>CM031242.1:413840367-414440367 GCA_018340775.1 Taxus wallichiana var. yunnanensis | reverse complement strand
CCTTGTTGTTGTAGCCACTATACAGTCCTTCGTAGGTGTTGCTTCTGCCCATCTCGTAAGATAATCTGTACAAGTAATGATATAGCACAATCCAGTCCTACGCGTAGCTGGTGAAATAGGCCCTACAAATTCTATCACCCATTTCTCAAAGGGTTATGCACTTGTAATTGGTCGTAAAGGCATCTCATCCCTCTGTCCTGGTCAACCTAGATGCTGACAATGGTCACATGCCTTACAATACTCCTTACAATCCTTATACAATGTTTCCCACCACAAACCAACAAGTAGGATCTTTCACACTATAGCATCACCTGCATAGTGGCCACCTGCAATACCACCATGGGATTCCTCCATTATATCCTTTCGTTCATGCTCTAATACATAATGGCGTAACACCTCATCTCTTCCTAACTTGTATAAGTCACCACTGATTAACATGAATGGTGTCGCGCGTATAGCAAGTTTTTTTTTCTAAGGACCTCATGCCTTCTGGTGCCATCCTCATCCTTATGAAGAAAGCAATGTCCTCTAATTCCATCGGTACGCATTGTAACCTATATAATTGTGCATCAAGCATGGTCTCTTTTATTGTTTGTGCTTCTTCACCTAATTGAACTCTAGACAAGTGATCCGGTCCAGAATTACTTTTCCCTAGTTTTACCACAACTGTAAAGTCAAACTCTTGAAATAAGAGTATCCATCTACATATGTGCCCCTGTAAGACGGGCTTGTTCACCAAATACTTCAATGTCATATGATCTCGTATAAAACGCAAAAAGGTGTGGCCAACAAATCACAAAATTTTTGCAAGGCATATATCATGGGCAAAGCCTCGTGCTCTATAGTGGTATAATTCTTTTCTCGTAGGGGTTAACTTCCTACTAGCAAAAAAAATGGGATGATCAACTATACCTTCTCCAGGTTGAGCTAAGACAACACCAATGGCTGTGCCAGAGGCGTCCACGTGAACATGAAAAGGTTTATCCCATGAAGTAAAGTGCAAGATAGGCACGGTAGTAAGTTCCTTCTTCAGTATCTCAAACGCACACTGTTACGACTCCCCCCAATAGAATGTACCTTTCCCCTTGAGTAATTCTTCCAAGGGTATGGCAACTTTGGCATATCCTTTTATAAACTTCTTGTAATACCTGTACGATCCAAAATTCATGCACCTCACTCTGACTGGTGGGCGCTTTTAAGCCTAAAATGACCACAACTTTAGTTGGATTGACCAGCAACCCTTCCTTGCAGATTATGTGTCCTAAAAGTATGCCAAAGGGAGTAGCAAAGATGCACTTCTTGATATTCAATGAGATACTCAATTGTCTACATCTTTCAAACATTAAGCACAAATTGTCACAATGATCCTTAATTATCCCATAAATGGTCCAATCATCAAGATAGACCTGCAAGAAGTTGTGAATAAAATCCTTGAATGCTTGCACCACTATCCTTGAGAATACAACAGGTGCATTCTTCAATCCAAAGGGCATCACATAGATAGCAAAGCTTCCCCATTCAGTAGTGAAGGTGGTCTTTTCTTGATCTTCCTGGCTATCCTAACTTGATGATACCCTGAGAACCCATCTGTAAATGAATATATCTCACACCTAGCCACTCCTTCTAATATTTCCTCTGTGAATGGCGTAGGGAAAGGATCTGTAACACATGTTGCATTCAACTCTCTATAATCAACACAAATTTGAATCCTACCATCCTTTTTGATACTTATCACCATAGGACTAACCCATTCTGACTCATCCAATGGTCGAATGATCCCAGATTTCAACATCTTGTCAATTTCCTCCTTTACTTTCTCACATGCAAATTGGGATTCATTCAATAAGGTCTCTTCCTAACAGACGCGCACCTTCCTTAAGCTTTATCTTCATTTCTCTAAGTGATTTATGCACACCTTTAAGTTCATGGTATCCTCTTGGGAATAAGTCCTCATAGTCTTGAAGTAACTCTATGATCTTTGCCACTTCTGACTCTGACCAGTAATCCCCAATTATCACTTCCTTAGGTTTAGCTTCTGTGCCAATATTTACCTTTGTTGTCTTCATAGGTTCATGATATGCGCACGTATCTACATCCGCACTATCTAACACCTCATGTGCTCCATGTGAATGATCAACTTCCAAGTGCTCAACTTCCTCATCATCAATTATGTAAACCAACTTCCCCTTGTCTTTTTCTAGAGAAGCGCACTCAAGTAGTATGGTATCATCTACTTCTTCCTCAAAACGTGCCCCTGTCTCTGTCTCACCAAATAATTCCTGAATAATTTCTTCCGCTTTCCCACTTTGTCTCCCATGGTTAAGCACTTGATAAAGCTTAAATCCTTGTTCACTGGTGGTGTAGATGAGAAGAAGTCAAAAGTTTGGATCATCCCTACAATCAAATTCTACCAATTGTCAGTGTTGTGATGTAATTCAGCATATACATACCAAGCACGCACGCAACCTTATAGAGTAGAATAAAACTAATGCACTTTGAAAGTGAGGGCGGTAATGCTTCCCGTCCCGTTGTCCGAGTCTCTCACACTACTGGATATGATGTTGAACAGGTTTATCACCATGATAAGGGAAAATCTTTGTAGGTGCATTACTTCTTGAAAACCTGGTTGATAAGGTGGTCCCAATCTCTCCCCATTCTAAGAGATTATACTTGTGAAGCACCCACCAAAGTCGCTATTGTTCCACATAAATTATATGATAGCATATCTCATCTTTTAATCTATTTAGCCCAGTTTTCCTCCATGGCCTGCAAGAATCCAGCCAGATCTTCAGATCTAGTATATCAGGGTACTGAGTGACCTATACATTAGACAAAGTGAATACCCTTTTTGCAAATAACCATGCGCTTAACTTCGCGCCCCACCAATTCATAAGTACCATGAGCCCAATTATCACAAGCAATACGGGTAGTATCATTGATGAGAATCTTTGCGCAATGAAGGATTCCTTCCTTAGATGGCTCATACACCTGGGGTCCCGAATAGCGCATATATAAATTCTATTCAAGTCCTCTTCACTCAAAGGGTCCACATATGGTATGGATTTCCCATCTTTTAACGGTATTATGACCCTTTCCTCTTTGTTATCAAAGCTGATATAGCCCTTTTTAAACCTCAAATCAGCATTGTTTGCATAACACTAAGGGCGCTAAGAAAATATGGGAAGCTATCTCGCTTCCACGGTGCTGCTAACACTTCAAGTCTCCTGTGAACTTGGCCCCTTGTATAGTGATAGATGCATCCTTCAAAACTCCTATGGGAGTATCTTTTGTTCTGCTTTTGCCATGAACAATACATTAGATGATGGCTACAATGGAGGTCTCCCCAAATGTACCCATGCATCCAATGTAAGTACATTCACTTCCGCACTTTTTGTGTCAATCAAAATATTACTCAACAACCAACCATCCACAACAACAGCATTCAAAGTGATCTCCTTGTCGTAGTCAATGTTATCGGGAGATTCGCATGGAGTATTTGTCTTCCAGTCTTAGTTCCCATGCGTGGAGTATTCCCCTTCAACCAATTTCCCAATAAAGGAATAATATTCTCCTGGTGCAACATTCTACATACCTCTCTGATGTCATCAATATCAGACGGGGCCTTTTCTGTATCCTTATGCTCCAACTTCCAAGACTACTCTTTCAAACATTGTATTTCACCTTGAAGGTTTCTAAGGACCTCCATAGTTTCCTGATAGACTTCTTTCTGATGAGTTGGATCTGGATACCTAGCATACAAAACCTCCTCCCTAGTGATTGTCGGCTTCTATTGCAATACCTCTTTCGCATGTGCCACCTCAGCTCGTGTGGTTATCTTGAATGTTACTTGCCTTGGGTTCTGGTGTTAACTTGGGCATCCACTGATTCTCTACCACGCACTAGATTCTAACCATCCTTGTGCCTTTGTTTTCTTTCTTATGCTGCTTACTGAGATGCTCATACAAGTCCGGACACTCTTCATAACTATGCCCCTTTCCACAAAATGAACAAGAAATATTTTACGGGAATTCGTGCCTATAATGGTCAGGTGAGCCGCATGTATAGCAAGTTCCTCGAGGGAATTCACCTCTTCCCCGCCTCGGCCTCATCCTCCATATCCGCCTTGATATACTCATCCTATTCCATGACCTCCTTCAAATCTTCTCATCATTCTTGTCATAGCGCACTTGATTATAATCCCTATCTTGATGCTCATTCCTTCCTTTATAACTATCAGCCACACTCACCTGTCGCACCCCAATATCAATGGCATCATGGATCTAGACAATCAATCTACAATCTTTAGTATCATGGGTCGTGGACCTACAAATTTTGCAAAAAGAGGATACATTCTTCCTGATTGCACGTTGTAGTAAGGGGTAGTGACTAGCATCATGATTCAAATAGAAAATCTCACAGTCTAACAACAGTGAATGTATAGATCTGTGAGGGCAACTATCCTTGGTGTGGCCTTCCACTTCACAATTTGTACACCAGATTCTGAGAGCGCGTCTCATGAGATAAGTTTGCTGATAATTTCTCTAACTTGTTTCGCCATAGTTGTTATCTAAGCCTCCAAGAATGGACTAACTCCAGTGTTAATACTCCCAACTACCTCAGCGTGTAGAGTTGCTTCCAATGCTTTATGTGGGTTGGTATAAGTCTTATGTGACAGTGCTCTTTGAAATGGAGTAATCAATCCCCGAAAAACCATTGTTCATGCTGACTTGCATGTATATCATAGGAGAGTTTGGATAGAAGTGTTTTAAAACGGGCATCATACTCACATACACTTTCAATAGTGCCTTGCTTTATATCCTTAAGTGTGCTTATACTCTTCTGCTCAAACTCGGGATATTTAACTCTTTTAAGAAAGCATCTTTCAATGTTGCATAATCAATACAAGTTTGATTGGGATCAAACTTCCTATACCAGCTATGCGTGCATGCCTATAACATAGTAGCAAATTGACTTGCCTTGCGCTCAAAAGCTGTGATACCTTTCACACACCACAATATTTCACACATATGAATATGTTCAACAGCATCCTCGATACCTCTATACTCTGGGAGACAAAGAGACATCTCCATATAAATGTTCTGGGGTTGTTGCGGGCCTTGACCACCCGACCCAGAACCTCCTTGGTTTCCTCTACCTCCAAAACCACCCAAACCACTAGAACTAGAACTACCCATACCTCTCGATCCTCCTCCTGAAGTTGGAATAGGGCCCGTAGATGCACTCCTTGTGTCCCAATAGTGGTACTATACTGGACCCCTACAGTCTGTGAAGTAGTCCCAATTCCAGAGGTGAATCCCACATTCGGCGCGCTCATATTTTGTGCAGATGATGAGCCTGAAAATGTACCCCTAAAGAATAATGAAGCTATCTGTGCTGCCATTGATGTACTTGCTATTTGACTTGTTTCTGCTCTTTCACTTCCTAAATGAAAACTTTGTTTACCTGTTGTACTAGATACTAGAAAACCAAGCACAAGGGCTAGGTCAAGGTTGGCTTAGATGCGCACCCACGGCCCAGGTCATATCTGCTGGCGCGCTTCCATGTGAGGTCAAGAGGGTTATCTGTCATGCTTTCCTAGATGGGGGAGTTCCTAATGCTCTAGCTCTTCTTCATCCTCATGAGCCTCAAATCCTTCACGAGCCATCTCTCTCCACAACGCCATCCATTCTACAACTTCTTGCTTCTTCCATAATTCCCTCTCGCGCACCTCATCATACTTCACCGCCTCTCTTCCCTTTATCGTCTTTGCCACTAGGTCTACCATCTTTCACCAATCCTGTTCCTACCCCCACACATGGAGATTTTTAACTTGCCATGGGCTTATCTTCCAAGTTCAATGTTACCATCAATATCTTGATCACCAGCAGAATACCTTGCAAATACGTCCCTCTAGGATACCGTAGGAACTAGAACTCAGCTACCTCTGGGCACGAATAAGTCAAAATTGAATACTCTAGAATATAGTTGTTTAGAACACCGCAAAACTAGGTATCTACCATGCGAGTCCAAATCAAGTCAACATCATATAGTGTTTGAAATTCCTCCTGTGTCCAAACAAGTGTGCGATACCTCCAATTCCACTTAGATGCATATGCAGTCAACCACTTGTATAATTCTATGGGAAAGATAGCAAAGAATCTTTCATACAAACTGTCATACAAATTCTTCTCTACCCAAGTGCGTGTGTTAAATCTGGATCCAATGCTAAACCTTCGTGCATATTCTTCCTCCAGATCATGAATCCACTCTTCAACGCTCGCCAAAGTTAGCCGGTATGTCTTCATCGTGAACCATCCTGAAACAATTGAAAAAGAGGTCCTGCAACGGAACCAATGATGCAGCCTAGAATTCTTAGATAACACCTAGTCGCATTGGCACATCACTCAGCATAGGCTGAGCGCTCACTGAAGTGCGTCAAGGTATCAGGATCCTCTTTAGGGTTGTTGTAGTAGGATGGTAGCATGGTGAAGCAATAAGGACATATAGTTAGAAACTAATCCATCATTACATAGTTATATCAAACCAGATCTATAAAGGCATGTATTTAAGTATAAATCATCAAGAAATCAATAGCATGCAATGATAACACATATAAGACACTTTGGTTCGGCCAATATTCTTCATATATTAAACATGACAACAATACAGAGGCTTGATATAATAATAGTCATGCGCGCATGGATCTGTTACAATTATCCAGTCTCATGCACTCATGAATCTCTAACCCTTCAACACAGTATATCAACTAGGTGATTCATCTAATATATATAGGGTGGGGAACTTTCCCTTCACCACTAATTATGCCAAAATAAGTCACACGCTAATAATAGCCACGCGCTTTACAATTATAGCCATACATGCAAGTATGCTATCTATAGATCACTTACAGTTAACTAGAGTGATGAATCTATTCTTGGATTACTTCCATGCAAGAGTGCTTCGATATGATCCTTGAAATATAGAAAAAGCATGGCACACAAGTCTCGGCATCGCTTTGTGTGTTCCGCATGCCAGCCTCTGAAAATAGACTTGATCTACAAAATCGGCTAAGTCCCAAAAGTCTGACTCTGCACCTCCACGCACGATGCCTTCCTATTCCTTCGTGCCTTTGATCCCATCCTTTTTTTCTACGTGACATGTGTGTGAGTTCTGCTAAGTGTTTTATCTGATCAACACGCCTTCACCTCTCTAAGATCTCGCAATACCAAAGTATGTGAGAAAATAAGTAAAAATTCAAGTATGGTTTCAAGTGCACAAAGATTTAGGGACTGGAATTATGGGGGTGAGTGACATTTTATAGTTTTTGAGTGCCTAGGAGAGTGTGACACATATGGGTGCAATGTGTATGGATGGTGAGATTATAAGGGTCCATAATGCATTGGACATTAAAATGGGTAGTTGAGATTGATATAATTAAATGTGAATGGATGAGACTTAGTAAATGAGTGGTGAGGTGTCTTTTATCACCATTTTATGGGGTTTTATATTTTTTAGTTACTTTTGTGGGATTATTATGTTTTATAATGTTTTTATATTTTTGAATAGGAGGCCTTATGTGTAAAGTGTGTTTTATAGTGTCTTCATCATTTTATATATTTCAGTCATTTATCTCATTAGATGCTTGGAAATTTTATCATTAGCAAGTGTAATCTTCAGCTTTATTCCTTTAACAACACTCTTCTTTGATTTCACCCATAACCATTTGATTATAGGATCAATGGATGCAATAAATTTTTCAACCATGGGTTTCTTACTTATAGCTTCATGTTCTTTTCTCGCAACTTGCAAGCATGTGATGACAAACTTCTTTCTTGTACATGGAGCATAAAAACTCTCAATATATGAACTATTTGATTCAATTTAGTAAGGGTCATTAGTATGGTGATATAGTGATAAAATATCCCTTCCTTCTACTTGTTCAATTTACTATAGGGTTTGATCCAAAATAAAAGATATGTTTACTAAGAAGATTTCCATATCTTGTATAACTCTTTTTGAAACTATGCTTGTTCATGATCTTGAATTCCTTTAAAAGAAAGATAATTTTCTTCTTATTTGCCACTTTTAGTGTCACTTATTGTACAAAGCGCCAATTTATAATTCTCATCTTAAGGAATTATTCAAACTTCATGTAAAAAAATCATACAAAGTTGTCATCCTCCATTCGAGGGGAGGTTCCTTATTACAAAAAATTAATGTTACAAGATATTTGATACCTCGAAAGAGTCTCCAAAAAAATTATATGGATTTTATGTCACTTTATATTGTGATATATGTCCCAATGGAAGTAGTATAATATCTCGAAATAGTTAAGGAAGATCACCTATTGACAACGTAATGTTCCTCTACATTTGAGAGGGGTAATTCCCTCATATGATTGGGGTATTTTTATTTTTGGTGATTTTAACCGAAAAGCACTAAGGAAAAATGAGGAGAAATAAGGAGAGAGTATGGAGGAAGTAGTAAATCTATAACACAATGAACTAAGAGAACTCGCTAAAACATCTCAAACATTAAAAAAACATAAAACACTCTCTCCCACACATGAAGGTAAGAATACAATAATGAATTCGAATAAGAAACACAAAGTCTTCACGATCCTTGAACCATATAGATATGGTACAAAGTCTATGCACACTAACATCTAGTATAAAGTATGAGTATTATAACATTACATACAACAAAGGAGAAAAACAACATTAATGTTTTCATTCAACTATAAAATAGTGAGACTTAGTTTTAAATGCTTATTTCACTAAATCTGACTTATTCCAATCCGAGTAGCTAAAAAATATAGCCAATATTGGAATCCAATATTACTAGTTTTGGATTCCAAAATGTTAAATATTGGAATTATCTGCACTCCAAAATCACACATATTGGATTCCAATATCGCATATATTGGAATCCAAAATCACATATATTGGAATTTATTGTACTTCAAAATCACATATACTAGAATCTAAAAATTAAAATATTGGAATTCAAATTGATATGTAAATTAATAAATAGAACATGTTTCATTTTTGTAGTGGATAGCGCCCTCCGGCTTTATTTTTTTTTTTTGGAATAGGGTTCTTATCAATTTTAAAATTTATTTAAGATTAAACTACGTAGTTGTTGGAAAAATCATTTATTGATTTCAAGTAATTCAACATTGATCTTCAAAACCATAAATGTAACATGTTTCTATTTTATACGGGTTAGCGGTAGCTAGGCTTAAATTTTTTCTTTATAATAAGGTTCTTATTAGTTTTAAAATGTCATTAAGATTAAACTATGCAAATCTTGGGAAAATATTTTAATGATTTCATTGAAGCCGACATTGGTCTGCAAAACAATAAACCGATCATGTTTCTCTTTATACGGGCTAGTGGTCTAGGGCTTGATTTTTGTTTGGGAATAAGTTTCTTATCAATTTTAAAATTTCTTTAAGATTAAACTATGTAGATCTTGGGAATATCTTTTAATGATTTCAGGGAATCCAACATTGATCTGCAAAACAATAAACATAACATGTTTTTGTTTTATAAGGGCTAGCGGTCCGCTAGGCTTTAACTTCGCTTTGGAATAAGGTTCTTATCAATTTTAAAATGTCATTAACATTAAACTATGTAGATCTTGGGAAAATATTTTAATGATTTCATGGAAGTTGACATTGGTCTACAAAACAATAAATTGATCATGTTTCTTTTTTATATGGGCTAGCGAACCGCTAGGCTAATGACATTCAAGAGATGTGAGACACTTCCGATCATTTACTATGATGCGATTGAACCTCAGTATAACCAAAGAATTACTAAAGATATTTTGAAGAAACTAGAAGAGGGCGATGATCCAGACTATGAGAATATAATTAAATGTAAAACCATTCTAGATATATTTTCATATTTAAATATAGATATCAAATTAATTGTAAAACCATTCCATATATATTTTCATATTTAAATATGGATATGATATTAATTAAAATTAACTAGTAAAACCATCCCAGATATCTTTTTCATATTTTTTTTGCTATTGATACCTAGGGAGAAGGCCCTAACCTACAAAAAAATTACATGAGGCTCCAATGTCATGATATCAACAATTATTGATGGACACTCATAAAGTGAGAAGGCACATTATCATGAAAATTACATAAAAAATTCATGGGGAAGAAGCTGTAAGCATTTTGACATCCCCATACCTATTCTATTTCCTAAATACAAAATATAAATTCTTCAACATTATATGCCATATAATATAAACTTCAAACCTTACGCAACTAGGCTAAAAAACTTACAGTTTGAGACGGGATACCCGACCAAACCAACTATTCCATTCTCCCACCCGATGGCATCTCAAATACTTTCCACATCCAAATTGTCTAGGATTTTCATAGAAGAAGAAGACGACTCCACACAACATCCATGCATTTCTACCTTGGCACTAGCCGAAGCACTACGCCCGATTCTCCGCCAAAGCTTCCATCCCATATAAAATGACATGCACACCTCTAGCCAAAGCATGGATATGAAACTACATGCTAACTAGGTGCTCCTCCAATCCTTCATGTTCTTTGTGTAGAATAAACTGGCCAAAAGAATTAGATAGGATATTGGCCACGCATAGTCCTTGGGCCATATCAAACACATTCCTTCACCAATTGATTGATTTGGGTCAATCATCAATTTCCTCATGCTTTTGCATATGTCTTCCTCTTCATCCTCTTCAAAGATTTTTGCAATAGACCACACTTTCTCCAACCAACCCCTCATGGAAACATTCTTAATTTTACCATCCATGTAGACAAAGAAGGAATCTCTAGCCACTTCTCTATTTAAGACTCTTTTCCTTTTACGGCTTGGAACAACTTCCGATCCATCCACACTCTTCATACTGTCAAACTGCAAAACACTAGTCAAAGCTCTTGAATCCCTACCACTTAAACTTTCCCAAAATAGAATTATTGAAACGGAAAAAAACCCATGTCAAACACCACTTATAACACCCCTCTACAATTCACTTTGCACGTGTGTAAGGGCATGAGCTAAAACCCGTATTCCAAGAGAAGATATCCCCTTACAAAAACATTAACATCCCCTTAATAGTTATAAATGTGTGACGACATTCATCATTAACCCCCATCACCTTCTACCATCCTTGAGTCCCTCGAAAGAAGGGACATGACATCACTAGGGAAATTCTCCTCCCACACCTGACACTTTAAATGACAATTGTCCCCAAAATTCAACCCCATGTTAGCTAAGAAATCAACCACCATATTCCAAGCTCTCTTAACATGGGAAAATCTAATCTTGGGTAAGGAAGAGAGAATAGATTTAATATTTTGACAAACTTTCTTCAATGCCCAAACTTTAGCAATTTTATGTTGGGCCAAATCAATAATGATTTTTGAATCTCCTTCAATCCACAAACACTGCCAATTCTATTTTTTCCTCCAATAATCTAAAGAGGAGGGTCATTCCCTCCACCACATTATTAGAGGAGACACCATAGTCGACCGCTAAAGCTAAAATCAGTTGGTAGGAAAAATATCTGAAAATACAACCACATCCTGCATTGTCAGGGTTACCTCTTGAAGCTCCATCAAAGTTAAACTTTATCCATCCCTCCTCTAGAGGTCTCCACACACCAAACAAATTTTCCTTACTCCCCTTATTAGGAGGATATATTTTCATATTTAAATATAGATATGAAATAAATTAAAATTCCTTTTCTAAAGGTAGAATTATGGTAAATCATTTTAAGAGTTATTTGAATTTCATTGTAAAACTATTCGTCATGATGGGATCCCAAATTCACAAAATAAATCATAACAAATTAAAATTGTTTACATGATACCTATGAATGCACTTTGATTATTGAGGTGGTTGAGAATTTTTCAATTCCTTAAACCGATGTGAACAATTTGTGTAGTGGACATTTTGAAGTCGAGAGGATTATATGACTTTAAAAATAAAAGTAAGAGAGTTAAAACTTAACGGTCGCTAGGTAATGCCAATGTAGCTTATCTAGGTAAATTAACATTAATCAAATTAGAATTCACCAAAAATAAAAATATTATGTACACTTTTTTATATATTAACATATCTATTATTGTTTAAATCCTTTATTGTATTATAACATTACTAAATATAGTCACACATATTATACATAATAAAATTATTATAATAGTCACACACATTATATAGAAATGAGAGAAATGAGTGAGGGCAGCCGAAAGCACAACCCCATTAAGTAGTCCCTTAACTCATGTGAGGGAGTTCGGCATAGTAAAAAACATATGTCATCATCGATTTTCCCATGCATTGGCTTGATTCCAAATAAAGGCTTCCACTGATTGATAAACACACATTATACAAAATAACATTACTAAAGATAGTCACACAAATAAATTTAGGGGAAAATTACATAATTATAATTAGGATATTGATTTAATGACATCACAAATGTCTTCCACATCATCCTCCACATCCTTCAATAGATGCAATATATGCCACAATTCATCTATCAAGTAGTTGTTAAATGTGTTAGCAATTACGTAGTTCCCACATCATTGAACTTGTTTATCTCTCTAGAGTAATCTATAAACATTATATTTTTACAATTGTAATATGCATTACACTTGTTCTAAACAATGCCAAGATTTATGAGAAATATGTTTAGATGTCCGGAACCTTGATATTTGGTACGTTTGGTTATGATGTAATCTTCTGTGTGAATATAAACTTGAAGCTTCCAACCTCCAAGCCATATTATGTATCGTAGGAATGAAGGCATCATGTCATTAAAATTTGACATTCTTGTCGATGTCCATAAAACAATAAACAAGAAATCTCTAAAATAATGATCTGCAAAACAATAAATAGAAAATGTTTTTGTTCTATACGGGATAGCATCCACTAGGCTTTATTTTTGCTTTGGAATAATTTTTTTATCATTTTTAAAATGTCATTAAGATTAACATATGCAGATCTGGGAAAAATATTTTATGATTTTAGGGAAGCCAACATGGATCTGCAAATCAATAAACATAACATGTTTCTATTTTATATGGTCTAGTGGTGCTAGGATTATTTTTTGCTTTGGAATAAGGTTCTTATCATTTTCAAAATGTCTTTAAGATTAAACCATGCATAACTGGGAAAAATCATTTTATGATTTCAGGGAAGCCAACATCGATCTAGCAAAACAATAAATAATATATGTTTTTGTTTTATACATGCTAGTGTCCGTTAGGCTTAATTTTTGCTTTGGAATAATGTTCTTATCAGTTTTAAAATGTCTAAGATTAAACTATGTAGATCTAGGAAAACTTGTTTTTTATTGGTCCATGATCCATGATTGTCTCCTCTCCCTTAGAAATAATTTTTTTGTTGAAAAAAGAATTAAAAAAATTATTGCGCACTACAAATCTTTAAGAACTTTAAGGTAGTTATTTTATTCTATATAAATGCACAATACATTGTTACATTTGAAAGCAAAGTATATAATTCAAACTCCAATTTTTCGTTTGAAATTTTTCAATGATTTACACATGTTCTTGTGTTCTCCTACATGTTTCAACCATGTACATAATTCAGTGTAAATTTTGAATCAGTCTTATAGTTTCCATCAAATCTCCAACATGTTGGGGTTTTGAGAGTAATTTCTTATTTGACTTCGTATGACAAGAATCTTGCGTCATCGATCAAAAGTATATTATTTTCACCATAGACATTACCAAAAATGTCTAGTATCTACTTCTTGTTATTTGATTTGAGCTTACATTGGTGGCACCCCCAAATGAAGCTAAAGTGTGTATCTCGCAACCAACTAATTTTTTTGATGAACATGTACTTCAGATTGTTGAATCCATAAATGAATACCATAATGCAACGTCAAAATATTTGATGCGGTTCTTATCAATTAAGCACTAAATTATCGTTCAAAGTATTCAGTATTCCAGGATCTAAATTTTGGAACCATATTACGAGGTATTTTATCTCCAATGCCAGAAATTCCAAAAAAAAAAACTTTCAACTCCCAAAACTAGTAATTTATGAGGCTTTCCAATTGGATTTATAAAAATAACTCAGAATTAATGTAAGTTTCAAAAGTGATAAAAAATAGGTCAACATATTATTGTGATAATATTTTATTTGGGTAATTCACACAAACAACTTATAAAACTATAATATCAACTTAATCACAATGAAGATATAAATATTGCCAACTTTTAAATTTGTAATCTCAACATATAAAATAAAGAGCGACCATATTAATGTATGAATTAATATCATTGTAAAAACATTTTGAAATAATTAATAGTTATATAATTTTGTTTGCTGCAATTTTTTGATGCCCTCTACAACACTCAAACCCTAAGACAATATATGTGATATGTTTGTGTACAAATTAGTCATCAACCACATATCTTTTAAACAATTTTATCCATTGGCTTTCTTCCCTACCAGAAATTTTCTAAAGTGTTTCCTTTGGACCTATTGTAATACACAATTTTTTTGTAGATCCGAAAACAATATCATCTTTACTTAAAATATTTTGGAGATCTTTTACTTAAAATTTCATCTTTTATAAATCAATGTTCTTTTCACCAAAAAAGAACTAGTTTCATTCAATGCTACTTATTTTTTTCAAATCCTTTATTAGCTTTTCAACTTCGGTGGAAGAGAGATAGCTAGACAAAAATCCCACTTCACATTTTGTTGATAGTAGATTTAAAAATTCTTTGAGGCCACCTCACAAGTTGATAGTCTGCTTATCGAACTTGAATTCCATCGCATTATGGAATTGGTTTTTCTCATATATAGAAAACCTTTCCAAATCTAAAATAATTAAATAATCCTTTCGACCAACTGCATAGAAGTAAATTTTTTCAATTATTTCGCAATTTGATATTAACCAATTAAAATAATCAAAATTTCAGTAGGTCAACACTTACTGATTGAGATTTCAGCTTGAATTCCTTGCAATCCCCATCTGCAAGTTCTTGTGATGCACATTCTATTTCAAAAAAATTATGTCGAAGTAAATAAATACGTGATACAACTTGCTTTTATACAATGTACTACTCTTTCTTGACAATATTGCATAGCTATAGTTGTATATTAGCGACCGCTAGGCTAAGCCATTAATGTCTAGACTATGTTTGGGTTGACAGTCTTTGATGAGATTATAATGGCCAACTACACATAAGTAATTTTATTTTCAATTCTCCACAATTTAATGTTAACCAATTAAAAACATTAATCAATTGAAAATAAATATCATGTCGACGTAATTAAATTCGTGATACAACTTGCTTCTATATAATGCAGTACCCTTTGTTGGACAATATTACATAGCTATATATGTATATTAGCGACCACTAGGCTAAGCCATTACTACCTGGACTATGGTTGGCTTGACATTCTTTGATGAGCTTAGTGGCTGCAAATGGCCAATTGCATATAAGTAATTTTTTCAATTGTCTGTAATTTAATATTAACCAATTAAAAACAAAATTACTCAATTCAATAGATGTATGTTAGTGACCGCTAGGATAATACATATAACAAATAAACCACTTTGTTATATGTTCCTACAATTATGTGGGGCTTATAAATGGTTTTGTTTATAATTGCACATGACTAACATACCAATTTCTGTCTACGAATTTGTGCGTGATGTGCCAACAACCTCCCCATTTGGCATCAAAATGAAAAAAATTGAAGTTTTATTAAATATATGTAAACAATGACAATCAAAAACTTATTGCAGTGATAAATTTATAAAACGAGTAAATGCCACTCACCTTGTATAGATTCATTGGATGTATGGTCAGTGACATTTGGCACAATAAGTTGAATGGGTAGCGACATGTTAAGAATGACATCATCTCCTTTGTTTTTATGTGGAGAGGAAGAGATGGTGTCTTCCTCTTTTGGTTGGTTGTTTGCATAAATATTGTATGTATCAATTTAAAGGCATTAAAATAATAGAATTGATTAATGTGATGTTAATCAATGTACCTTTTTCAAATGAGAATAGTAATGTTTTAAAAACATTTCTAGATCACGATTTCAACAATAAAAACTGCAAGTAAACTTGTTTCAACCAAAGCATGCAATGCAACACTACCACCGTAAAGCACTATTATCGAGAGAATTTTCGGAAGAGATTCGAGTGAACATATGAGACCAAAACTCATAAGATCTCTTGTAAAGAAAAGGATGTGTCTTTCCTCTTAGGCCAATATCGCTTGCACTCACAAATTGTTATGGAAGTTACTCCATCCAATCCATGATGATTTATTCTCTATCTCCATTGTCAGTATCACAATTATACACATCAGTTATTGTGTACATAAGACACAAGCTCTTAAATTTTCCATTACTATCATAAAATCTGTAACAACCTTCCACAACTGATCCCCCTTGTCTTTAACTTTTTGCATGTATTTTTTATTGTCTCTCTTAACATTTTTGAATAAGCAACATGTAAGAGCACAATAATAACACAATTTAACAGACTAGATCCGACAACTGTAAGTAGGTAACGCTTATTTCACTAAATTGGGACATATTCCAGTGAATTGAGACTCCAGTATTTCAAGTATTGGAAGAAATCCATCTCCATTTTTGTGTATATTGGATTCCATTTTTGTCTATATTGGATTCCATTATTACTATTATCGGAATCCATTAGTAGCAATATTGGATTCCAATATTGTCATTATTGGAATTATTCTAGTTCCAATTTCACTATTATTGGATTCCAATATCGCTATTATTGGATTCCAATTTGGCTATTATTGGATTCCAATTTCACCATTTTTTAGATTTGCAATGTTGAGAGTATGTAAGGCTAGCAACTGCTAACTATTATTTTTGAGCCCGTTGTATTAAGGTGAGCGGTCGCTAACTCTTATAAGTCATGAGCCTCGATGTAAGGTGAGTGGTCGCTAACTCTTATAAGTCATGAGCATCGATCTAAGGTGAGTGGTCACTAACTCTTATAAGTCATGAGCCTCGATGTAAGGGTGAGCGGTCACTAACTCTTATAAGTCATGAGCATCGATCTAAGGTGAGAGGCTACTAACTCTTATAATTCATGAGCCCGTTGTATTAAAATGAAAGTGAAAAAGCCTCGATGTAAGGTTAGTTGCCGGTAACTATTATAAGTCATGATCATGTTGTATTTAAGTGTGAGCCTTGCACTCGAAAGTGTAAGCCTTGTACTCTCAAAGTGTGGGGCTCGCACTTTGAAATTTTGAGAGCCTCGTAATTTGAAATCATGAGCCACACTATCTTGAAATTTCAAGAGCCCCTCAACTTTGTAAGTGCGAGCCCCAGACTATGAAAATTCTTAGCCTTGCACTTTTGAAAGTATATCCTCGCACTCAAGAATTTGAGCCTCGCACTCTGAAAGTACGAGCCTCACCCTCTAAAAGTGTGAGCCCCACACTTTCAAAGTTTGAGATTTGCACCTTGAAAGTGTGAAGTCTCACACTTGCACTTTCAAAGTGCGAATCTCAAACTTTGAAAGTGCAAGGCATGCACTTTCAATGTTTAGTATACACATATCCTTAAATTTTACACTGGCCTTAAATGCTAGTGGTGTTATTTTGACTTCTGGTGGAACTCACAATAAAATTACATTCTCACCTTGAAATATACCTTGTAACAACTCAAGTATTGTTTTTTTAGATTGTACAAGTTCACTAGTGTTTATTATTATAAACTATACATGCGAGTAATCATTAAAATCAAACAAAAAGTTGGGAGTTTATGTATATCAAAAATTATATTACTTTGAAAGATAGTAGACTTTATGCTTGTAAATTGTTCCATTCTCTGTATAAACAATGAGTCACTTCGTGAGCAAGAAAATGAAATAATCCTTGACACAATGCAAGAAAATTGTTTGTGAGAAATGTTGTCTTACGCCCTCGAAGATACATTGAACCATTATTTTATAGTTTACATCAATCAAAACACTCATTGTGCCACAATTGTATTTTTTATGAGTCAAGAAATAACAAAACTGATTTGTCATCATCTTTACATTGAAAGGTTCTATCTGTACATTTTTAATTTGTTACAAATTTATATATATATATATATATATATATATATATATATATATATATATATATATATATATATATAGTTATAAATATTATATGAGGAGTCGTCGCCTTTTGTGGACAATTTTATTTACACAAAACATGAATACATTTGTTGCCTCTAGAATGGGACTGTAGGCTTGGATACAAGTAGTGTTGAGTAAAGTGTTAAATTAGGTATTTACCTTAGCTCATGTTCACCTAGGTAATTTATTTACCTTTATTGTATTTATCCTCACCCACTTATGTGTGTAGATATTTCTTTTTATTTATTTAGATATTAGGAGATATTATCTAGTTGTTAGGTAGAGTTCTTTCCTTGATCTATGGTATTGACTAGTTCTTTCCTAGATCTATGGTATTGACTAGATCCTTGATGTCCAGCTTCTCTCATAGATCTATGGACTTGACTAGTTCTTTGATGACTAGTTTTTTCCATGATTTATGGCTTAATCTACGACCTTGACTCGGTTCTTAGATTTTTATTCCTTTCCTATATAAGCAAGGCCCATTCTCATTGAGTTCCATAATAATATATGATATTGTTGCTCATTTTTTTGCAAAGGTTTTATGTAAATTTATTCTAGTGAATTGCTTTCATCTTATTGATCGTGGTGTTTGATTAGCATCTGTGTTCTTGGCTTGGTCCGATTTGATTATCATTTCTTTTATAAAGTAGTAATGGAGGTGCTATCAATGTAGAGACTAGTATTTATGAGCAAGCTCAACAACATAAGAGTGTACTAAAATTTCTTATTCAACCTTGATGTTCTTGCATAGTTTAGTATCCCGATATCATGCAAACATCACTCAAACATCCATAAAAATCCTTCAATCATCGCTCATTATTCCATACAAGCCTTCATGACACCTTACACCCTCGATGAGGTAAAAATCAATTTCCCCTTACCTTGAAGACTTCCTCGACCTATAGCATGTCATTTTACACCTTCACTATCTTGACACAATCAATGTATCCACCAAGTATTTTTATCATCAAATCTCAAGGATAGAGGGAACTTGAGCTCCTCATCAACCTTATCCACCATCACCAATCATTATGGATCTTTCATACATAGTTAATGATGTATCATGCTTCATATAACTACTATGTTATCTCTTCAAATATTGAGACCTCACATTGATGTACCAACTCAAACCATACATACTCCCCATCAAACTTTAACTCATTCTCATAGTATGGGTGACACTACCTACCTTAAATTTTCTCTTCACTCTTGGCTTGAGGCATTATCACAGAGCTATAACCTTCATACTCATACTTGACATGATGCATGCCATCTCACAAACCCATGTACAAATTTGTAGCTTATCCGATTCAAGTGTTCGACATAGAATGTACCCTTTGACTATGAAGACTTTGCACTATCTCCTTGACTCCATACCATGATATACCACCTTTTAAAGCTTTTTTAGTCACGTGAAAATCATCAAGACTCCTTCTATCCATAATTGAGTCACTCTTTCATACCTGTAGCTCATTTTTCATCATGAAGAACATATACTTTCTCCTTCACAGACTTAGATATGCATTAATCTTTCATTCTAGGAATAATTTACATGCAAAGACATCTTGGTACCCTCTCGTTCATTCTTGATACAAGATTATAGAGATAAAACATCATGTACATGCATGACCTAGTTCCTATCAACTAAGAATACTCACCTTGTTGTACTGCACATACTTGATGATGCTCTGCCTTCTTCATACCATCTTCATGAAGCATAGATACTATTGAAATTTCTCAATAATGATTCAAGGATAAATAATAAGATATACCTCATCTTCCTAAGCATTTGTAACATGTTAATCATCATACCAACCTATACTATCTCATATTATCTTGACACTCGATTAGAAATAACCATGTAATTCTTCTTGACTCTTTATACTCTACTTGAGATACCTCTAAAACATCAATCCATAGACTTATAACTTATTCATATCATTTTGAAGGAAAAACCTCTTGTCTTTCACAAATCATAATACATTTTCTCATGTTACTTGATACATCCAAACTTTATGATACATAACATTCTTAAAATGTCTCAGTTATGATACATGGTCAAATGATACACCTTGTATTCTTAGTCAATTCATAGAAATACCTAGAGAGCACTTATTTCCTTAGCAAATTAAGCCATTATACAAATTGAATGACTTATCTTTTATAAACTTGACTTCCTTGAAAAAAAAATCTCTAAACCATCTTCAAAAACATGTTGAAGACCTTCAAACATATGAAGGGCATCTTTTGTCCTAAAAATTCACAACTACAATGTCATTTCACAATCTTTAGATCACTCCAAGACATGACAGATCTCTTTACAACCTCACCATAAAAATCTCATTTTTGATGTGTCTATACACTTGAACCTTACATCGTGCTCCGATACTTTCTCCTCTAAGACTTGATTCATGTTCTTGGACTTATCAATCAAATCTCTCTGTCTTTTAAGGCAACATCGACTTTCTTCAAGGAAACAAATTTCTTAATAGTAACATTTTAATTGACTTCTAAGACCAAGGCATAATATACTTTGACAAAGAATAGACCCAACATACTCATACAGAGATATGACTTCGTGGATACATTACAACTTTGCAACCCACCACCGGTACAACTTTTTGATCATTTCCTTGACACACACACACACACACACACACACACACACACACACACACACACACACACACACATTTTACAACTTTGTTTCTCAAGAATACATCACTCTTGAAAGCCTAAAATATTATCATAATACTAACAACACATGATGCGACCCATACTTGACACTTTCTTTACATACACATGTACTCATAGAACCTTCAAGACTTGAATCAACAAGGACTCATTTTATGATCACAAGAAGTATATTAAGACATCTAGGGTGTTTTGACTATATAACATACCAACCTTAGTTGTCTATCACTCACAAAATGACTAAATATACTACCGATTGAATAACACACCTTTTCAATGAAAAATTGATAATCAAACCAAAAACATACATGCATACCTTGATTCCATCCTCAATCACCTTTTAGATACACTCATACAGGTGTAGAAAACATCATATCATCTTGACACCATGAAAGCATTCATACTTCAAGCAAATCAAGCTCCCCCTTCTCATAATGCTTCATATGGATTATTATGTCTCTAAGAAGCCTAATAGAGACATATTTCTTCATGATGAATCTAGAAGAATTACTTAAAGAAGTCCCAAAACTCTTAGACACCTGAAACCCACCTCTTTCCACTTGTTTCTGATATGTACCTTGATTAACTCCTTGTCTTACATTCGTATCGCTTCTTGATGTGACCACCTCATTCTTCTTCTCTCTCGCACTTTGCTTTGTCTTCTATCATGCATTCTAGGACCTTTAAATCTCCTCTCTCTCCTTGTATAACCATAATATTTTCTAGAAACATGTCCAATCTTGTTACAATTGAAGCATACAACTCTATTCCTTTCCTTGTAACCTCCATTACCCCAATTTTGACTTGAAGGTTCATCTAAACAATACCTATCAACATGAACTCTCTCATAGCAATTATAGCAAACTACATTCTTTTCTTTCTCACTCTTACTATCCCTCCAAGGGTGATCATATTTAGCAAACCTCCTACATTCCTTAGATCTATGCCCAAATCCATTACATGTGAAAGAATATCCATTAAATGATCTTTCATACCTTGATGCATTTGGTTTCCTAATGGGAATTGTCCTCACATTTCCTTTAGTGGCTTTCTCCTTTTTATCTTCCTTTATGCTTGGTTATTTATTCTCCTTACCTGAACTACTATCTTCTTGCATGATTTCTTTATCTTTGAGGTCGTCTTTAAACCCCAAACATGTTTTATCTCATGTTGATTTCTCGACTATTAAGAATATCATCAAGGTCCTTGGTTCTTTTATCAAATTTCTAAAATTATTTTTCCTTGCTAATTGCATCAAATAACTCTCTCTTAAGAAGGGTCACTTCTTCTTCCTTGGATTGTAAATTTAGAGTCATGGAACTCATCTACATCTCTAGCCTTCTCACTGTCTCATCAAGCTTCTCTGTCACAATGTTTCTCCTCTAGGTCCTGAATTTTTGTTTCATATTCTTTGACTTGAGATCTCAAATTCTTATTTTTTTTCTCAGTATGCTTTAGTTCAGATTGGAAATGCACTAATTCAGTCTCATAGAAATCTTCTTCCTCTTCTTCTTCTTCTTCTTCAAAGTTCCTACAATAATCTGATATGAAATCACCTAACAATATAGAGCCCTCACTTGTATACCTCATGGCCTCCTTGGTAATGAACAACACCTCGTCTCAAACATCTTCATGTTTTGATCCATATTCATAATTTGAAACAACACTCTCACTACTTGCTTCAAAAGAATGAGTCTCTTCCTTTGTGTAAAAACTCTTCTTGCCCTTCTTTTTATAATCAAAATTTTTGAAACCCTTATTGCCTTTACTATACTTGTAATTATTCTTATCATGATCATCCTCATGATCTTCATCACCTTATTTTTCATGCCTATGAGGAAACTTAGTAGAAAAGTGACCTATTTTACTACAATTGAAACACTTAAAGGGAATTTTACCTTTGTACTTACTAGAGCCAACATTCAATCTCCTAGCAACCATTGCAAATAGTTATTCATCATCAATTTCAGGACCATTACCATCATCCTTAGCCTTATTTCCTTGGTATTAATATCATATTTGAAAGCAATCTCTTTCTTAGTTGGTTTAGAATCAACAACCCTCATCTCATAAGCAATCAAAGTTCCATGCAATTCATCCATAGTCAAGAGAGTCAAATCCTTGGCTTCTTCAATGACAAACACTTTGGAATCAAACTTAGGTGTAAGAGACCTCAATACCTTATGTATAACTTCTTCCTTCACTTATTCACCTAATCCTCTCATGGTGTTGACAACCTTGTCAACCCTAAGCAAATATGCACCAATAGACTCATCATCACTCATTTTTATCCCTTCAAACTAATTTTTGAAGGTTTGAAGCTTAGAAATTATCACCTTGGAGTCTCCTTCATAAAGGACCTGAATTTTATCCCACATTTCCTTTTATGATTTTCAATGCATGAATTTCACAAGTTCAGGTTCATCTAGTCCACACATGATTACATTCACAACCCTTGAATTTTCACTACTAGTCTTCTTATCTTTAGCAATTGTTGCGGGAGTAGCAGAAATTTATAACCATCCAAAAATATTGTCAAATATCAAACCCTAGAGACATGATATGATTCCTCATCCTTAGACTCCAAAATCATAGTTCACTCCATCAAACAATGGTGACTTTATAGAAGAAGAGCCACTCAGAGACTCACCATTTTTGTGCTTCAAAGGATCTGCTTTCAAGTGATCAAACTTCTCTACAAGAACCTTCTCTCGATACAATATTTTAAAAGAATAATGGAATTAAAAACCTTTAATAAATCCAAAATAACTTTCTTAAACCATTAACCATTCAACCATTCATTAATGTGTGCTTAACATTCATTCAAATGAGCATAACAAAGAGAAAGTACACAAGAACACAATATATATGTGGGAAACCCTCAAGGGGAAGAAAAACCACTGAACTTTTGATTATATTACTCAAATAAAAAGTATTTAGTGAAGCACCAACTTCACAAGGAGCACCAACCCCTAGTTTAGTAGAGCACCAACCCTACAAGGAGCACCAACCCCTAGTTTAGTGAAGCATCAACTCTACAAGGAGGATACAACCCCTAAGATGATCAAGAAAAACTCAACAACCTTTAGATGAAGATATATAATGTATTGTTTCTAACACAACTGATGGAGATCACAATTTCAGCTCACACACCTTCAAACCCTCTTTCTTCTAACTCGCTCTATCTTGAACTTTCATGACCTGATTTGATCACAAACCCTTACAGCCAACTCTCTAACTCTCCTCAGACTTTTACACACATTCTCAACACTTATTACATGCCTTGGAACCACCTACACTCTCTCAATCATCTCACACTTTTTCCTCTAAATTCCCTAGTTTAAATTTGAACCAAAACACTTGCTTTATATGATTCTCATTTCAAAAACATTACATAAGTTTGTAATACACAAGGATCTCTACCAATAAAACTTAAAAATATAACAACACATTCATAAAATGCTTAATATGGACACATGTAGGTTGGCCATGCACCAAAACACCTAAACAAGCCAAAAATGGCCCAAAACCCCATTACTAAGCTCCTCTAGAACCTCCAAACACATCACCATGATTTTTCAATTCTCCAAAGTCCTCGCACATGTCAAATATATCATAGTAACATCATACATGCTCTCGCATTAACTTTCACATATCAAACTCTTCATAACTATATCAAGAAGGATCATTTCCTTCACAAAACAACTACTTCCAGGAACCAATATTCACAAAACATGCTCAATATCCCACCATAGCACCTCAACTATGCCACATAAAAACTCATTGGAAAGAAATTTACCTATAGAACACATCCATGGTTTCTAGACCTCATGAAACATACATCAATATAAACCAAACTTACCTAAAAGTAATTTTGGAAACTCAACTAGTTTGCACCCTTGTTGTCACTTTAAAGACTTCTAAATTCCTTCACTAGGGACAAAATTCTTCCCTCTTCAATATCCATTGGATAGAAAGAATCATCTCATCTAAAACATGAGACTTCTTGATGTAGCTACATTCACATTCAACCTTCAACAAAAGTTAGAACATTCATTTGAAAGCAATATTCAAAATGCACTCAAATTTTTCACTTTTCTCAATATACTAAAATTTGTTCATTTACCCAAATTTCATATATGCAATGCTTTAAGGCATGAAAACACTTTACACTTGCTTGATTACACCTATCAACAATGTTCATATGCTTGAAAAGTTTCAATAGTTCATTTTCACTTAAACTCTCTTTAGACCCCTCTAAGCTTGTAGCCTTCCTAAACCGTATTTATGAGATAAAATCTTCAATGTTTGGAATTAGGGCCCACTAGTAAGTTTTTCTATGACCCATTATCCATTTTCAAGTGTCTATAAAGTTTCACAAACCAACTCTTCACCCATTTGTTTTTATACTTTTTTTCCATTTTGACTCACTAGCCCAATTAGCCCTGATTTGATGCAAAGCTCCATGTCCGAACAAACCACACATTTTCATGAAAAATAGAAATATATCTAGATACCAACTATCTCATTCGTGCTTTGTGCAAAATTTGATGGTCTAGTTCTCTTCCCTTCATTCCCAACTCCACTTTCCTCTTTTCCTAGGTCTTCCTCTAGTCTTCTTAGGGTTTGAATGAGCTTTTTAGGGTTTGGCACTTCCATTGAGTTCTTTAACCTCTAAACACCTTCTTACACCTTTACTCAACTTTTTTAGGAAATTAACAAAGCTCCAACCCATTACTATTCCTCTTCATGCTAATTTCCACCTTTTAGCTTCTCAAAGCTACCAACTTGTTCTTGTACACTCCCAAGTTGTTTGTGCTCTATTTGATCTTTCCAAAGTTTTGGAATGAAATTTATTTCCTTCACTTACTCTCAGCTCTAACTCCTATATTCCCGACAATATTGTCGAAGACTTTTGTTTGTAATCCTTCTTACCCTCACCGTACACTACTCTTCTTGATCATGACAATGCAATCATCTATATCCCTTAAATGTGACTCCCTTTGTACTCCTCATATTTTTATCATGACTTTGAATCATTCTTCCACACTCCTGAAATTTTTATTTCATCTTCTTCATATTTCCACTATCATCTTTATCCTTGTCTTTTAAATTTCTTATCTAGTTAGCATATTTACCTCTAAGACTACCTCGGTCCCATCCTTATGGATCAGTAGCTATCTTTGTCATATTTTACACTTCTAATGGTTGTTGAAAGCTCCATATTACTCCTCACAACTAATAAAAGAGTTCCTCATGCTTTTAATCTTGGATTTAAACACTTTATGTTATTGGTTCTCAAACTTCCTTGAATGCCACTTGACTATACAGCTTTTGGGGTTTGGCCTCATATAAGCATTTATTCTAAAGTTTAATGTCTTATTCATCTTGAAACATGTCTAACAAGCTTCTTCAAAACTTTCCATCCTTCATCAACCATTACTTGACTTAGAAGGGCTACCCAATTATACTTTGACAATTTTTGCTTCCATAACCTTCAAAACAAGGTAGAATGTTCAGTTTGATCAGTATTGTCATATTTTTAGGTTACTTACCTTAATATTTTCATTCTTAAATTGATGTCACAACTATATTCCATATCCAAAATGATATGTTCAAAATATAAAGACTTTTCATTGGGTATTTTTCAACTTACATCACTTTTCCTATGTTCAAAAACCCTAGACAAGGTCTTACCCGAGAGGAGGTTATTTCAATATTTAAGGAACAAATTCCTTGGACAAGCCACAAGGTCACTCTATAATTCCTAAACTACTTGTTACTCCCTCAAGAAGTCATTTCCATACACCCAAACTCTTTGTAATTATGGGAAACACGTTTTTACTAGCTTAATATTGAGCACAAGTACTCAACAAAATTACCTTTTAAGGTTTTTCATAACATTTTTTTGCTCTAATCGCCTAAAATCTTCTTGTCCTATGAAGAGAAGGTTTTCATCAATTAATTGAACAATCCATGACATGATCCAGCTTTAATAGACTCATAAACTTCCTTCAAATGAAACTACTCAATACAAAGTGCCCATTTTCATAGTCTTTTACAATCAAGATTAAAATATAACACTTCTTCCTTTAATACAACCCTAGTAGATCAAAGTGGAACTCATATATGAAGCATGTAACCTAATAATCATCATAATATTACAAAACCAAGTTCATAAAAATTGTATTTCATTAACTCTCACCATGATTTCATCTTCTATTTGTAAGAAACTTGTATTACATGTGATTCTTTGATTAGAATTCAGGTTCCTTGCCTCCTAAGCTTCTCCTCATGAAGCTCCTTTCCGATACACCTTCCCAGCCTCCTTCCTTATTGTTTCCCATTTGAATTCCACCTTATTTAGCAGATGAAAAGGTAGTTATGGTTAACTCAAGATGATCCTTTCATGGTTTAGGCTAACCAATGATTATATCAACTTGACAAAAAGTAGATACACTTCCCTTTACCCCTCATGACCTCTTACAATAATATCCTTTATATTTTTACATGATAACTTCTCATGAAGATTTGAAAATTCAAATTTACAAGCTCTATTTTTGGAGGTAAAATCATTTGGAGCAAGTCATCACTCATGGAGGCCCCAAGAAAGAGTAAAAATAACAAACCTATTTCAAACCAAAAATGATGTTTCAACCCAAAATTAGTTATGCACAATATGATGCTCTTGCATCACTTCTACATCAATCTTCTCACCAAAGCAATCATGTCATGAAACAGACAAACTTGGTCTTCAAAAATTGAGTCGCTTCACCTATTATATCACCTCATCAAGAGATAAACCATATACCATTGGAAAGGTCTATGAATATTATTTCCATAATATCTTACATTTCCTTCCAACTCCAAGTGGAATTCCTTTAACCAGGTCAATCTATGAAACTACTCAAAAACGCCCTTTTAGGCCCAAAGACCGCCTTCATAAATATGGCACACACTTTTCCCTCTCGTGACTTCAACAATGACCTGAAACCATCATGTATATATATTAAAACTCCCAAAATCCAAGCAATGTCAATTTATCCAATACATTCAATGGGAAACTTTTTCACAAACTGAACATCTTCATAAACTTACCTGTTTGAGTGAGGTACACAAACTATCACATACTCTACCATACCATTCTAGAAATATGGAGGAGTCATAGACAACCTCAAATCATCATACTATAAAAATTAATCCATTATGTTCCCATACCAAGAAATTTTCCTCCATTGCTCTTGACCTAGGGTTTCAAAGCCATAAAAATAGTTTAAATTCTTAATGAATGTTCATAAAAATATGATAATGAAACCACTACATTATTTTTTTGAAATGTTCTTAGATCAATTTAAAAAATCCCTCAAATCCACAAGGTCCCATTCAAATCACACAATTCACAACGAGCATCAGAAGTTTCTACTCGAGCTATAAAATGCATTCTCAAGCACCTGTTTTTCTTAAAACATCACAACTTGTAAATTTCTATTCATACTGACTTGAAAGTATTCTCAAACCTCTAAAACACCCATGTGAATCATCTCCAATCATCATCTTAGCTCAAATAGGTCTTCATCTTAATACCTCATCTCATGTGCATGACTAGCCCTTAGGGTTTTACATGGTTTAAGCCAAATCATTTTAGAAGAACCTCATACATAATCATTAAATCACTCCAAATTTTCATAACACAATTGAGGTAACATGTCTCACTCACCTACATGCTCTCATGAGCTCACATGCTTCTATACCTCATCCTCATTCTTCATTTTGCCTCCAAGCACCTATACTAGGTCTAGATGAGCACCTAAAACTAGGTCTTCAACTTGTACCTACACTTTGAGGCTCATGTGAGTGTCTCCACACTCTCCTAACATGTTCTATATGCATCTACCATGCTCCCCAATTCACCATGCAACTCAAACCACCATGCTCCATCACTTATGCTAACTAGGTCACCTGATTAGGCTTGTTAGACAAGCCATTCTCACCTTGTCCACTCATGTGATCATGCCATCATCTAAATTTCCATGTCACCATCATTCCACTCATATCCTAGCACTCCTCCATCATCCTCTTTTTCATTAATGAGATTTTACATCAATGACAACACCTATACTCACACATGCCAACATGACATGGAGAAAAATGAGAGATGGAGTAACAAAGGATGAAGAAGCAAAAGAAAAAAATATGGATGTTATCATAGACTTGAATAAGATGGTTATGAGAACAAAGCTTTCCCAATATCAAAGATAAGATAGAGAGGAGAAAAATGGAATGGATCACACAATGCATTGTTGGAATGAAAAGGAAAAAGATTTCTTGGAGCAAGATGACCTTGGAGGAGATGAAAGAATCACTTTTAGAAAATAGAGTTCTGGTGTTGAGATGAAACCCAAAAGAATTTCATCAATAAAAGATTTCATGCATGAAGTTCGTGTAGCTAAAAATGTTAACATGTTGCAAAAATGATCTCTTGGAGCATGAGGATTAAAACTAAGAGAAGAAAGAAAATGATGTGGTCTTAATGTGTCATTAAGAGGAGGAGAAAGAGATTGAAAAATCACTTAAAAACTATAGACATGTAAATGACTTGCATACATGAGGGTGAATTTGATGATGAGAATGATTTGCAAGTTAAGGGAAATTTATGTCATAGAGCACGAGAGGTGAATATAAAGACATGAAAGAGGAGGAAGAGAGATTCATTTTTGAGATGTCTATTGTAAAAATAGAAATGAAAGAACATATTATTAATATAGCATCTAGAATACAATATGCATGTTATTTTGTTTACCGAAGTAAATTAGTTTTAGGACTCATCGAATATTCCATAGGTGTACTAGATGGAAATTTCAAAGAGAGTAATGTGCTTGATGTGGTAGTTATCATTAAATAAGCAACTAAGGAGGATCATGTCATTTTCAATTTGGTTGAACAATGTGTGCTTGCAAGAAAGGCGGAAAAATTCCTTGCAAGTATAGATGAGCTTGTACAAGAAGATATCGAGTTTGATTATGGAGGAAACAAAAGACAACAAACAAAATCACCTTTGAACCGGGAAGTTTAGAATTTCTAAATGACGGGAGAATGATGTAACCGATTAATTAAGTGTTGTTTTCTATAGTGAAATTATGAAGATTATTTTTTAGGATTTGTTTACTAATAATAGTCATTTGCCTAAATTCCTTGTTCTTGTGGAGTTAAGGTAACAACTAGAGTTCTAACTATTTTTAGAATTAGTAAGTCCAAATAAGAGTCTACTTTCATATTTAAAACTAATGCATGTTTTGTGTAGAGGGAAAATAAGATTGGGAATGGAGGTTGATGTAATTTGGTTTGAGGAATAAATAAGAGTTTATATTGTGTATGCAATTTTAATGAAGAAACTTATTTACTGTTGTCTTCCCACTTACTGCTGCACTTAAATTATTTGTATGTAGAAGGTGTGTTTTGAAAATTACAAGAACACAGTTTGTCTACATCATATATTGATTTATTTGTGTTTTATATCATAAATTTTTGGGATGATTAATAGATAATTTATAATAAAGATAAATATTTTGATTGATGTGATGTCTAATAAACACATGTTAGTATAAGAGACTATTTAACTACTATGATATTAGTTTATTTGTTTGTTTTCTTGATAAAGGTAAATAAAATGGGTTTTAAAAGTTCTCGTACTCTTGTACATTGCCAAAAAGAGATACAACATAATAACAAGAAAACTAGAAGCTAACATAAACCAATCCCAACAAACCAACTATGCCCCATTGGAGCAGAGAAATAGTCGGCACAACAATATTAGCAAACAACCAAATTAAAAGTCCTAAAGAAAAGGTCATAACAAGAACTAGTCATGACCTACTAAATTGTGAGATCATAGAGGCTCTTAGAAGCCTCCCGGTCATTTTGTAGAGCTTGGAGTTTTATTTCTAGAGTGTCCTCTTATGAATCCTCTACTCTTACCTCCTTCTTCTAGCTTTGGTTCCCTTGTTTGGTCAATCCTTGGTGTCCATGACCTTCCTTTTCCTAAATCCTTCTTGTAATAATTTTTTTCTAGTGACATTCACTCAACTCATGTTGTTGACTTCCTCTAGTTTCCCTATGATGGTTTCACTGAACTACACTGTTCTTCCATTCTTGCCAAATTATTTCCATGTTAGAAAATTCCTCCCTCATTCGACATATGTCCTAATAGAGGTCCTGTTGGTCTCGAGGCTCTTTCATATTCTCCAACCTTATCCATCTTGGTTTGTAACTCCTTCATTTCCTTGTTTGGTTTCTTATTTTCAATTAATATTCCCTTTATAATAAAATGATTAATAGCTTCCTTATCGATTATATGATTGATAGAAGGAGGTTGGGTCATGGTATTTTTCCATTTGGTAAATTATAAGCTTAAGAACCCCAATTAGAAAACCAATCCACACTTACATTTCTTTCTCTATAAATGCAACCAATTTTTAACTCCTCAAAGTGTTGCAAAAGATTTGGGGCATCATTAACCGAGTTTTTAAAGGTCTAATTAAGGGATTTAATTTTCTTGAGGTCATTAATAATGTTTAGATAATAACCTTCGATGATCATAAATTTCATGTTTAACTCCTTGGCCATTTGGATACCACATAATTAGGCAAAGTGAATGCTTCCACAAAGTGATTTGTTTGGACTCTAAGTGGACCAACATAAGTTGCTAGTAAGACTCCATTGCTATCTCTAATCACACTTCCTTCTCCCACTCTAACTAGGTTTCCTTTCAAGCACCATCAAAAGTAAGCTTAGCCCATGAACATGGAGGTGTAGTCCATGTAACCGACCTTCTATTAGCCTTCTTATTATGCTCATTGATCTCTTAAGAAATGTTTAATTTCCAATTGTCGACTTGAAACTCTTCTAATTTCGACATAATAATTTAGTCAACCTTCTTAATGGACAAAATATTGTCTTTGATTCCTCAACAAATATTTGATCAACATAAGTAAAGAATTTTCAACTTAAGCAAGTAGGCCAAGAAATTTAAGGGAGAGAGAGTGAGGAGTTTTTTTATAAAGACTCGACTAGCATTAGCTTTTTGATGTCATCAAGGTTATAATTGTGAAATTACATCCAACTATGGTGTCATAAATGACTTTCTACTAGCCCACTATGCATATACAAAAAAAAACGTTAAGATAATAACTATAACTTAACTACAAGGAGTCCATGTACTATTTGAGTGAACTGTGAAATGCATCTGATCATATAGTCTGCTTATTCCACTACAAGGATTTCACATTCTATATGAGAAAAGTATTATTTAGCTGCAATTTTCAAATCTTATCTATGAAAAATGCATTTTATAATATTGTGTGCAAGTTTAACTACAAGGATTCCGGATCCAATAAAGTATAGGGTGCATAGAATAATATTGTCCATAGTTCGCATACTTGTGCTCGACAAATACTCGGCAGACCAAACAAAATTTGACTCAGCAAAAACTCGGCAATACTCGGCCAATACTCGAGAATACTCAGCAATACTTGAGAATACTCGAGAATACTCGGCGAGTTAACTGCAGTGAGTTTTAATGGCAAGTATTCGATTGGGCAAATGAATGGCAAGTACTCGGAGTTAAGCTGCGTGAGTTTTAATGGCAAGTATTTGGTTGGGCAAACGAATGGCATCTTAGTCCAAGAGGACCAACATAAGTTCTAGTAAGACTTCATTGCTATCTCTAGTCGCACTTCCTTCTTCTACTCTAACTAGGTTTCCTTTCAAGTACCATCAAAAGTAAGCTTAGCCCATGAACATGGAGGTGTAGTCCATGTAATCGACCTTCTATTAGCCTTCTTATTATGCTCATTGATCTCTTTAGAGATGTTTAATTTCCAATTTTCGACTTGAAACTCTTCTAATTTCAACATAATAATTTAGTCAACCTTCTTAATGGACAAAATATTGTCTTTGATTCCTCAACAAATATTTGATCCCACCCTTAAAGCATTTATTCTCTTGTTTTAGAAGATTCCAAGATTCCTTCCTCTCCAAATTTCCAAAAAAAGTGGGCTATACTTGATCTTCCACATCCTCTTAAGAGTGGGGGACGAAAACGGGCTCGATATTGGTGAATGAACTCAAAAATAGAGTTCGGTCTGATTTAGGAAACATTAAATAAGGAGATAATGAAGTGCAATACTCTTAGAGAAAAAGGGCATTCCATGACTAATTGCATAATTGATTCAACTTCATTTTCATGTACCACACATATATTTGGAATAGGTAAGCATTTCTTCATAAGATTATCTATTGTAATAATTTTATTTTGAGCTACTAGCTAATAAAAGAGATTAACTTTAATGGAGTCTTTATCCCATAGGGAATAAGGAAATCCATTCTCTCGAGAATTATTTGTGTATTTATATTATAATATTTTAATAATATAAACAAAATATTTGACACTAATAACTTGTAATATTATATGTTTTAATATAAAATTTTGAAATTATTAAAACGCTTGAAAATATCAACAAATAATTAAATAAAATATCAAACTTGAATATTGTTACAAAATATTATCAAACTTTAATATTATTACAAAGTGTTAAGATACTAGCATATAATTAATTACAAATGTGATTAAAATTTAAAATTATGGCATATAATAAATATATGTAGACATACGATGATATATAAACAACAACAATAACACCCAAAAGAGGAAATCATTGAGACATGCATAAGTTATAGCCATATGTTATATATATATATATATATATATATATATATATAAGATAACGTAGATTATCCATAACTAATATAGTTTACGGATTACAAATAACATGATGTGGGCATCATAATACATGGATCTTGATAATACAAGGCTCCATGTCATGTGCGATTTATTCTCTGTAGTAATATATATACTATAATAGTATAGCAGTGGGTCCCGCTACCACTTATGCGCAAACACGCCATTGTTTCTCAGAGCGTGCAGCGACTGTATACAGTCGTCACCATTAGCATCTTTGCATACCACAAAGATCTCGTTGATGAGGCACATATCTTCACTCTCAATCAATCCCCTTAAATATGGAAACCCTACCTTGACGACAACAAAATCCCCAATATTAATTTTCTTCCTCATCCACCCCCGATTTCCAGACCCTCACTGTTGCCCTGATTCTGTAACTGCACTACCTCAGTTCCACTCAGATTTGCAAGGGCGGGTTCATCTAGCGCAACGACATAGATCTTAAAGGCCTTGTTTTGCTTTGGATAAGCCCTTAAAACAGAGTGTATTGTTCTTCGTATCATTAATCCCAATTTCAACATAAACATGGCGGTTCTGGGAGCTTATGTCTAAAACACTTGGTAAATATATGGCGCTGCTGTGATTCTCCGTTAATGGCTCCGCGAGCTCGATTAAGCTCTTATTGTGTTTCTGGTGCGAGCAGTGGTTATGGCGGACAGCTCGCTTGCGAAGCGCGATCACTGAACAATTCTCCGTGGCGGTGATATTAACGACGTCCGAGTTCCTGAAGAGGGCAACAGTAAGTACGGGGTTCGAGTCTCTTCCCCTCCTCCTCCTCCTTGAAGCCACTATGATGGCGACACTGCCTGGTTTAAGAGTGCGTTCAATCTCCATTGCAAACAGAGCAGGCGCGTGAGCTCGATCGAACGACTCGGACAACACAAAGTCGAAGGAATCGGCACCAAACGGCAGCCGTCGAAATTTTCCTTTACACGAAGGCCAATCGAGTCCTACGGTGTCTGTAACGCCGTTTTCCCTCAGCGCCATAACGGCGTCGACAGAGCCGCCCCCGACGCAGAGGCATTTGAGACCGGGACGCAGGAGACCTTGCTTCATTAGATCCTTGTTAATGGCGGAGTAGAATTCTACTTTCTGTTTCTTAGCCAAGATCTTCACCATCTCCCTGTAAATGCCAGAGTAGAATTCAGTGTATAAGGGTTCGATGCCAGCCGAGAGGTCACATGGGGCGGCGTCCTGAACGATGGCGAGAAATGGCATCAGGGCTAAAACCATAGAAAAACAGATACTGCGAAACATCAGCCGCTTTCCCACGTGACCGTACATGAGCTCCAGCTTCAGCGGTTTTGTCACCATGGCGCCCGTGATATGAGCAAGATTTGCAGGAAAAAATCGGCGAGCGAGGGGTTTTTTCGGGAATGAGATAATCCAGGGTTTTTTCGCAAGATTAGATCGAGCAAAAGAAAAGAGATTTACCAGCAAGCGGACTCGAACATACGATCTACCGCGCGCAAAATCTGGCAGATGTGTGGTTTCCACCCACGAGGAGCCTGTGTGTCTTCTTCATTGCAAACATTAGCTTCTGTACATGCCTGGGTTGCGTTTCTGCTGGATTTCCCACCATTTTGAACTCTGAAAATTCACTTCAAAATCCTATTTTGATTCTAATAACGCCATTTCTGGCCAACGACCTGCCCTATCTGCGACTCGATCCGACAACGAACTGCTCAAAACTGCATCAGAAACTCCTTATGTAGAGTGAAGCAGAGCTTTCGCATCGTCGGCGAAGGGCATCTTGTTACACTACAAAATTAAGGGCACTACAGAATTAACACGGTACCTAGGTAATTATAAATAATATCATTGTTAGAATTAGAAGAAGTGCATCTGTTGCGTCCTGCTTATCTTGTACTTCTTCTCGACTTTACATTGAATTAAATTGGAGAAAACAGGCCCGCCACGTACCTTCCGGTTAAGCTTGAAAATTGTAATTTATCTTCTTGTTTAAACGCTAAAAGGTTTTTTAAAGTTTCCAGTCACAAACAAAAAGCTTACAGGAAATGAACCGTCACAAATCTACATTGTTGGATTTAATGAAAGTGCGACTGTAGTAGGTAGGTTAGTGACTCTTTGAAGGAATTACCTCGGAACTCAAATATCTTGTGCTCAACGGTATAATTTCATTCCGACGTCCATAGTCATGAATAAGTATTATTATTCGAAATCCAATTCTGTTTGACGGATGGGAGGGGCGTCAGATTCCGATCCCTATACGGAGCAATTGATTGATGGGTGAGTAGTTCATATATTACTATGAGTAGACATTACATTATTTTGATTGATGCTTGGGCAGCGAGTGGTTCATATGGTAAGACATTACATTATTGGTAGGCCCCCTCGCTATGTTCATGATTTGGTGAGGAGTTATGTTTATCCTCCCAAGCTGCCAAATTTAATTTTTAAGTTCTACAATGTAACTACTATCAATGTCCAACTCCTCATATGCTCGCTCGCTTACATTTAAAAGTCAAATATTAAATATATCTATCTTCGCGAAATTAATGTCAATAATCTTATTTTGGATTTTTCATACATCATTGATAAATTATTGTACTACTTTCTTTATTATTATAGATATTTTAAATACATCTATTTAAAATATGGGGAGAGATAATAATTAGGACGGACCTATCTAATTATGCAAGTGTAGTACAAGTATACCAGAAAAGTAACAATATGTGTGTGTGTGTGTACCTATACGAAATACATCAACAAATATCAGTTTTAAGGTTCTTACTTGTTTGATTTTTACATACCTCTTTAATCAATAACTTCATTAAATTCTTTATTGATTTGATGCAAATGGAATCATTTAGTTATGTGAATGTGTGGGTCTCAAAAATATCTATCCAAGAAATTAGACCCAAATATTACTATATGACCAAGATATTACTATTTTTTATTGACTTCTCCAAGATAAAAGAAACAAAATTATTTAAGTGACACTCCAATAGAAGTCAAATTTATGAATGAATTGTCACATGACGGTCAAATGAACGTCAAATTTAATGTCGAGAATAAAAGTGAACAATGCACTCCATTACAACCTTGCTCGCCAGTAGAACACCTCTCGGCGTAATTAATTTCTTGGTGAAAACTCGACATCCATCTCGTTACATGAGAGTGTTGGGCTTGAAAATGTTTGGAAAAATGGCTCCAAACTCTTCTTCATAGTTAAGATATTACAATTTTTAATTGATTTCCTAAGAAAAATAACAAAAATCTAAACAATGGTCAAACAATGTCAATTGTAAAGTTCACATGTCCATATGACGATCAAATGGACGCCAAATTTAAGTTCAAAAAGAAGTGAACAACTTACGTCATTACACTATTTGACTACCACTATTAGAATGTGTCTCAACTTAACTACCAATTACAACTAAAAGTGTAATGGGAACATCGATAGGGATTGAGAGATTATAACGTGCATGCGTGGAAAACATAGCTAGAAAAATAAATTAATATAGAGAAAAGTATGTGTTAGTTGAAAAGAGGTAACAAATTTGATTAAAGAAGACCAGATTGTAAACAACAAAAAGATAATGTCATTCAAAACATTGTATTTTCCTATTCAATACTTGATGGACTAATTCTATTTTCTCATCCAAACCCCTGGTGGACTGATTCTATTGAAAACATACCGTAGACACCTAAATTTAGTAACTTATTCTTTGATAGTGACAATTTGGTTGTCTTATACTATGATTGTGTACACATCCTAAGCATAATTGACTTATCTCTCTCCCCTCTCTCTCTTTCACGTGACTTGCTTCACTCTACACACAACTTAATCACTCATATACTCAATTACACATATCCAAAATTGTGTACCACTCCCGTGATCTTCCCTAAAATCTTGCTCAACCATCATGAATTGCTTGTCTCAACTATATTTACCAAGACAAGTAATATTATGCTTTAGGTCAACCAATACAATCATGTTTCTCACTCTCCAACGACTATTTTCCTCATTTGATATCTTTCTTTGCTCATTTCTTATCCGATATGTCGGCCTTAATACGACCTTTAACCCATGAAAGCATATAGAAGAAGGTTTAATGCACTTACAAACTCACCCGGTATTCTCATAAGCTCCTATTTCAAAATACACTCCTAAATATCTCAAGGATCTCCTAGATCTTACTAAAGTAGCAACACATCTGTAAGAGAAACCGCTACTCAAATCTAAAGACCAAGACAAGTCATATTATGGTTTGGGTCAACCAATACAATCATGTTTCTCACTCTCCAATGACTATTTTCCTAATTTGATATCTTTCTTTGGCTCATTTCTTATCCGATATGTCGGCCTTAATACGACCTTTAACCCATGAAAGCATATAGAAGAAGGTTTAATGCACTTACAAACTCACCCGGTATTCTCATAAGCTCCTATTTCAAAATACACTCCTAAATATCTCAAGGATCTCCTAGATCTTACTAAAGTAAAGAACACATCCGTAAGAGAAACCGCTTCTCAAATCTAAGGAACTCAAACCAAGTTCAAAAGTCTAGCTTCCTGTCTACAAGCCTCTAAAGGTCCTAGAGCCAAGTCATAGAAAAAGCAAGCCAATACCAAGCATTGCCAAAGTGATTAAGGGTAAAAAGGGAATCATTTTAGCATATGAAGCACATCACACTATATCACTATTGTGCAGAGGCACAATCTACTTTATCTATATTTACTCTTATTATTCTTTGTGTCAAGAGACATGAGGGCACGATATGGGGCGGCCTAGGTTTCCATACACAATTGCACATACAATAGGAGAACTACATGGAGTTTTCTCCTTCCTTTAAGGGGATGTAGTGCAACTCCTAGATCGGTTCAATAGGACTTGACCACCGGGGTGAGTCGACTCCACAACAGATACCGATTTATTTTTGCTATCTAATTGTGTTCATGAAGTGCTAGTGTAGGTATTGTAGTCATTATTTCACTCTTAATACTTTTTTCTAACCCCAAACGCGTCGGCCTATCACCCAAAGATACGTTGGGCGCTCACCCGAGGTACGCGCGGCGAGCCCCTCCTTTATGTGAGCTTTACAAAAGAGTTCCACCATTAATGGAGGATTATTTACAGAGATAGAAGTACATGCATCCACTTTCAAAAAGACAAAAGATATAACTAGCATATATACACATTAATGCATCACGAAGTTAATGAACACCGTAAGAAGTACAAGAAACTAGGTCTCGAGTCATGATAAGCCAAATAACTTAAGGGTTTACACCCATAAGCAAGTTGTACATAATAGATCCATGTATATTAATTTATTAGAGTTCTAGTAGCCATATTACATTCAAAAGGGTCGACCATATACATCAAATGACAAAGACTCAACTCATGCAAACCTATCTCGATCATAAATCTTAACTATGCTTTTTCTCATTATATCCTTATTACTGCATCCCAGGTACCCATACATATGTTTAATGGTATCCCTTAGAACCCTCAAAGACTAAGTACTCTAAACCCTAAGCACCATGAACTCTAACCCTTAGCATTTCCTAACATTTATGCGCAAAGACTTCATTACTCTCCTTCTCCTTCCTCGCTCCCATTTGCACTTTGTGCACTTTGCTTATGCACACTCATTCCCGTCCCAAGCACTCCTTTAAATAGGACCATCGTCCACCACCATGAATTCTCTCCTGAGAAGATCACGTGTCAAGTGTCGATGTGGTCCTCCATTGGCGAATGCTTATCCTCTTTGCAAACCTTCCACTAACTGTAATGATGCCTCTGGGAATATTCCTTGCGTGGAATATCCTTTTCTTGACCTCCAAGGTTCGAGGCCGACACCTTACCCACATATCACGCCTAGTCGTCCTCACGTTTTCTCAAGCGACTCCGTGATGCCGATATGGCTAAGTCCTTTAAACCCTTGTTCTCGCCTCCCGCACGCGCCCTCGTTCCACTTAAACCCTTTTTTCTCGGGGCTTTTCCCGAGCACTCTTCTATCTACCGATTGTGTGCACACACGCATCTTGGTACTTAGCCAATATTTTAAGGTCCAACATCACACCACACTATGTGTGTTCCCCATCCTCGAAAACATGTTACCTCCTCAAAGAATAAAGAATAGTAGTATTGAAACAATTAAAGAATGGAAGAATAGAAGAATAGAAGAATATGTTATTGTTACATGAGTAGTGTGAACTCCTTTACGAATGCCTCAATCTTCTCCCAAGCATCTACTTCTCCTTGCCCGCTGAAGTAGGTCACCCACCAATGTGCTTACTTCATCAAAACTAAGTTCCTCGCTATTAGCTTTAAGTGTATCTACAATGCTTTCTAGCTGCTTGCTAAGGTCGCCTAGTGCATCCATCCTGTGAATGACTTGGGGGTATAGTTCCTTTAGTTTATTCTTAATTGAACCCCGCAAGGTTTCGATTGCTTCTAACTTCTTCTCAACTTCGGCTAGGATCTTGTCGCATTCTCGCCTATTTCCTTTTTTATTTTCTTGAATTCTTTCGGATCTGCCTCATGTGTAAAGAACCAATATGCTTGTTACCTTGTCTCTGTTGGCACAATTGTCATACACAAATTTGGCCATCTGCATGGCGGTCTTTACTATAGCAAGGAGCTCGGAGTACTGAGTCACTATCTCCCCAATCTTTAGCTTTTCCTCCTCCTTATGTCGTGTCATCACCTCCTCTGTTGACTCTAATGCGAGTGGTCACCTTTCCATGGTGAGGATGGGGTTAAGTCTTCCAAGCAGTGCATGGTTGAATCATATTTCTTCTCAAGCAAGGCCGTGTCCAGGGGTTTCAAGATTATGGCGTGACAAATGGCCTCTATCTTCTTATGGACTTCGTGCACCTTTTCCTTTTCATCCCTCAGCTCATGTCTTAACTCATGCACTAATCAATTCCTTCTGTTTTATTTCTTTGTCCCGCTCAATGATCTCCTCATTCTTTTTCTCAAGCTCTTCCTCCAAGACCCTTATTTTGTCATTTTTGCCGAAGAGTCTTGCCTCCACCTCCATCGATGCTTTATTGAGCGCATTGCAAACTTGCTCATCAGACATTTATTGGGCATTTACCAGAGGGTTTACTCCCTTGGCATTTGGTATCTTCATCAATGCATATCAATTTACCTCGAACTCGGGTTCATCAATGTGGGACTCAAAAGCCCAAGATAGCATTTTCCTTGTGCACGTATGCACCTTCTTCATCAAAAGAAGACCAAGCAAGGAGTTGGTTTTGCATGAGCACAGTACTTTGGAAGCGTGCGTGCAAAGTACCTTATTTGGATCATTAATGTAAGTCATCTCTTGTTCTTGTGCCGCTATTATGCCCTTTCTACCTATGTGTGTTGCCTTTAAGAAGCTTCTGCTAAGCTGGGGTCTCCGCCCATGCTCCCATACTCCTTTCCTACACTTGCGCTCTCCTCGTTTCCTTCACACTTCTTCGACGCTTCGCTTGACTTTGTGCTCCACCGTTGGATAATTCTTGCCACTTCCCTCTCTATAGTATTATCCATCTAGCTCCTTGGTCGGGTCGGGGTCTTTTGATCCTTCATGTTTACTTCCTCACTCCCCTTTGTCATGAGTGCCTTCCTCGTTCTCATCCTTATCTTCATTTTCTTCTTCATCTGACTCGTGTACATCGTACACAGGATGATTTTGAGCCTCGTCACGCTCTTCACCGCCTTTGTTGACCTTCATGCTTTATGTTTCTCTTGAGTCGACCCTTTTGTCACCCTCTGCTTCTTCCTTATTGGTGACTCCAATTCAAGGGAATTCTCTTTTTTTTTTCTCGGACGACTCTCCCATTACCGATGACTCTTCTTTTTGCGGCGACTCTTCCTTCTCGTGGAGACTCTTCCTTCGTGGCGACTCTTTCTTCTACAAATGACTCTTTTCTCACATGAGACCTCTTCCAACCAGCATATAATTACTTGTTCTCGCGCCGGACTCCTGTGCCCTTCTGTTTGTATTGTCTACGCGCTTGGCGCCTTTTACTCAAGAGCATATCCTCTATCTCTTTTCCTTGGCACAGTCTTTTTCCACGCAGTGGGGTCCTCAAGAATGGAGACATCATCTTCAACATAAGCGCCTTTTTCATACTTAGGCCTTATGTGCAAATTCACCCTTGTCGCTGTCCTCCCTACAACAAGTAATGTTACTGGTTTTAACATGTGCACGTCATAGAGTCATACTTCTCCACATAGGCGTGCTTCTTGGGGTATATTAACTTCTTGCGTAGCTCACGGTAGTCTTGATCTACTACACTTAGATCAAACCTGAGTTTCTTCGCCTCTTTGAAATGATTGACCCCAGCTTGGAAGTACTACGCCGTGAAGGAGAAGGAAACTTACACCAAGGAATCTTGGTGCCATATATATAAGTAAATTTGTTGATACAAAAATGCTTTGGTATACGTCGAACTCAGCCTCTCATTGCACTAGTGAAGGCAAGCTGCTCATGCATTCTCTATTCAGCGCCGAATGCGTCGCGCATCCGCCTATACCACTTTTCCAGGCGCGCCTTATGAGTGGTTGTCATGGTATCACAAGTATACTATTCAAACCTCTTGGCGGGGGAGGGGTGCTCATTTGGGTATTCCCAAACAAACTTATCCCGCCCATCGGGCACTCCAAAACTCGAAAAGACAATGGTGAGGACATTACCAAACATGATCTTCTCTCCGTCATGCGTGGCGTTTATGATCTCCTCTGTAATAAAAGCTAAGAGGTTATAGATGGTCCCCTCCGATATCTTGCGACATACATTCAACCAGGGCTTGTTGATGCGTGTCTATCTCTCTTGCCCATTCCGCTTTGTGACCAAGCGCGCGTCATCCTCGCCACTCAACGGGTTAGTAATTGCGAATGGTGTGAACCATTCTTATAGTCACAAGCCTCAACGGTCTTCTTAATGGCTTCATTATCTTCCAAATCATCGTCCAATGAATCTCCTTCATAGATAAGGTCGGTGAAATTAGAAATTAGTTGGGGGTTATGCGCATCCTCCGACTTGTGAAATAGAAGTGGTCTTCATGCACGCATAACATCAACCATTGGTATAGTTGCTTGGGCTTGCTGAAATAGGGCAACTCATAGAGTTGCAACAACCTAGCCTTCTCCATTTTTACCTTTACCTCGTTGTCATAGATGGGCATTCCATCTAGTGTCCTCTTCTCGTAGGGCGAACCAATTCTAGTGTCATTTCATTTTCTGTGGTGATCGTTTGATGGTTGTAATCAATGACGACCATCTTCCTAATGTGAGACACCCATTCTTTACCAAGTAATACGTCATCCGAGTACTACATTTCTGCGTACTATTCTTCATTGAAATTGGTAGAAACGGTTTGTTTTCCCTTGCCCTTGCCCTTCTTCGGTGAAACATTTGCTACTTTCCTTGGTGTCATTCCTTCGTCGGGTCCTTAAAAATTTTTCCTCTTTCTTGGTCTTGGATCTGCTCAACTTCGTGACTCCACTCCTTTTCCAAATTTCTTCAAACCCTGTGCCCTAACTATGCAACCCTAACATGGAAAAACCCTCTTTCTACAAGATGGCGTAACACCCGCGGGATTCTTCCACACAACCTTCTCCACTTACACCCGTGTACTCCTTTCCACTCTAGTTTGCTGATCAAACTAGCTATGCACGCAAATCTTCACAATTCTTCTCAAACCACCTTTGCAAGGATGCCCTAGTTTTCGAGAGCTCTTTAATAACTTAAAACACAGGTAGAAAATAACGCACCCCCGATATTCTATTTATAACTTTTTATTTTCTCCGCAATAAATGCCATGCCACCTACCAACATACTTTCACAATAAAGGCAGCTATTTCCAATGCCAACCTTTAGCACTTTTCCTCCGCGCAAAATCAAACCATCACACCCTTTCATTAACATTGGTAGGCCTTTATTTAATTTATTCTTTCTAAACAAAGTGCTTCCCCATTTAAATTAATTAATGCACACATAAAGACTGCCCCAAATAATTTAATTATCACCTAAACATTCAATGTTGCCCCTTAAGACTTGGGCGTTGCTCTCTAGGCAAGGCAAGTCGTGGGCCCTCTTTGTGCAAATCGTGGGCCTCAAGGATAAATCATGGCCTTAATGAAAATACCTTGTTATCTTCCTCTTTCTTGAATGTTGTTTGTTTTACACAAATAGTGTTGTATTTCTCCTATAAAGGCGTTTTCACATATATAAATATCTGATTTTTTCTTCGTTTTGCTGCTCTATATGTTACTGGTTATTTTACGTCGATATACTCACAATTCAGTTAATAATTCTATTATTTTCTGACAGATATATGTTCACCAGTTCAGCACCTCTTTTGACATCAATGACAATATTTCCAACCGGCTGGTTACAAATTCATTACATGTATTTAGTGTGTCATCTTCAATATTGTATTGAATGACAAGGTTGTAAAAAAATAGCTCCAATATCAAACCACACACTTTTTTGTTTAAAGTTTATATGTTGGTAACTCAATTAAAATAAGAAGTAAACTAAATTTGTAGTGATCAAAATTATAGAAAACTGAATGAGATTAATGAAGAGTGAAAATAGAGAACCCAATCATCAAACAAAATATGAGTTATAAGTTGAAAGTGCCATATCTACTACAAGCTATCATCTACTAAAAACCCTGAATTAAGACTTAAATACTAAAGACTCCAAGGCAGATTATATGAATATTAAGATTCAGGATGCCTTTACCAGCAATCACAGATTTCAGGATGTCGTCCCATCATAATGCATGGATTCCTGAGACTCGATTATCAGTAGAAAGGCACCAAACCTACAAGTTATTCTCCATATTACTAATACTAAATATATGGTAAGGTAATCATGGCAGCACTGGTTCACCATTACAATGGATGGGTGTGCCCCGCCTGCCACTTATGCGCAAACACGCCATTCTTTCTGAGAGAGAGCAGCAACTGCATACAGTCTGCATTCTGCTGATGGTTGCATACCACAAAGAGCTCGTCGATGAGGCACATGGCTCCGCTCTCTATCAATCCCTTCACCTGTGGAAACCCTGCCTTCACAACAACGAAATCTTCAATATTAATCTTCTTCTTCATCCATCCTCCGATTTCCAGACCCTGACCGTTGCCCTGTTTCAGTTGCACCGCCTCATTTCCGCTCAGTTTTGCAGGGCCTGATTCGCCTAGGCCAAAGGCATAGATCTTAAAGGCCTGGTTTTGCTTCGGATAAACCCCAAGAAACCACCCGCTTATACTGCTCTCCGTATCATTAACCCCAATTTGAACATAAAAATGGCTGTTTTGAGCGCTTATGTCCAAAACACTTGGTAAATAAATGGTGGCAGCGCTGTGGCTCTCCGTTAATGGCTCCGCGAGCTCGACCAAGGTCCTGTTGTGTTTGACGGGCGAACACTGCTTGAGAGGGTTATAGCGCATTGCTCGCTTGCGGAGCGCGATCACTGAACAATTCCCTGCGCCGGTCACATGAACGACGTCCGAGTTCCTGAAAAGGGCAACAATGGGGTTTAGAGAATGTACGGCGTTGGAATTTTTCTCGCCTTCCTCGGCGAGACCACCATAATCGCGACTCCGTTGGGTTTAAGAATGCGTTCGAACTCCAACGCGAACAGAGCAGGCGCCCGGGCTCGATCCAGCGATCCGGAGAATACAAAGTCGAAGGAATTCCTAGCAAACGGCAGCCGTCGAAATTTCCCCTTGCACGACCCGCGATCGATTCCCACGGCGTCTGGTATGCCGTTTTCCCTCAATGCCAACACGGCTTGGGCAGAGCTTCCCCCACGCAAAGCCCTTTGAGACCAGGGCGCAGGAGAGCTTGCTTCATTAGCTGCCTGTAAATGCCGAAGTAGAATTCTACTTTCTGTGTCTGAGCCCAGATCTTCGTTTGGGTACGGGATTGGAACCCTGGACCTCCGGGACTGTAGAACGGCTCGGCACCAGCCGCGGGGTCACATGGGCCGGCGTCCTGAACTATGTAAAGAAGCGGCATCAGTGCCAAAACCAGTGAAAAGCAGATACTGCGATACATCAGCCGCTTGCCCACGTGACAGTACATTAGCTCCAGCTTCATCGGTTTTGTCATCAGGGCGCCTATGATATGACCAAGATTTGCGCTTACACAAACAAAAACAAATCGCCAAGCGAGGTTACAAAACTATGGGCCAGCCCAGGCGCTGGAATCAGATAGTCCAGAGGTTTTTCGCAAGATTAGATCGAGCAAAAGATAAGAGATTTACCAGCAAGAGGACTCGAACATACGATCTACCGCGCGCAAAATCTGGCAGATGTGTGGTTTCCACCCACGAGGAGCCTGTGTGTCTTCTTCATTGCAAACATTAGCTTCTGTACATGCCTGGGTTGCGTTTCTGCTGGATTTCCCATCATTTTGAACTCTGAAAATTCGCTTCAAAATCCTATTTTGATTCTAATAACGCCATTTCTGGCCAACGACGCGCCCTTTCTGCGACTCGATCCGACAACGAACTGCTCAAAACTGCATCAGAAACTCCTTATGTAGATTGAAGCCCAGTTCGGCGTCTTCCTCAAGGGCATCTTCTTACAAGACAAAAAAAGATTGGTAATAATAATTTATGAACAGTAATTTTTTTCTTCTTCTTCTTCGCGAATCGCGATTCAAGACATTACTTAATTGAATAATTGTACGTTTGCTTTATTATGATCTGTCAGCTGCCTCAATGCACGTTGCAGGTGATCCATTAATAAAACGGGAGGAAACGTCAGGCTGCCACGACTTGTACGTTTCACGCTGCTTTCAGATTTTCATGGTTACAAATTGTAATTTATCTAGGTACTTAAGGAATCGAAAAAGTTAAAGGTAAAGGTTATCAAAAGTTAGGGACCATCTATGATTGAAGTTGGGCATCATGAATTTTGTTCCTCTCGACGGATCGTTGGCAATGATCCAAACGTGAATTTAAAATTGCATATCTACCTTTCAAAAGTTTGTATAATATTGAATGGAATGGGTATGTGTATGTCGGTGTAAAAGGTGTTGTCTAGCCATTCACTAAGAGCATGGTTCTATGGAGGGCTACAGCTCTTATTTTCTTGCGCCACAAGGTCCCATGCTTATTTTTAAAGCCAGCTACAGGAAATAATGGAATGTTGGCCTAAAAATAGGAGCTCCACTCTTTTTACCCCCTAAACTTAAGAGGTAATTGGAGAGGGGGGCTGTGAGTTTCCCCCTACAGTTTAGGCTGATTTTTGTCCATGTGAATTATAATATGCATTCCCGCCATTATTTTTTGGTGATTTTAAAGGGAAATACGATTTTATTTACCTACAAATAACCATAAAAATCCAATGGGATCATATAATATATTCGTGGGTATTGTTAAGAAAACTAATTTAAAAACATGAGACCTTAAAACAGCTAAAATACTCCTAAATTTTCTCAAATGCACCCACTGAGATATTTATGGAGCCCCCTCTCCATGGGACCATGCTCTTATAGATTCCAATTTTAAGAGATACCAATAAATAAAGGATGAGGTTGGGATCGAGCTCCTGGGTGGATGTGGTGTAATGGAAACCCTTTAGTCTTGGCAACCGAGCCTAAGAATTTGTGCACCTAATTCCTAGTTCTAATTCAATTAGCTAAACCTAACAATTATGTGCACCTAATTCCTACAATTTCATATTCAATAAAAAAATGTACGAGAATAAGAGTTTTTTTAAGACAAAATGAGGGCCATTTATTTGACACGAATATGAACGTACTTAAGCTTGTAAAAATCAAGTCTTGTGTTTTAGCTTGTAAAAATTAAGTCTTTTAGCTTTTGAAGGGCAAAAATTTGAATGTGTAGATGTGGAATGTGGTTTTACATTAACAATGCATTACAAGTAACCACATATATTGCACCTCAAATTCAAATAGATATCACTGAGACCTAATTGTATAAAGGAATATTTATGCAATATAAATAATTAATATGAGGGATTATAAAATAATATTTAGTTTGGCTTAGTTTTTGAGATAATTATCGAAAACAAATAGTGGAGTATAGATTTACACAATTAATTGAAGAAGACTTGGAAAAAATAACTCTAAAGTAAGTTGTCTAGAATCGTTCAATTTGCCACAATCGTAACATATATTTGGGAATTGAGGTAGAATGCAAAATTTGACTTGAGTGCCTATTCCATTGCTCTTAAACTACAACAATCTCACTCACTTTTCTATAATTTTACATGGATCTCTAGGAAACGAATCTCCTTATAAAACGAATGCGTTGACAACACCTTGCAAAAGAGTAAAAATAAAGTATTTTATAGTGGCATGTATTATCCCTTCATTCATAACAAGTCACCTAATGAATGGTTTGAAGACATCGGACCAATTATAATGTTTATAGGAGGGTCGCTTTTATTGTGGCATAACTCCTATTGACATAAGAATCATAACATATTGAAATTTATATGTTATCATAGATCAAGCCTACCAACCAAAGTATACAAAATAACTAATCCCAAACCAAATTTAACTTCCCATATATTGTCGAAGACAACATATCTTTTTCGTGGTTTCACAATCTGCCGAAGGTAAATTTAATGGTTGTACTTGTATGGCCATCTTTATGATTGTTTTTCGTGTCAAGTACTATTGATTTTGTTAATACACTCTAATCTTTGATTAAATCCTAAATTTTGAGAGGTGTATTAACACCCCTAATTTAGGATTGGAATTTGGAAACGATGTATATTCGATTAATAAATTAAGCATTCACATACATATATGAACATATGGTAAATTATTAATAATGATTTGATCAATTAAACACATGCTAGTTATAGTCAAACACTAGAGGAGAGATCCACTTAGCTTTTCTAATGTTATGTGGACTAATATGGATCTAGAACAGAGGGTGGAATAAGCTAGAGAAAGTCCGGAAATGCTTTGTCTTTGAAAAAGAGTGCCATAACCTTCAAGAACACTAGCATCATGTTCGGACACTAAAGTATGACAATTTTGTCTTGTATAGTTTTTGTATTGCACTTTTTGCACTATTGTATTGATTCATCTTTAATGCCCTCATGTACTTTCGTTTATTCCGGAATGCTCGTGCATACTCTTGTAATGATCAAACCTTATTTTCTTGCACTATCACTCAAATATGCATTAATGAAAAATAGGTATGTCTAGTTGAGTTAGAATGCCCTTGGTGGCCAACCCCTTGTTGATTCTAACCAAGCTTTGCACTACATTGCCCAAATGAGGGGCTCAAACTCTATATAGTTCTCCTATTCATGTGCAATATTAAATGCAAGTCTAGAGATCCCTCCCCTATGGTTTCCCTAATGTTTTGATACCAATAATAGGCTAGCTAGATATAAATCGGACATGTACCCTCTTAAATGTTGAACCAAATAAAATTTTGAATAAAAATTCTTGTCTATCAATATTTGTTTTAAACTAACCCCTTCTATTGCTTTTGGAAGTAGTGTTTGTGTATAGATGCTTGATAGTGCTCTTGACTTGACTTGAAAGGCTCTTGACTTGGCTTGGTTTTCTCTTGACTGGTTTTGAATGTTTCAAACTTTCTCGGAGGTTGATTCTAATGTCACTCTTGAATTAGGGAAGATTAGGAAAAAATTTCTTGAGATTTGATAGATATTGCTAGAGGAGATATTCGAATGTTAGGTGAGTGAATGAGTATGTTGAATCCCTTGAAATGTTGAAGATCAAATGATCTTGGGATCGATTTGTAGTTGGTAACGGGTCAAAACATATAAGTGTGTCCCACTTGGTGGCCAAAAATATTTGAAAATATGATGACAAATAAATGTTTAAAACTATTTTTAAAAACTTAAATAATTCGGATAAATTATGGATGCACTACACATGGGTATATTTAAGCTCTTATAAAACCACGTTCATTCACTTTATGTGTGTTTGGTCATGTTTTGGTTGTGGGCCATATTTTGCTGAAAGTGCAAAAAATGCAAAAAAGTGGGACATAGTTAACCAAAATATTGGATGGAAAAAGGAGATGAAAAACATGGGACTATACAATCGTGCGAAAACATATGAAGACCTAATACTAGACGCACGCCTTCAATATCCTTAATCTAAATAAGACTGCAAAAGACATATAAAAAGACTAATTTTGCAAATAGTAGTTAACATCAATCGGGAAGTGAGAGAATCAATTTTACCGCTACTACCAATCACAATTTCATTTTACACAATAGCCCTCAATGACAACAACTTTGATACCGAATAAAAACACTAGAGTAAATTTACAAAATAAACATGATATGATGATATTCACGAAGATCAAATTAAACTATCAGATCAAATTAAGGGTATTCTGTCATAATCTTTTCTTCAATACAAAGGGTATTTCGATATGTATTTTATATGAAAGAGGAGTCTATTTGTAATATTTCATTGGGTTTCATGATAACTGAAAATGTGTTCCATGCATTTCCTGAGCCACATTGAAAATCATCCAGCCATCCCATAGAAAACCCAATTTCAATAGACCTATCAAGGCCTAAATTCAAGAATCTCAACGCCCAACTTAACAACCTAATCAGCCAATTCAAGAATCTAAATACCCAAATCCATCAGTACTCGATGATACATATAATGACAGTACTGGGAATCTCATACCCACAAGGCCCCTGGATCCCACAAACTAATGCAGGATGTTAAATTATGTCCCCTCTTACTACAAACTAGCATTCTCATTTGAGTTCAGGCAAATGTTAAACCTGACTAAGTAGCTAAATAGGCTCAAATCCCCTGTAGTAAGACAACAATATATGTACAATGCATAATTTAAAAAACATTATTTATACTTGGGCATCTCTGTCATTTGGCAATGAATAGGTTGAGGCTCTTTTTCTGCAGGGTTATACTACAAAAATAGTTCAGAAAGCTTTCAATTTTGACAGTATTTTATACATATGAATCAGAGATACACAAGATATTGTTGATGGGACTCATTGGAGAAGGATAAAGCTTTCCTTGAGAGTGAGAAATATGTTATCGTATGGAGGCTTAAGGAAGCAAAGAAAAGATCTGGGGACATTTTCCATTAATATCCTGGTACAATAAGGCAAGGGCCACAACATCTGAAGAAAATATATGATGGTTTAAGCAACGTACCCCCATATACTTCAGCTCTCTTTTAGGCCTGTTGTTTAGCTGTAGCTATCATTTCTAACTTTATTTTTCAATTCCTGGATAGATCATGCTCAATTTTTTATTGGAGATTAGTCAGACTATAGAACTAAAATCAACTTACTTAACCTGAGATATAATCCTAAAACAAATATTGATCGTACAACATCCATCTTTTTCACATTGATAAGAGAAGATTACGAATAGAAAACATGGATTGCAAGTTGTATAATTTCTGATTTCTAAAGAAAAATTCAACTTATATATTTTCTAAATACCTACCCTTTTCACCATATTTTACTGGTGAGTATGAGTTAGAAAAGTCTTGCAAAAGTTTGATTTTTCATTAATGAATAGATCCCTGCACCCAAATGCAACGAAGGGCTTGCTTACCATCATTTTGGCCAATCGCAGGGTAAACATTTAGTGTGGTGGCATGTAACATATTTAATTGTGAAAGATCAAGGGAAAATGGACTATAACCTACTACTAACGAAAGGAAAAAATGACGGCCTCTTAATTTTTAAGAATTAGATTGTTTCGTTTTCTACATTGACACCAGGACTTTTTGATGAGAAATATGTCATAGTCATATTTCAAGATGGGTTATCTTGTGTAGGCCAATCACAAACTGTATGCATTGTAAGAAAGGATTTTATCTTATTTTATATGGAATGTGATTTTAATACTTTATTATATTGTGAAACACATAAGAGTAGAATTCTCAAAACATTTAATTTGTTGAAAACCTTAAAAGTTGCACTTCACAAGTTTTGAAAAGTTATCAGGGTTAATTTGATTGTTGTCTAAATAGGAGTTTTTTGAGAAGATGCATTTCAATTTTCAATCTGCTAAGGAAGCTAATACCCTTATTTATTTAGGTAATTAATTTTAAATTATATGTTTGTAAATTTGTTTTTTTGGGGTCTCCTCCATACATGGAAGTAATATTAACATTTCAATTATCGGTGAATTACTATTATTTTAAATGTTATGTCTTTTTCATTGTTAAATTTTCATATTTGATTAAAAAAATGTTGACCAAAAAAATCAGCTATGACAAAACTTCTTAAGCATCATAACTAAAATTATAGTCGAGTTGTAAAAATAAAGTGAATGGGAGGGGGATGGGTGGTTGTATATAGTCTAGTCGGGGCCTCCTTTGTTGGTCCCTCCTCTATATGATAATGAGCTAGACTTGTGAGAGAGTAATGTTGAAGTTACAAGGCATCTCACATTTTCCAATTTTTCAACTCATATAGAAACCAAGGTATAACAATTCAATACGCAATTCATAGATCTTCATCTCGGTAGAGAAATAATATGCCCCAAAATCTCATGGGGATACCATCACTTTCCTAATGAGTCAGTAAAATACAAAAACGCATTCTCATTTCCACACCTAATGGCTTATAGCCATCTCAAACAAAGGCATGTTATCTTTTCAATATTCATCTCTTAGTAGCACTAAATGCAATCATAAATTACACGATATCGAATGAGTAATGAATATGCTTATTTAAATTGCAAAAGAATATGAGTTTCATCATATACATTTCTCAGTGTAGAGATGAAAGCAAACGACACTTTTTTTGAGAAGGTATTTTTATTATCAAAATTTGTTATCCACATCATAAGATACATGACACACAATAGAATTGTCAATATAAACATTTTGCATAACATGAACTAATGGAAACTACAACATTAAACAATTCAACTATCATATTTTAGTCTAAGCAAGAAGTCTCCAAAATTAAAAATTGTTATTCTATATGAATAAAACCACATATGTAATTCTCTTACATGGGGGAATAAAATATAAACTTCAACATTTTGAGTTTACCGTATCCAACACATTTTGTTTTGAATCTATACCATTACACATTACATAAGAATTCTAATATTATTGCCTAGGCTAAAAGATAGTAACAAAATTATTTGATGTTGTAGTTTGCCAATAATTCATGCTATAAAAAATGTTCATACTAACAATGACATATCAATGCTCTTGTGTTCATAGTCATTCACTATTGAATATGCATGGTTCTACTACTTCGCATCAAAGCATATACAAATACCTAATACATTTGAAATATCCATAATCTTCTCTTGATAAAATATATTAAAAGCAAAGTAGCTTTATCACCGACAACTTAATGCAAGTCTTTTGCACTAATAGTTATGCGAACTAGCATATTCAAAGTCCTTACTTTAATGTTCTTGTGTTAAGACGTCTTAGATTTCACCATGATCCACCTTCGTACAAGAGCATTAAAGCAAGGACCTTGAATATCGTAGTATGCATACATCATGCTTAATTACATCAAACATTGTTACAAATTAGTAGCCAAAATCAGCAATGTACCTCTCCAAATGCAAATCATGCACAAAGCCTATTATCCCCAGCATGCACAAATACGAGGCGAGCAAAATAAAACATCTAGAAATTCAATTTTGATACTAAAAAATATAGCTCCAACAATGAGGAAAACAGTGCAACGAATCAAAATGAAACAAAATAAAACATTTGTGAAGTAACACTGTAATATCAACCAAATATTCATGTCAACATAAGAGTTTCACAAAATACACACATATATGCAAACTAATCAGTTAAGATAAAGACAATAGTACAACTACAACGATGACAGGTACTAATAACTCATTCGATTTTGGTTTGAACTTTCTGTTACTTATCTTATACATCTACAAGTAATCACAACTAAACATATAACAATAATATTTATATAGTTACTTTGCATATTGCTTTATGGGATTTGCATTTCATAGGGTTCAACCTAAAAATATCTTCCTCGTCAATATTGATTGTACAAATTCCATGTTCTTTTAAACCAAAGAGGCAATATCATGCTATATAAGATGGATGTGTCAACAGATCATAATCACATATAAATCATAGAAAATGAACATAATAGAAAGTCTTTGTGTAGTACAATGAGGGGATGGGGTCTCTCATAAAAGGGAAGAAGATATTCCCCGATAGAATGCACTTTTGCCCTACATCTATGCCCCATAATCAATACATTCATACCATGTATGGGTGGGCCTGCCGAATTGTGTTGAATCATGGGTGGATTTGTTTTTAAATGTATAGGTTTGGAATGATGTAGTTGCATGTATGAAGTGATAGCTGAATCGATGGGATAATGCGCTTCTTTAGATGGTAGGTTAGAAATGAATGTAATAACTATAATGTTGGTACTCATTCCCCAACTTTTTGTTAAAAACCGAGTTCACCAAATATGGTGGAATCCCAATGATTTTACCTTTTCTTTGTTTTTCTATATATGAGGGAAAAAACGTGAAATTTTGGTAGCTTAAAAAATATATAACATAATTTATTTTTAAAAATCTGAAAAACCTAGATCCGAAAAATCTGTGTTTTGATTATTGAATGACGCCATAACATTGACTGAATCAAAAAATTATTTTACATCCAACAGTGTAAGGGGTTTTCGTTTTCAACAATATTTGGAATGTTTTCTATTCATTTCCAGCAACATTTGGAATGCTTTCTGTTCATTTTCACCAACATTTTGAATGTTTTCTGTTCATTTTCAGCAGCATTTCATGGTTCTTAGCAGTGCAACAGCCCCTGGAAGAGTAATAACAACTTAGCATCATTTTAAAAGAGGTGGAGGAATCGGGGTTAAGGAGGTGTGTTGCTGGAAAAAGGTACAAAGAAAAAGCTTCAAATACAATTGTTACATAGATTGTCTGCTAGCAGATTGACAAAATGCTTTGTGAAAAAAATCCTCAAATACATATGTGATTTGCAAATTGTTTGACAAATACTACATTTTATCCCTTGTGTCATGTGTACATTTGTGTAAATAATATTTCAACTCCCCTAGCAACCACTTTTACAGAGAACAATATGCAGACCTAAGGATATCACAATAACTGAACTAGTTGGCTAAATATGAAGTTCATATTAGGAAACAAAATCAGATAGTTTTAAGTAAACTTAAATTTGTTGAGTGCTCACCAAATACGTGGCCAACTAAGTCTCTGCATCTAATGAAGCGCTGACTATCTATTATATACAAATTTAAAAACACCAAATTGGAATTTTTGTTCTTATTTTTGGCTTTTCTCAACAACAACTAGTGACGTGCCACTTTGACTAGCAATAATCCTTGATAACTTTTAAAAATTCCTTACAAATATGCAAGAATCAAGTTTTTATTATTATTTTAGAACATCCCATACCTCCTTAACCAAACGTTAAAGCCTCCAATTGTCAGGAAGGCTTTGGCTAACGAATTCTAATTGTGACAAACATTTAAGAACCATGCAAACCATAGAATATATTGTGGTAGTCCCTCGCAATATCTTTGAAGTCTCCCATTTTGAAAAGGTAATTCACAATTACTCTTATGGTTTCAAAGCAAAAGCATATATTCTATAACATGGCATTAACAATATATACAGAAATTCTATTATAATTCCAATGAGGACAAGGTTATTGATGAATAGAATAGACCTATAATGAATTCTCAGGACAAGTGGTGAGTTTATTTATAATGCAAGAACGACCCACTTAAGCCAATCTGATATCCCATAAAGTCTATACACGATACATCACCGCTTCACAACAGGAAAGTGAATCTACATTACTTTGTTCATGTTGGCATTTCACATGTTAGAGAACTTAAAGATTTTACTACTTCCACAATTTTTTATAGTCTAATAAATTCCAATTCAATTTTCCTCTCACCTATATTTCACTCCAAAACACATTAGCTTCGGCAGGATTTGTCATATCATGACCTTCTCTACTTAAGGAATCGAAAAAGTTAAAGGTAAAGGTTACCAAAAGTTAGGGACCATCTATGGTTGAAGTTTCTCGACGGATCGTTGTGATGATCCAAATGTGAATTTAAAATTGCATATCTACCTTTGAAAAGTTTGTATAATATTCAATGGAATGGGTATGTGTATGTCGGTGTAAAAGGTTTTGCCTAGCCATTCACTAAGTGAATGGTCCTATGGAGGGGCTCTGACAACTCTTATTTTCTTGCGCTTAAGGTCCCATGCTTATTATATAAGCCAGCTACAGAAATAATGGAATGTTGGCCTAAAAAAGGAGCTCCACTCTTTTTGCCCCTAAACTTAAGAGGTAATTGGAGAGGGGGCTAGGAGTTTCCCCCTACAGTTTACGTTGATTTTTGCCCATGTGGATTATAATATGCATTCTTGCCATTATTTTTTGGTGATTTTAGAGGGAAATACGATTTTATTTACCTACAAATAACCATAAAAATCCAATGGGATCATATAATATATTCGTGGGTATTGTTAAGAAAACTAATTTAAAAACATGAGACCTTAAAACAACTAAAATACTCCTAAATTTTCTCAAATGCACCCACCGAGATATTTATCTAGCCCCCTCTTCATGGGACCATGCTCTTATAGATTCCAATTTTAAGAGTACCATAAATAAAGGATGAGGTTGGGATCGAGCTCCGGGTGGATGTGGCGTAATGGAAACCCTTTAGTTCTTGCAACTAAGCCTAAGAATTTGTGCACCTAATTCTTGGTTCTGATTCAATTAGATAAACCTAACAATTATGTGCACCTAATTCCTATAATTTCGGATTGATAATAAAAAAATGTACGGGAATAAGAGTTTTTTTAAGACAAAATGAGGGCCATTTATTTTACATGAATATGAACGTATTTAAGCTTGTAAAAATCAAGTCTTGTATTTTAGCTTGTAAAAATTAAGTCTTTTAGCTTTTGAAGGGAAAAAATTTGAATGTGTAGATGTGGAATGTGGTTTTACATCAACAATGTATTACAGGTAACCACATATATTGCACCTCAAATTCAAATAGATATCACTTTGAGACCTAATTGTATAAAGGAATATTTATGCAATATAAATAATTAATATGAGGGATTATAAAATAATATTTAGTTTGGCTTAGTTTTTGAGATAATTATCGAAAACAAATAGTGGAGTATAGATTTACACAATTAATTGAAGAAGACTTGGAAAAATAACTCTAAAGTAAGTTGTCTAGAATCGTTCAATTTGCCACATCGTAACATATATTTGGGAATTGAGGTAGAATGCAAAATTTGACTTGAGTGCCTATTCCATTGCTCTTAAACTACAACAATCTCACTCACTTTTCTATAATTTTACATGGATCTCTAGGAAACGAATCTCCTTATAAAACGAATGCATTGACACACCTTGCAAAAGAGTAAAAATAAAGTATTTTTAGTGGCATGTATTATCCCTTCATTCGTAACAAGTCACCTAATGAATGGTTTGAAGACATCGGACCAATTATAATGTTTATAGGAGGGTCGCTTTTATTGTGGCATAACTCCTATTGACATAAGAATCATAACATATTGAAATTTATATGTTATCATAGATCAAGCCTACCAACCAAAGTATACAAAATAACTAATCCCAAACCAAATTTAACTTCCCATATATTGTCGAAGACAACATATCTTTTCGTGGTTTCACAGTCTACAAAGGTAAATTTAATGGTTGTACTTGTATGGCCATCTTTATGATTGTTTTTCAGGGTCAAGTACTATTGATTTTGTTAATACACTCTAATCTTTGATTAAATCCTAAATTTTGAGAGGTGTATTAACACCCCTAATTTAGGATTGGAATTTGGAAAGGATGTATATTCAGATTAATAAATTAAGCATTCACATACATATATGAACATATGGTAAATTATTAATAATGATTTGATCAATTAAACACATGCTAGTTATAGTCAAACACTAGAGGAGAGATCCACTTAGCTTTTCTAATGTTATGTGGACTAATATGGATCTAGAGCGGGTGGAATAAGCTAGAGAAAGTCTGGAAATGCTTTGTCTTTGAAAAGAGTGCCATAACCTTCAAGAACACTAGCATAATGTTCGGACACTAAAGTATGACAATTTTGTCTTGTATAGTTTTTGTATTGCACTTTTTCGCACTATTGTATTGATTCATCTTTAATGACCTCATGTACTTTCATTTATTCTAGAATGCTCGTGCATACTCTTGTAATGATCAAACCTTATTTTCTTGCACTATCACTCAAGTATGCATTAATGAAAATACGTATGTCCGGTTGAGTTAGAATGCCCTTGTGGCCCCCTTGTTGATTCTAACCAAGCTTTGCACTACATTGCCCAAATGAGGGGCTCAAACTCTATATAGTTATCCTATACATGTGCAATATTAAATGCAAGTCTAGAGATCCCTCCCCTATGGTTTCCCTAATGTTTTGATACCAATAATAGGCTAGCTAGATATAAATCGGACATGTACCCTCTTAAATGTTGAACCAAATAAAATTTTGAATAAAAATTCTTGTCTATCAATATTTGTTTTAAACTAACCCCTTCTATTGCTTTTGGAAGTAGTGTTTGTGTATAAATGCTTGATAGTTCTCTTGACTTAACTTAAAAGGCTCTTGACTTGGCTTGGTTTTCTCTTGACACGGTTTTGAATGTTTCAAACTTTCTCGGAGGTTGATTCTAATGTCACTCTTGAATTAGGGAAGATTAGGAAAAATTTTCTTGAGATTTGATAGATATTGCTAGAGGAGATATTCGAATGTTAGGTGAGTGAATGAGTATGTTGAATCCCTTGAAATGTTTAAGATCAAATGATACGGCATCAGATTTGTAGTTGGTAATGGGTCAAAACATATAAGTGTGTCTCACTTGGTGGCCAAAAATATTTGAAAATATGGTTGATAAATAAATGCTTAAAACTATTTTTTTAAAAATTAAATAATTCGAGATAAATTATGGATGCACTACACATGGGTATATTAAAGCTCTTATAAAACCATGTTCATTCACTTTATGTGTGTTTGGTCATGTTTTGGTTGTGGGCCATATTTTCTTTGAAAGTGCAAAAAATGCAAAAAAGTGGGACATAGTTAACCAAAATATTGGATGGAAAAAGGAGATGAAAAACATGGGACTATACAATCGATGATGCGACAATTTTATTATTTTTGACATTGTTGTTGCCAATGTATGAATGTAGATGTCATTTCTCTGCTAGACTTGTCTTTGGGGATTTGAATTCCAATAAGAGTAAGATCAAAATTGATTTACAATAGTTGTTAAAAATATATTGCTCTATCTATATATAATTGAAGTTATGGATGGCATAAAGATTTTCTTTTGAGTTTATGGGCTTTTGTAATTTTGATTTTGAGCTATTTTTTAAGATTAAAAATGAGTATATATTATTAAATTTTTGTTTTTTAAGATATGAGGTATGCACCTGGCTTCCCGCATGTAGCCTTGTGCAGATGTTGATGATCTTGGGTATAAAGTTTTTGTTTGTTTGATTGATTGGAATTTGGTAATATGCAATATTTATGTGTGCGGATGTATGTCATCTCATTGTCGGATCTGTAATTTTGTGTGGACAATTTTGTGTATCATTGGTTGTTGCGGTGACTATTGTGATATGCACTGCCTCTGTGGCTTCCAGCATACAAGGTTTTGAAGAATGTAACACATTTTTTTTGGTATTTGGTATTAATTTTCGAACTTTCCTTTTACTGGCTTTTAGGGGCATGTCAGATATGTTTTGTTTCCCCGCTGCTTCATTGGTTAGAGTTATTGACATGAAAAAGAAGATCAACTATTTGCCAAAGTTTTGTTGCTTCCAAATTATATTGAGAAGGAAAATGTTGATGTTGTAGTGTTGACCATAAAAAGTAACATGGCATGGTTAGAAGATGAAGTGTTGAATAACAATGCTATGCTTTATAGAAAATTTGTTGTGAGGTCTTCTATTGATTTCAAGGTGGTTGTTCATGCCTTTGTATGGGGAAAACCTTACTTAAACATGACCTCTTGTTTTTGTATCATTGATGCAAAGAAATTTTTATGGTCGTTGCCATAAATGTATAGAAAAAGCCTTATCGTTAACCTGTTAGCTATATATAATAAAACATTTCTTTGTCTTATCTATTGAATTGAAAACCACCCATTTGTGATCCTTGACATCGACACTCATAGATGGATGACACCATTGGGACCGTCTATGGCTCGAGATAATGCCACCTTTTCTAGAAATGTTTGCCTTTGAAGTTTTCTTTCTAATCATCTTCGTTAACTACACAGTTACATTATGGAGGAGACTCATGACCACCTAATACCATGTTTTCACATTCACCTATCAACTGTCGACAAGAATTGTAAGTTTTAATCATAAATAGTTGTTTTAATATTTCTTTCTTTCCTACATTTACTCCACCTTGCAATTGAAAGGGGGGAAACTAAGGAGCAAACATTGTTGTGGGGTTTTGAATGAGTAACCTATTACATTTCCCACATTTTCTATTTTAAATCTTTAAACCCAACTTGCATTCACATAAATGATGCAAGCGATGCAAAACAATAATGTGAACCACAAATAACAAATAGTGCTTTGGTAAGAATAATTCAGCCATGGAATAGGTGTGGGACATGTAGGTATTTAATTACCACCTTATTTCTAACTTTTCATTCTTGTCTTTGTCTTATCTAAGAAATTGAACACCATCTGATTGCAATCCTTGACTCCGATGTCTGTTGATTGATGAAACCATCAAAACTATTGATGGGGGAACTCTTAATCATTACCCTTATAGCTAGAGAGAAGTCATAATGTCAAATGTGTATGAAATTTCGATCCTCACACGCCATGTATGGTCAACATCTCTCAGTCTCTAAATTGTCCCCTGAGACAAACATGTAAATTGCCCTTACATAATTGTGTGTTCTAACTACCCATAAAAGAAAAGGTCTGAAATTGCAAAAAACTATTCACCTCATCATTTTTGATCAAACACTCTTTATTTTTTCAAATATTTCCACATTACATTGCCTTTATGACTACACAATTGGTCCTCACCCCTTTAGAAGATTCACAAATATGTCTTGTGATTTTAGTGACCTAGGGTTTCACAATAGTTCCCTAAACTCCTCTTCCTAGTACAAGTGGATGCCTATAGATCTAGAAGAGAGCATACCACACACACCCTCCCTCGTCTCCCACTTTTGATCCTATTTCACATCCCTATTGTAAAGATGTTTTTCTTGGTGTCCAAATCGTGTCCATTTGTTGCTCTTGTACCCCATCATTTTTTATTCTTTACATACAACTATTCTTCATGTCAACTACATTTTCTCAGTAGCACCCACTGAGATATTTAAGAGCCACCCCTTCCATGGGACCATGCCCTTATTGGCCGAAGCGGAAGGCTTTGATTTGTGTTTTACCTTAGACGTACAAGAATTCTGCTTGTAGTCATGAAATTATGCTGCTGTAGATTTTCGTGAGAGGCTGAGTAATAACTCTCTGTTTGTGAATCCGTTCTCCATGATCGCACCTTGTCATTTAAATGAAGCACATTTTCTAGGCATGATTTGGATTTATTGTATGGAAAATGTGACAGAGGAAGGAGTTGGCCTTGATGAAACAGATCATCTTCCAAGCCAATGTTATACGTCGATGAGCTAGAAAGGTCGAGGTCGAAGTTGAAGTCGAAATGCTAACGGTGTGAAGATCCAGTGTGTTATTTGAAAAGCATGGAAAGATGGTTGATAGTTACTCCAGACGGACGTCAAAGTACACAAAACCAAAATCACCGATCCACTAACACATGTAAGATCAGGGTTCCACTCTTTTGCAGACATCATTTTGGGAAATGCTTCTCGACATTCGTAATTTTGTCCCTTTTTTCCAGATTGGAAGCTACTTATGTCAAGAACAAATTATTTCCTTTCTGAACAAGAAATCCTTCAATTCAAAGATGTGTGCCATCTCTTTTCTAGACATGACCAGGTGGGCTACCACAACCTTCAAATGCTAAAGTCCCTTAACTGTCTAATTTCCAGATCTATTTCTCAGAACACCGGGATGATGACTTAGGGGAGGAAGATGACGATCAATTGCAACACAAAGCTCTTCTCGGCATCAATCAGAAAGTAATGCTTCCTGCAAATTTGTGGGTCGAAACAGATCTTGTGAGTGGTGCTACCAGAACCTGACATCGAAATTGCTTACAAAAGCTCCTCCGTTCCACATGCATTGCCTTCATTTTTGTTGTCAGATTTGACCGATACATGGGACCTCGTTGGGATGCACACAACCCCTTGTCATGCCCATTCCACTGATTTCCATAGGCATCCGAAGGCAGTTGCTGCTTAATATGGATTGGGCATTTTCCACTCACAAATCTCAAGGCCTTACTATGCAACGAGCCACTGTTTTCATTGGGGGTAAAGAGAAAAAAGGCTTGACCTTCAAGGCCATTTCACGGGTTCCCTTGTTATCATCCCTTCGTATATCTCCTCCTTTTTCATTCACCCGGTATTCCAGAATGTCTTCCAATCCTCTCCTTTAGTCACACTTGCTAGAGGAATCCTATCTGCGTTCACTCCCTTCCTCACTACTAACCTCCCACTAATAGTCGGTACGCTTTCCTCGCACTCCTCTTCATCTACTTTATTTTCTGCTCCTACTTTTCACAAAAGTTCATGCTTTATCTACTTCATCAAGCACTTTCAAATTTCTCCATTCCGCTCCATTTCGATTTCCTTCCTTCTCTTACTTTTCCTTTGTTTCGGCATTTTCATCGCACACCTCACGTGCGATTGCTGGTGTTACATGTTGAGGATGGATGGATTTATGCCTACTTACCTCCTTTAATGTACGATGTTTTAGGTTTAGTCTTGTTGTTGTGGGGAGGTAGAAATGTGTAAAGACATTTAGAAGCTATGATGTTAATGTTATGTTCACTTTAGAGATTCGAACAAGGAAGCTACATTTGGCCTTTATATTACGTACACTATGAACTTTATTCAAAAATCCATCTCGTAGATTTTACCACGGTCACCTCTTCATCAAAATTTTATGTGAGTTTTTACATTCATATTTTTATATGTACATATATAGATAAGGAATTCGTGTGGGATTTTATTTGGTCTTGGTGGTATCAAACTAATTACATGATCACTACATTTCATTTTCCACATTTTTTCCTTTACGAGTCAATTGATTTTACCAATTCAATATTTTAGGTGTTTTCAAGGTAAATACATATATCTACTTTCTTCATCCTTGGATTCAAAATAAATAATTAAAAACATATCTCATATCCAACAAAAATATGTGCCAATCTCCTCCTTACATATAACTTAGATTTCATATCACAACTCCAATTTTCCATCTGTAAGCTTCTATTTTAATAAATAAATATATTTTAATTATAAATCAAAATGAATTTTCTTAATTAGTTTAATATAAATTAATATATTTCCATTTCAACTTAAAAATAGTTATTTAAATAAAAAGCTGCTTTAAGAGGAAAAAAAAACCAATAGAATTTTGTGTTCATATATTAGATTAAATTTCAAATTGTACATACATTAAAACTAGTATAGATATCTCAAATAAATCTATCTAAAATATGTTGAGAGATACATCAAACATGAGGCACCTATTTAACTATGAAACAATTAAAAATAAATATAATAAATGCACCAATAGATATCAATTAAGGTTTTTAGGTTTGATTTTATACATGTACCTCTTTAATCAACAACTTCATTAAACTCTCTATTAATTTTTGGTTGATTAGTGGCAAATAGAATCATTTAGCTATGTGATCATGTCGATGTCAAAAATATCTATTCAAGAAAAAAGACCCAAACATTACTACGTGGCCAAGATATTACTAGTTTTCATTGAATTCCCAAGAAAATAGAAACAAAATTATTTTAAGTGAGAGTCCAATAGAAGTGAAATGTATGAATGACTTGTCACATGGCGGTGAAATGTACGTCAAACTTAATGTCGAGATAAAATTGAACAACTCGCTCCATTACAACCTTATGTGTTATTCTAGAAAACCATATCCTTAAATTAAAATGTTAAAAAACTTTGAATTTTATCCATCTCAATTATATTATATTGATTGAGGACGATTCCATTCTAGATTTAAACTTTGAGTAATTACACCGAAGGCGTTCCCCCTATGGGAAAGGCCCTTGCGGACGTTTCTACGACTGTCTTAATTTTGACGGTTTGACGGCCATCTGGAAGTTTGTTCTTTTTCGCCTATTTTTAATAGTTATTTTATTCTTTTTCGCCTATTTTTAATAGTGTTTTTTTTGGGTGCATGTTGAATGCAACGGTTATTTTTAACAGTCGTTTTTGTTTTTGCAGCGGCTATTTTTAACAGTCATTTTTGTTTTTTGCGGGGCTATTTTTAAGAGTGTTTTTTCTTGCATGCTCAATGAGGGTTTGTGTGACAGATTTTTGTGTATAAGTAGAAGAGGTGCGGGTTTGCAATTTCACCTAAGATTTGTCTAAAATCGTTACTGCAAATTATGATATTTCATTACAATTTTTTTCATAAAGTAATTAGGAAGAGATGGACAAATTAAAAATTGAATATCAAGTGCGAGTCTCGAAACTCGAGCTCGACGCAGGGCTCCATATCCATACCCACATCTCTAGTGAATATATTTAAAATGAAGTATAAGCTGTACCATAATGCTTATACTCTTGTATTTTATTTCAAAAAAATAGCCCCATTCTTGTTTGTAATTGTCAAAAATTTATACATCATGAGACATGATATGTTAATGCTATATGCCCCAAATGTCTTTAGTCTTTGCGAGATATAAAAACTCTTTTTGCCAAAAGTGATGTCTACTGTAGGTATAATTATCACTGGATGTTTCTGCCTTTGTTTTTGTCTGTTTGGATGAACTTTTATCGTATAGAGGGTAGGTAGCCAGACGCTCAGATCCAGAGCAGCCAACAAACCATGGGAGGCCGTGAGGTTTTAAGAGTTCTGATTTAACATGTTATCAAACCCAGACTAGGGAGTCTTAAGAGAACAGTCCACCTTGGGAAGCATGTAGCTCTGTGAGAGCAGCCTAGTGAGGTCCCAGTTAAGCTTTGAATTTAATGTGCTTATTGCTATGGACTAAGAAATTATTGTAGAGAGTTTTGATGTTATTTGGTTTGGATTGTTCCATTTATATTTGTAATTGGCTCGATCTTTTTCCCAAAGTGACATGTGGGGCCACGTGCCTTCGTCGATGACGAGGATTCGTTATGTGCCGAGGGGCTCGTTCCCAATGAGGCCATTTCAAGCAATTTCACGGGATTCATTATAGTCTTTGAGGATTTCGGGTTTGTAATTTCACGGTATTTATTACTCTGTTCTCATCAATTTGCTTTGAAACTACTTATCTGCCTTGGTCACAACATCCATAACAATGACAAGTTCGATCTTTGAGTCACGGTAGTGAGCTTATTGATTATTTATTCCCTCACCGTGCTTGGTCTTATCTTGACTTGCACCTTTCTCATGTGGATGCATGAGTTCTATATGTAATAAGCTAAAGGCTGAAAGCTTAGGAGTTTCGTAGTCGGGTTTTGGAATATGAGAACTAGTATAACAAACGAGGCATATGGGTGTCTCTCTATTTTCTATATTGATCTCTTGTCTTCCCTTGGCGTTTTAATCATCCCTAAAATACTTAAATTGTTTTCTTTTCCTGCACCTTTAGGTTTATGCATCCCTAAAATACTTAAATTGTTTTCTTTTCTGCATAATGCAAAATTGAATATCTTCACCTTCGCAACCATACTTCTTTGAAAAAAATAATATGAAAAAGAGCTAAAATAAAACCATAGTACCTACTACCACGCATTCTCATATGTACAGTAATATCCAGATCAGGACCACCATTTAATACCCAATTCACAGCTTCTTCAACAGTAGCATGCAGGAAAAATAAGGACTTTCATTAATTCTCCAAATAAATTTGGCCTGGAACTTGGTATGCTTGGATCTCCAAGCAGCGTTGTTGCAGCTGCTCGCATGCCAGGATGTATATTCTTCAAGAAAAACTGAATTGCAACAACATCTGTGGTGCCCTTGAACCTAATGCAGAGATAACAAACTAAATTGTATCAGCTCCTCTTCAATGTAATCCTCGCATTATTAAATATACCATGCTTTAATTTATATGCAGTCAGCATAGAGTCAAAACAAACAAATGGTGGTTCTGCTTTATCTTGAATTCAGAACATGTAACAGACCTTAAAACAATGGGTTGTTTCCATTCCCTCCAGTCATCACAGAGAACACGAGTGCGTGTTGGCATTTCAAAATCATCAATTCTCATAACAAGAGGCCTTTTGTACTTGCCTGCGCAGTTGTTCCTTGCCCAAAGTAGCTTTATCTCTTTTAAACTAAATGTCTGGTTTGAATATGTAATATAGCCACCAAATGAGTGTTTAGCCCTAGAAATCAACGAGCAATTTTAGAGTAAGCATCAGTCACTGACAAGACAAATTGGAAAACAAATTACACTTTTAGATCCATTTTCAAGTTCATTTTGAGTGGTTGATTTGGTTGCAGTGGTGGTCTCTATCTACATGGACACAACTATATGTTTATGTTAGTGTGCTCTGTTACAAAATCTCACAACCAAACTATGAGAAAGTTCCACTCCGTAATTTAAATCCTGCAAATAGGTCCATTGCCTTCAGTATGCTTTTGTTGTTATTTATTAGCTGCTTGTATCTGCTATATTGTTGCATCCAACCAGTGATCATTTTGGCCTAATGCCTAACAATTTACCATGTGCTTTGTAGAAGTTCTACATTTTGGTTTATATGGTGTTGAACTGATAAAGATATTGCACACTTCTTGTTATTTGAAGGGCTGCGAATAAGCTTAAGGCCTTTGTATCTATTAACATTTTTATTGTTAGTAATATAGCTGACTCATTGCAATAAAAAAACATAATGAAGTTTAAACAGAAAAATCAATAACCTGTTTTCACCGAGAACATCGGAGGATTGTATGTCGCCGTATTCTTCTCAATCTCTGGCTCCGTCTCTTTCTTGCACTTGACCCATTTCTCATTTTCTTATGTATGGCCTCTACTAATATACAATTTTTAATAACTATTTATAATCTTTTTGGTTTTGTTGTATTATATTTGAGATTGAAATTAAAAATATAGAATAATCTTAATGGATGAGTGTCTCCTTTTGAATTCGCAGATACATTTAGTTTTATTAACTTCCTATTTCGTTTATTTACGGGATATTTGTTCTTATTTCTCTAATAGTAAAGAAAAGAGTGTTGTCTCTAGATGAACTTTAGGTGGGTTACAATATTGATTGAAGTTTTTATTCAATTGATCTCTTTATTACATGCTATGGACTAAGAAATTATTGTAGAGAGTTTTGATGTTATTTGGTTTGGATTGTTCCATTTATATTTGTAATTGGATTCAATCTTTTTCCCGAAGTGACATGTGGGGGCACGTGCCTTCGTCAATGACAGGATTCATTATGTGTCGAAGGGCTCATTCCCCAATGAGGCCATTTCGAAGCATCCCAAGTTGGACGTTAGACTGATCAACGACAAGGCTTTTAAAGTTGCCTGTCATACCTAAGAACATCTTGGTGGAATAACATACTTATTGTCGCTCTCCATTTTAATATGATGCAGACTAGAAACACAATTCCCTCCCCACAATGGGATTGTGAAGCAATGCTGCGTCTTGCTTGCAGAGGGAGGAAGATTTTAAGCGTATTCAATGTGTTGTTAATGTTTTGCATTGCAGGCAACCGAAACCACCTAAAACAGTGATAGCCAAAATGATCAGAGATCGCCTCCACCTAATGCCAACATCCCCAATTTTTCTCTCAAAATCCAAACAATTGGAGATCATTCACGAGGCTTCTGTTTGATTTATGATTCTAACGAAGATGCACTGAAATATGAACCACCCCACAAATTGAGGAGAATGGGAATACCAATTGAGGCATCTGTAAATGGACAAAAATACAAGAAACGTGCTAAGAAAATTACACAAGCAAAAAGCAAGAAAAATAGATGGTATAATTATTACTTTTGTAGTAGATGGTGATTAGGGGTGTGATTCATTTCGTAAGTGCGAAAATATAGATGGGCCACTTAATGTGAAGATAGAAGTTTTTATTCAATTAATCTCTTTATCAAATGCTTTATGGACTAAGAAATTATTGTAGAGTTTTGATGTTATTTGGTTTGGATTGTTCCATTTATATTTGTAATTGGCTCCAATCTTTTTCCCGAGTGACATGTGGGGGCACGTGCCTTCGTCAATGACATGATTCGTTATGTGTCGAGGGGTTCGTTCCCCCAATGAGGCCATTTCGAAGTGTCCCAGTTGGACGTTAGGCGATCGGCCAAGGCTTTTAATGAACCACCCCACAAATTGAGGAGAATGGGAATACCAATTGAGGCATTTGTAAATGGACAAAAATACAAGAAACGTGCTAAGAAAATTGCACAAGCAAAAAGCAAGAAATTTGATTTAAAGAAATAACTTGTAGTGGTTAGTTTATAAGTGTTTGTTTATAAGTGTTTTTGAAACAAACTGTAACTCGTACCAAATAATTCCATGTATGCATTGTGGCAATATATATCGGACATAGAATCAAACTTTTTAAACACATGTTCAGTTTATGTAATCCAACAACTATGGCTTTCGAATTTCTTTATCATTGTATCTCCATATAAATACCTATAGTTTTCTTACTTCAAGTGTACATATTGTTCTTATTGTCTTCCATTCTATTTGCTTAACATAATAATCTGTAATTCGTTTCAACCATGCAAATTTTAGTTCTTTTCAACCAAAGCTTTGTGTGTTATATAACTTTTTTGCATATTGAATTGTTAAAGGATTAGACTTCGTGTTTTCACTTTTTAGCACATATAAAATAATAAGGAAGCCAACTTTAAAGGTTCTCATTCTTTACAAATGCATGCTTTCCTGAACACATCCTTCATTATCATGATTGTCTGCCCTACAAGTTTACATTGTCCACCATATATTTGCAGAATTCCCACTATCACGAGCATCTTTTAGTTGCCATGGAAATAAATTTGACACACGAAGGCATTACTCAATTGATTGAGGGTGGTTCCAATGTTGACCCCACATTTCAGATACTCCACTTGTCCTCCCTAAGGTCCATTCTCAACACTGGTGCCCAACATCGTGTTGACCTTTCAAATGGGATACATTTTCAGACAACACTTCTACCCTCCAAATTTGTAAGTTGTGTAACCGACAAATCAATACAAGAAGGCTCCATTGTGTGCTTACACAAATCCTTGTTAGAATGATCAAAAGTGAACTGTAAGCTTCATCTCCTGCTCAATTACCAATGTACATAAACTCCCTATATTAATTATAATTTATTTCTGTTTTTTTTTTTGATCCGTTGTTCAGTTCTAATTCTATCCCGATTTCCTTTTCCATTGCAGGATCTGTTCTTATCATTGAAATGGATGTTCTTGTCGAAACACATTTGGTAATCGGTGCTCCAATCTAACTACCAACAAATGCTCTCGAACACATTCAATTCATGCAAATAGAATAGATGCAAGTGCAAACCAAGGTTAACAAATATTTTGCGAGAACACCAACTAAAATAAGTGCTTTGAATACATCTATGTGCATGTGGTCCGTAGAGGGCCGTGCCCTAGCAAAAACAACCCTTCGTCAATATCACAATGCAAGGGGAAATGGATCCGTGTTTGGGTTTGATTTTGTTGATCAGGAAGGAGGGGAAATCCACATCACTTGTTTCAATGAGGCCGCGAAAGCATTCTATGAGTAGATTGAGAATGGGAAGCTATATACAATTTCCAATGGGAGGATTGTGAGGATTGCTGATGCAAAGCTATGTTACAACCATTTGAACAATGCTTTGGAGATTTTCTTGTAACCTTCCTCAACCATATCTCCACTCATAGCAAATGAAGATACAATACCTTCCCATAACTTTCACTTTCCCAAAATCAAGGAATTACCTGCAATTGCTGAAGGTTCTATAGTTGATTTGATTGGCATTATTGTTACGATGTCACCATGCTCAACAATTCGTCGGTATGACAAGTCTGAAATAAAGAGAAGAACACTGCAATTAAAGGACATGTCGGGTTTCAGTGTAAGTGTCACATTATGGGGACAACACTTAGATGATATAAGCAACGAACTTGAAGACATGCTTTCTATCTTTGCCTCTTCTAGTCCTCGCCTTGAAAGCTGCCCGCGTCTCCAGTTTCAATGGAAGTTCAGCGGACACTGTTTCAAGAACCAAATGTTATTTCAACCCTCAAATTTTAGAAACAAATATACTTCATGTCTGGGTTGATTCCGATGACTACTTGCTTCTGGCGCCCTCTATCACAAGCCAATTTCTGGGCCCTCCAAAAAGCCTAACCTCTGTAACGACAATTTCGGAGGTACTAAATATGGGGAACACTGAGAGAAATGAATGGGCCATGGTTATTGTAGAAATCACAAATATCAGCATGGACAAATTTTTTACAAGGCATGTCCTCTTCAAAAAGGTGACAAACAATGCAGGAAAAAGGTGAGAGAGAATGGTAATGGTTCATGGTTATGTTCGAGTTGCAATAGACAAGTTCAAAACTATGATTATAGATATGCACTCAGAATCGATCTAAAGGACCCAACAGGAGAACTTCAATCAGTTACCGCTTTTGATGAGACAACTGAGTTAATCATGGGTGTTGCAGCTAGCGACCTCCATATATTGTCTATAGACGAAGATGTAACTAGTGAAATTATAAGTAATGTCATCGGCAATGAATACTGCTTCACACTTTCACTGAAAAAAGAGACATATTGCGAAACAACAGATTGAAATGTGTCATCCTCAGTTCAAAGAAAGCGGAAAATAGTGCAACTCCTCCATAACCTTTACGCAAGGATTTCCAACCCACCCGTCCCTTCAAACATTACACCCTCACTCATCCCATTCTATACTTTGAACTATCACTGCTATGTTTCTTATTTCATATCTATGTTTCACTTTTTCCCTACTTCAAAAGAAAACTGTTGAATTCCCTTATACACTGACATATTATTGTCTCCTTCTATTATGCGGATTGTTAGTACTTTTAAGAAAATAAATATAAAAAAATGCAATTTTTTTATGTACGTATTTACATCCTTCTGTAGTATGTGAACACATTGTATGTTTCTATATATCTAATACTCTTTTCCTTAATAAAAATATAGTTTCTCAAAACTCAAATTGTTACCTCTTATGCATATTTCCCATTGGAACTCCACATGCATTACAATTGAATTTAGTTTTACATTTTCACTTATTTCTGCATTTGTTTGTCATCAAACTATGTATCGTTCCTTGCTAACCCAAAATGATCTTTATCCAACACGTGGTACTCCATAATCCTGTAACTTCGCAATCATGTTGACTCCTGCAAAATGAGCCCAACAAAGAGAGAACTATGCAAAAAATAAAGTACACATAACTGTTGAGAAATGACGTCGTAAATTAGAGCATAGAACAACAAAAATCTCTAATATCTTTCAACTTACAACGACCAACAACCTACGATCCCCCGACATTCCAATCTTGCCATCAAATACAACTACTGAAGAATTGCCAACCAACATTCCGCATGTAACTTCCATGGAAAAAACCTTTCAAGAGCATACCACTTCCTTCCGTATGAACCCATCTTTGCTAACAACTGTCACTTTGCCCCAAATGTCTGGGATGCCACATGAAACTGTCTCAAGTACTGACCTCTCTTCAGTTCATCCCACATATACAACCGGTTTCTCCTCTCCTTCAGACTGCTTTCCACCTTGCAATCCACAAACGACTGAAACAGAACACCCCACCCCTTCTAATACATAGAGATTTCCCATATCCCCGCTCTCTTCACTGAATTTAGAAGCCCAACGTCGGTTTCGCAAAAGAATAGATTTGTTGGTGAACATCCAAACTTGCTCAATCTGTTTGGAAAATTACCCTGGAATTAAAAAAATTTCCTTCGAAGGCTTTCCATCCTGTAACAAATGCAAAACTGAAAAATAAGGCCACCACTTCTCTTCATGGAACAACATGGACCTTGGAAATTAGCCTACTGTTTTTGCGTCTTTAACCCAAATCGAGGAGATGCTTATCGCACGAGTTAATCCATTCATGCAAGTCACCCAAGTATGTGGCGGGCAATACAAATACTCAGGACACACCATAAGCTTCTCGCAAAACATTAGTTCAATAAAGAAAGACCCTACCCCACCGCCTTGGAGATTTGGACATAATTCTCATACAAAGGGAAGGATCTAATTTAAAAAATTATGATTTCTACATCAGTAGATCTCGTGTTTGGGCAGCCTTGCAATATAAAATCCAACACGATCCCTATTACAAAGATGTCTTAATCGACGATGATGCCCTTTCCTCTCTACCATCTGAGTCGTCAAATGTTTCCTCCTCTCTTAACACAGCCACATTGGAACTGCCCCAAATGCAAAGTGCCTCTACAACTCATGGTAATGATGCTCCCACTCACTTTGATGAAACATATGAACACTCATCGTCTTTCGTGCCAACACCTCACAATACAGGAACAAAAGAAGAGGAAATCGAACAGTTCCTGCTCAACCACGATGGTAACACTCCATTTACCATGCCATGACCAGAGCTTGGCCTCTCGCCAATAAATGAATACAATACGGAAGGCTGTTCTCAATGGCTTTCCCAACTTTATTTCTGACAGGAAAAGCAATGTGGCAACAACCCCGCATAAAAGAAGTTCCAATGCATGAATATGCACTTCATTTGATGTGTTACCACGATGATCCTCTTTATGCAAGTAATTCCTACGGAGCAACCCTTTGGAAGGGATTTCAGTCTTCCATTACATTGCAAACAATATTTCGGCAACAAGGAACAACCAATGCACATGTTTCATTCCGAATTTACTGCTCCACATGCGAGATTCAACCCCTCTAATTGAGGATTGGGAAATCTTAATGTCTCGCACAGACACATACCTAACTCAGCAAGAGCTCAAAATTTTTAAGGATGCACCACATTTGTTTGCAAAAAATGATCAAGTCGACTCCCACAACCTACAAATGTTGAAGGCATTGAATGTTCCGATCGCCCAATCCATTGCTGAAAGTAACAGCAGACTGGACCAGGAAATCCTGATGATGATCAGTTGGAACACAAAGTTCTGCTATGCAAACAACAAAAAATCATGCTTATTGCAAATCTATGGGTTGACGCAGGCCTCGTGAATGGTGCCACAGGAACAATCATCGACATTGTCTACGACGCATCAATGCAACCACCAGCATTACCTTTATTTGTTGTTGTCAAATTTGATAGATACAATGGCCCATGTTGGGATCCCACCAACCCGTTACATATTCCCATACCCCCTATTTCCATAGGGAATCGAAGACAATTGCCCGATTAAAATGGTATGGGATTAACTATCCACAAGACGCAGGACTTACTTTGCATGAGCAGCAACCGTCGACATTGAAACCACCGAAAGGCGGGTCGACATTCACGACTTTCTCCGAGTTCCTCGCTTGCAAATCTGTGCATTTTACCCACTTTTTCATTCGAGAGATACTCAAATATGGCCCACGTACCGGACTCAAGCAAGAACAAAGGAGGAAGCAAGACTACTATCACTCAACCCATTGTAAATACTACCCTCTGCTTTGATAACACCTCCGCTACTACTATACTCAACACTTATTCTATCCAAAGCGACATTGCTGCTCAAGGGGTATCAAATGTAATCATGTTTATTCAAGCTAAAAAAGCCCACTAAAGGCTACTATTCATGATATAAAAAATGCAAATGTATACATGTCTCATTGTGTGCACACAGATCTACATTTATTAGATGTTGTGAAATATGATATGAAACTTTAAATGTACAAAGCTGTAACAGAAATAAATGTACACATACAAAATTTCAATCTAATGTTTCAACTCAATTCCTACACTACAACTATCAATCACACACATTATCAACTGTACAATAAATAATTTTCCAACAAAACACCAACCGAACAACCGATGCACAACTAACACAATAAACCCGAATAAAATACATACAACATCAACTTTAAGATAAATTAACTATTGAAAAGGGTTAACAAGTTTGAAAAGTAGAAACAACCTTCACATTAAGTTACACTTACGAAATCAATCACACCCCTAATCACCATCTACTACAAAAATAATAATTATACCTCTAAAACAAATAACATACACCGTTCCGCGTTCACATTGCATGAAACACATGCAATTGCTAGTCTTATAAAATTCCCAATTATTAAGTCCATACATAGTGGAAAACATAGGGAACAATTGATTGATGCACGAGTGGTTTCTACATCGCGATTCGCAGTCATGTCACTTATGCGAATAAAAACTGTCGGCAAAATAAATAGCTTTCCGACATTATCCATTTGTCTCCATCCGAAGGTGTATTAAATTTGCAATACGGACGTATCGTCGGGATCCATTTCCATTAAATTTTGCAACGGACGTGTCGCCGGGATCCATCTTCGTTTAATTTGAAACAGAAAGGGTGAGTGTCCATGTTTCGTCTTCATGACACGCGTCAAGAAAAAAGATAATATCCACGGCACACGTGGTTTAGTACTTCAAATGTTAACCTCAATCAAATGGATTACAATTTACGAGGCAGACAAATATAGGGATTTTTAAATTTTACAAGCAAAAGTATTGCAATTACTAGGTAAGTAGGCACCCAACGGTCCTTCAATCATTTGAATATTGAATTAGCTTTACGTTTTAACTAGCAATTGTATGAATAGGTGGAATGGTCACGTCGATACTTAGTGGCATGGAATTGATTGTGAGCCACAATTGAATGTGTAGGTACTTTGGTTTAGGGGCAAAAGTGTTTTTAGAAGCCACCTATGTGAACTATTAAGTTCAAAGGTATGTTTTTAACATTAAATTATTTTATTTATAGTTGTTCGCAATATTTCAATTATAATTTTTTAATGCGATTGTTATATCGAAGTTAACATTTTTATTGTATTGGATAAAGGAGGTAATGCAAATAAATTATCTTGGAAAATAAATGCAATATTAATATTTGCAATAATTGAAAAATTCGATGTGAAAATCAAGTGTAAGAGAAGGTTATTTGAAGGTTGTAGCATAACTTAAGTAGATATGCAAACATGGAGTATGAAAGCAACAAATATGGTATGAGTGTTATTATAAGAGAATGAGTGTTGATAGGAATAAAGTGCATTTTTTTGACCCGAAGTTGGGTTTTAGGTGGCCCAGTCCACATTATTTCAAAGGTTGATTGACGATGCTTGTCTTTCGGGTTTGGGTTTTAGGTGGCTCAAATCCATGTTGTTTTAGAGGTGGATTAGTGGAATTCGTTTTGTGTTAGAACTTCACTCTTTAAATATTTGTTGATCCCTTTATATTACTGAAAAAAGAGCATTTGTTTTTATTGAAATGAATACAAAACATTTATATTAAGAATTTGAATATGTGCACAAGTTGTTAAAATTAAAAGTCAAAATCTCCTATTTATGTCTTCAAGATAATTGTTTATAGCTTGACAAGGCATCTTCAAGCAATTATGCAACAACACAAAAGAGGATAAAAAAGTGGTAGATCTAAATAATGGTAAACATCACGTGGGAAGCCTACATAGGAGAAGGGAGATTTTTTTAAAGACAACAAAGATTTTTTTTTAAAGACAACAAATTTTAAGGTGTTATGGAAGGGGCATGCCTATAAAATTCAAAAGAGTTTCCAGATCGATTAGAAGTACCTCATTAACCATTGATTCATAAGTTAATCAAAATATTCAACACATGAATGAATTGCATTTGATGCAAGTGGATCCCAAACATCTAATTGGCACAATTAAACCAGTAGCCCCATTCTAGAAGTTGTCTCAATATTAAGTCAAATTTTATTGCCATCTTCATTCATGTGCAATGCTTTAACTCGACACACATCGGGTTTGAACTTTGTTAGATATCAAAGAGAGAAGGTATTTTCCGTATTAGTGATTTGATGGTATGTGTGGCTATAACATTTTCTTTTTAAAACAAAATTGTGCTCTACCAAATTACTTTGGTATCTATTTTTTTGTTTGGTTTTGGGAAAACACACACAACTAAAATGTAATAACATCAAATGAAACTTGAATTGATAACGGGGAAAAGCATAAAAATCGATTTGCTTCATCTTCATCTAGGTAGTCATCCATTGGAGAATGCACTTGTTCGTGGAACTAGCATTGACACAAGGTTTTTGTGCGGTGAGTTTTTCGACCCGATTGTGGCTTGATACTGACCATACAAAAAAGTTAGAAACTATAATAAAATATCACATAATATGTGGAACATTAAAACTATAACCGAGATAAACAAAATTAATCACATAGAGTAAACAAATTAAAATTAAAAAACCTCAAACCATACTTGATAAAAACATTAAACAATACTAATAATTTTTAGGCCAAATGCCATAAACTTAGAACAAGTACATAATGCAAATGTTATGATGTATATAGAAAAAGCTAAAAAATAATACAAATGTTACAATGTATACACAAAAACAAAAAAAAACATATTTGCTAGATAAATAACCACATTCCTCAAAGCATACCTTAAGCAATGTCAGGGGATTAATGATCCAGAGGATCCTTCTTTGAGAAACACTCATATACTGATATTCTCGGAATCGATTCACAGGAAGTGGCATTGCGTAGAGAAAAAATAGAGCTTTACAGCGGTATCTTATTTGTAGAAAATGGAACAAGTATGCAAAAGTTATGGCTTGCTTTGAAATTTTTGGCCAATTAGCAAAAATTAGGGCCCTTTCTAGTGACATGGGTGCACATCGCAAGTGGACCAATGAAATTGTGACATGTGGCATAATGGGTATGAAGTAAAAATTTTGGTTTATAACGCATGTCTTCGACACTCGGTTGCGGACATGTGGGCCCCGCTATTCTTGGTTAGGGGCCCTCGGCCGGAGTTTGACACACTCGATTATGGAGGGGTGCCTTGGCCTCCAATCTTTGTAGTGCCCACATTTTCTAGCCTTAGTTATATGCTTTGACTCTATACTTATATTTGATGATTTGACATGGATTATGGCACATTTTGATATTATGTATGTTATTTGATATTTCATGGACATGTATGGTGATTTGGGCGCGTAGCACCAATTTAGCCTTGATTAGTATGTTAGTACATTTCAGTAGATGTTTTGATACTAACATGTTATTATGTTATTGAGCTTATTTGATATGTGATGGATACATGGTTTTGACGCATATCTTGATGTTATGGACTATTCGATTTCTTGATGTGATTACATGATAGCATGGATATATGTCGTTATATGTATTGCAATGGCTAACACATGGTGAATTTATGTGAAATTGTGCATGTTTCTCATTTACGATTCCATATTGATGATGTGTTAGCTTAGTTAACATGTTTGTATTTTGATGGACTTACTTGAGTAGTTGATTTACACTTTTATTGGACATATGCATTTAATGTTTGCATTGAGTGTGCAATTACAGGGCACAAGGAGAACGTGGGTTTCAGGGCGGCTACATGAATGTGCACAAGCGGCCCACGGGGCTGAGTCTTAGCCATGTTAGTTGTATGAGGCCTTATTGGTTACATGTATTGTTTGGGCACCATGAGTGACCCTTATTTGTAATGTTGTATATTGTGTAAAATTAATTGTGTTTAGGTTGTTTAATTTTGTTAGAAAACTAGGTTGGGGACTTAATGGTCCCCACTTGCATTAGGAATGTATTTGTGTATGTGTTGCTTAATTAATGAAGATTTGGGTCACATAAGCACCCTTGAGTGGGCCCCACATCCTCAACAAATGTGTCCAATTCGGCAAAACCCGAAATTGGGTTATTTTTGGCATCTTTAGAGACCCCTTTTGGTTTAGGGGTTCTCTTAGCATAAAAATAAGCCCTTTGACCCTACCTATTAGGTAGGGGCACTTAATTTCAAGGAAAAAGGGAGTTTCCCTCCCATTTGGCCTCTCACTTGTCACCATTCATGTAAGAATGGTTGGAGGTTGTGTGTTGTGAAAAGTTACATGGATTTGTTTTACTTTCTTTTTGGGTAATTTAGGAGGTTATGTTTAAATGAGGATTTATCTTTTCTTCCTTTTTTTTTTGGAATCTTGGCTTGGAGGAAGAGAGGGGTGACACATGTCACCCCCTCATTTGTGAGGAAAATTACTTGGTTTTCTTCAAATACTCCCTCATGTGGGAGAAAGAGGACTTTTTGGCTTGTCATTTTTGTGCTTGGAGTGCTTTTGGAGTTGGAGCTCTTGCTTGGAAAAGGATTTGGAGAAGCTTAGAGATTGGAGAGCTTTTGGAGGTAGGCTCTTTGATCCTATTTTGTGTTATTTTGCATGTTAAATTGTAGATTGCTTATTGTTGAAAGTATGGTCTTGTTTGTATGTGTTGTATGTTTGCTTGGGTGTGTTATTTATTGTTTTCTCCATCCATCATATGGCTTGATGGATTTGAGAGTTTTGTTGGGGAAGAGGGAGGGATTTTCCCTCTTAAAACCTCATGGCTTGATGGGCAAGCCATGTTGGTTTCTATTTTATCCCCTCATATGGTTTGAGGTGGGAAGGTGGTTCATATGGTTTGAACCCCCTTCCCCATCCTTGGAGAGGAAACCCAATGGGTTTGAAAATCCTCCCAAGGAGGAATTTAGGTGAATGAGAGGAGTAATAAGGAGGGATGATTTTTTTGGAGGGATAAGGAGGTTTTTGAAGATTTTGTAAGTGTGCATCCTATGGTTGGACCACACTCTATGACACTATTGGATGTCTCATCCACTCTCCCCCTTGTTGAGGATGAATATGGTTTTCTCCTCTTTTTGTTTGGTTGTCATTTGTTGTGTTTTGTGGTGTATGGGTTAGTCTTGTATGTGATATGCTTATGATTACCTCTCCCTTATTCTTGTGCACATTTGTGGAAGCTAGCTCTCTCTCCCATGGGCTTGGGGGAGGCTAGCATGTCTTCCAACCTTTGGAAAGGCATGTAATGATGCCTATAGGTTGGGTGGTAAATCAAGCCTTTCTCTTTGTGTTGAAGACTATGTGGAGTACAAGAGTTGGAGTTCAAACTTGAGGATGGTTGGAGCTTTCTTGCATTCTTGGCATTGTGTTTTCCCAAATTTGAGGAGATTTATACTTCTTGTTATTATGTGGATATGTATTTGTCAATAGTTCTACTTATCATAAGTTTCCCCATATTGGGATATGGATTGCTTTTGAGCAACTAGTGTTGTATTAGTATTGTGTTAATCATATTTTGAATATGTTGATCCTTGTAAACCATGCTCTCCAATTTTGGGGATTTATTTATATATTTGATCCTCTTTGTAAAGAAGAAATTTGTTGTATTGAGAGGTTGTGTCTTTGTATTTGAAAAGACATTATAGTTGATATGTAACATGGAGTAGACCATTATTCTTATTGTTGAAATGGAGGCATATTTTGTAAAGTAGCTCTTCCTTTGCTAAAGAGGTTGTATGGATTGTTGGAGTCTCTCTTATTTGAAAAGAAAATTTGTTATTTTGTAAGCAATCCTTCTTGAATATGCAAAAATAATCCTACGACTATGGAATAAGAAAAATATGGTTTAAAAACCATATAACAATAATAATTAATTAATAACAATAATTAATTATAAAATGCATAATTAATTATCCTAACATTCCCCCTTAATTGTGCATTGTATCAAGGGATGAGGAGAGGAATTCTCTGAACAACTCAAACTTGTCATGTGCAAGTGACTTCGTGAAGATATCTGCTCGTTGTTCAATTGTTGGACAAAATTGAAGCTAGATGTTGTGCTTCAACACATGCTCGCATATGAAATGAACCTATACCTCAATGTGCTTTGTTCTTTCATGAAACACTTGGATTGTGAACAAGTTTGAGAACACCTTCATTGTCAACATACATGGTGGTCGGTTTGTCCTATGGTATTCCAAGTCCTTCTAGTATGCGACGTAGCCAAATTGCTTCATAGACAACTTCTCCTACAGAATGATACTCGGATTCTGTGGAAGATCGAGAAACAAAGTTTTGTTTCTTTCTTCCCCATGATATTGGTCCAGATCCCATAAAAAATACAAATCCTGAAGTGGATTTTCTATCATCAATATTTCCTTCATGATCTGAATCTGAATATCTTGACAAGAAGAATTTGCCGTTCTTTTTGTATTCTAGACCATGATCCATTGTTCCTTTAAGATATCACAAGATGCACCTTGCTTTACTTTCCAATGACACACTTTGGGTTCCTGCATGAATATGGATAGATAGCTCACTACAAAGTTGATATCTGGTATAGTGTAGGTTAGGTAAATGAGATTCCTAATCAACTGCCGATAGAGAGTGACACTTACCTCAGGAGATGGATCTGAATGAGATAATTGCAATCTGTTCTCCACAGGTGTAGCTATTGGTGTGTAATCCATCATCTTGAATTTCTTGAGCATTTTATTGGTGTATTTCATTTGAGAAACAAAAATGTGATTCTCTTTCTGCCATACTTCCAATCCAAGACAATAATGCATCACCGAGATCGGCCATGTCGAACGATCGATTAAGATCTTTCTTCATTGCATCAATCATACTCACTAAAATACTAGTGATGACTAGATCGTCGACATAGACAACGACAATCACAATCTCCCCTCCTTGCTTTTTGAGGTAAAGATTGGGATCGTATGGATTTCTAACAAATCCATGTTGTATGAGATGCTCATCAATCTTGATGTACCATGCCCAAGGTGCCTGTTTGAGGCCATACAAAGATTTCCTGAGTCTGCATACCTTTGCTTCTTGACCAGGTACAACATATCCCTCAGGTTGAGTCATATATACTTCTTCTTATAAATCTCCATTTAGGAAGGCACTTTTTACGTCCATCTGATGGAATTTCCATTCAAATTGTGCAGCTAGAGCAAAGATCATCCTAATCGTTTTGATCTTAGTTGTTGGAGCAAATGTCTCCTCGTAGTCAATGCCTTCTTTTTGTGTATACCCCTTTACTACTAGTCTCGTTTTATACTTGTCCACTGTCCCATCTGCTTTGTACTTCATTTTTAATATCCATCTACATCCAATGGGTTTCTTCCCTGGTGGAAGATCGACAAGCTGCCAAGTGTTATTTTTCATCACTAATTGATATTCAGAGTCCATGGCATCTTTCCAAGATTTTGACTATAGGGCTTCCTGGACTGTAGAGGGATCATCAGACTCAATAAATCTACTCATCAAATCAAAGTTAACTTCTTCTATTGTTTTATCTGCTAGTTCATGGTCCAGGGGTGGATGTATCTCAGTGGAGCATCCATTCTTGCATCTCGTAATGTGCTAGTACACCACTTGGGCATACACTTTGAACTGTTCATGTGGGTCATGGTTCTATCTAATCAACACCATCATCCCCATCTTCACTTTCATCATCTGTGGGAACATCAACTTCAATTTTTACAATTGGTGAAAAATCTACATCTGGTGAGTCTGGAGGAGGAGACTCTGCTTCCTTCTTCTCAAAAAACTCAACATCTCTACTAGTGTAGAATTTTCTAGTCTTCGGATCCATCAATCTGTACCCAAGAGTCTCTTCACTGTACCCAATGAAGATGAGTTTTGTGACTTCATGTCCAATTTATTTCTGTTACTGCTTGGGTATGTGCATACTTTCTTTGCACCCGAATACTCTAAGGTGTGCAATAGATGGTTTCCACTTTGACCATGCTTCTTGTGGTGTTACTCCTTCAAGAGCAACTGTGGGCACTCTGTTTAACAAATACACTATTATTTTGCTGATTCTACCCGTGCATGTCTTTGTAAGTCCAGAATTATCGATCATGCATTGCACCATTTACATGATAGTATTATTTCTTCTCTCAACAACACCATTATGTTGTGGTGTGTGTGGAGGAGGCATTTTTCGATGAATCTCGTGAGTTTGTAGGTAGTATTTGAACTCATTATTGGTGAATTACCCTCCTCAATCTGAGCGGAGAGTTCTGATGTGACGACCAATTTCATTCTCAACGACTACTTTAAATCTCTTGAAGGTTTCAAAAGCTTCAATTTTCTTGCAAAGACAAAAAATCCACATTTTCCTTGAATAGTCGTCAAACACAAAGGATGCGATTAGAACCCGAGAATAACTTGGTTGCATCAAACCGCAAAGATCGGTATGAACCAGGTCAAGTTTTCCATGAGCTCGATATGTAATCTTCTGGAATGATGCTCTGTGTTGTTTTCCTACTAGGCAGTGAGGAAACTTGTATGTATCCTTCTAAAGAGATGGTAGCCCATGTACCATATTACGCCGATGAAGTGTCTTGAGATACTTGAAACTAACATGACCAAGTCTCCGATGCCACAATTGTCTTTGTAGAGTATTTGATTAGCCACAAGTTCTGATCATCTCTCAGGACAAAATCAAGTTGGAAAATGAGTTCCACATTAGAGCCTTTTGTAACTATTTTTGAGCCTTGTGATTTGTCTCCAATCAAACATGTTTTCTTGCTTAGGAATGACTATCAAAGTTAATTTTAAAGTTATGATCTAGGAGTTGACTGACTGAAAATAGATTCTTTGTCAACCCAGGGACATATAAGACATCTGATAGTCTACAGTTGCATGAACCAAGGGGTAGAGAGATGTTCCCAATCCCCTAAATTGTATATGAAGAATCATCTCCCAATGAAACATGATTTTTCAATGGCATGTCACTCATTGAAGTAAACCAATATGTGGCCGGTCATGTGTCGAGTGGCTCCCGAATCAACATACCAGACATCACTAGATGATGTGGATGGTTCACTTGATCGAGCAATGTACAAGAAGTCTTCATTATCTAAATGTTCTTCTTGCTTAGCAATATTTCCTTGCTAATGGGGTCTTCTTTTCTAGTTCCCCTTTTTCTACCCTTGATTGTAGTTAGAATGTCCCTTGTGAGATTATTGTGGAGGTCCGAGTTTTTTGTAAGTATTATACCAACAATCTTGTAAGTCATGTCCTCTTTTACAAATTGGACATTGCTTCTTGTTGTTTGTCCCCGTGATATTGATTCTGATGTTGGGACTTTTGATAGGAATTAGGTTTTCTTTTACCTTTTCCTTTCCATTTTGATGTGAAGAAAGTGCCTGCTCCTCTTCATCATCCTTATTGTGCATTACTTCCTCTTGTTGCAATAGGTTTACTAATTTGTCAAAACTAATTGTCGTATCTGACAAGTTTAGTGTTGTTACAAAAATACGGTATGAAGAAGGGAGTGCTCTTAGAACAATGGGAATGAGATCATCATCTTTGACCACTTCTCCTAGGGCTAGAAGTGAAGCCCTCAATTCTGCAACTCTTCTTAAGAAAGCTTCGATTTTCTCATTTTGTTTGAACTTCAGTGTGTGTAATTGACTCTGCAAATTTAGAATGACATTCTTGTTTTTTTCCTCATACACCATGCTTAACTTATCCCACACTTCTTTAGTTGTTGTGGCATCATGAATGTGGGGTTGCACATCGTCGAACACTCCAAACAAGATGATGAGTTTGGCTTTCTGATCTTCTCTATCAAACTATCATTGTTGTGTTGTATCAATAGCTGATCTGGTCATAGTACTAGTCACAACAGGCCAGATCTCTTCAAACTCAAGTTGTGTCTTGATTTTTGTCTTCCATGCAACATAGTTGTTTCCTTTGAGTAGTTGTGAATCTAGAAGAAAAAATTTGGGGGCATTGGTGCCCATTTTGTAGAAAACACTGACAGGGTTTGGCTCTTATCACTCCAGGTATAAGGTCTCCCAATCTATATACCGTCAGTCGATATACCAAACCTTTCTATATATGCACCCTTTCGATATACCCGACGGTACGTGGAAGAAGCTCGCCCTTTCTATATACCCGCAATATGTGAAAGAGGTGTTAACATACATGAAAGAATTCAATACGTGGTACCAAGACATTACTGAAAGGGGTCTGTGTGATTATTGACACCGACTTAAAGAAATATCCTCATACGTCCACATAACTTTGTTATATACTCAGATAATTTCTCTCACTGGATTTATGTTGTGCAATCATTCACGAGACGGATGGGATGGCTCATAGTGTACACTGCTTTGTGACCTTATTACTTCCCATCGATTTGAAGGGTCGATGCCCGACGATGTTGTTGTAGCTATATTAGGTGTTAAGTGTAGTAGTAGTTGCGATGAATTTACTCGTAAGTGCTTCCCAGAGGCACCATATATACCGAATGCTGCGAATGAGATCTAGGATCTCGTGAGTGTTACAGAACCAATTTTTACTGTTTTGTATTATAATTTTTTCCAGTTTTTGAGCAGTTAAAATATTTGCGGTTGACTATGGCAACCTGCAAATTAGTACAACATATTGAAGCATGCAATTACATTCAAAGAATTTGGAAAAATTGAATGACAGGTAATTCTTTTTTGTTTTGCGGGCCACTGGTGGCCTCCAGAGCCCAATACGACCCAAAATGCAAAGAATTGCAAAAAACTAGCTGAAAATGTGATTTTTAGCTATCCCCCCTTTGGAAAAAGTTGCATAGAATGGAAAAACAGGCTTAATAGGAGATTTATTTTTAACCTAGATTAGGGATTTTCTCGCTAAAATTTGATAGGTTGTTTAGTTATGACTAAATGGTTTAGTGATGGTTTTTCCACCAAATCCACCTCCAAGTTAGGCGAGTTTTCTAAATTTTGCCTCCAAATTCAAAATGGTGTGAAAAAAGGTTTTGAGTGGGGGTCGAACCATGCACCTCCCACTACTAATTCGTTCCTTTATCCACATCGGCTCATATGAGCGCTTAGCAATAAATCGAAGCAAATTATATTTCATAAAGAGGAAATTCGAAATAACCTTTTTTTTAAAAAATGTGACGTGGCGATCGATTTGGCTTGGAGACTCCACTTGGAGCTTACGTGGCCCGAGTGGATTAGGGTTTCTCCTTATTAAATTGGATCTAAAACTTCTTTATTTCCTCCACCGATTGATTGTTTTGTTTTGTTTTTATTGTAGGGTTGATTGGATTGATCGTCATTTTTTCTTGATCCACGATTTGTATTGATACTTGTCGTGGTTGTGGAACAACCACTTCTCTTTAATTTGTTTTTTTGTAATGTGGTTGCAGGTGCATGTCATCGAAGTCAACGTGTGCTTCATCTTGCTTGTGGATCCGGCCCGGTTCAAATGCCAAAGAGGTCGGGCTCACAAATGTGGGAGATAGCTTGGTCTCAACGAGAGGAGGGCTTGGTGCGGATTAGATCGTTGGGGAGACAGGTCATTTAAAGTATAACTATGCACACCAATATGATGTAGAGGCTGCAACACGGAGGTTTCAACATCTCGATGTAGAGGCTTCAACACTTTCGCCGATTCAAAAAGAGGCCCGACTTGCAATGTGGGCTCGACTCTAATGTAGGATATAACTTAGTTCTGTTTGAGTAAATCGGTTTGAGATGCGAGAGGGTGAGAATGGGGTGGAAAAGAGAGGGTAGGGTAAATAGGTAAAAAATGAATGGAGTAGTGATATAGGAGGGAGAAAAGTAGGTGGGTGAAGGTAAGGGTAGGTAAATGTAGGTAGGGGATAGGTGGGACTTAGGTCATGGTGGGTACAAGGTTTGGGTAAGTGGGAATGGGATAAATAAGTGGTCGGGGATAAAGTAGGAACATGATAAATGTGTATGGGGTAGCAGGGTGTAGAATTATGTTGTTGATAAAAAATGAATTCGGGCCCTGACATTGTTGAGTTGATTGGTTGCAGGCATGACAATAGTTGATGTTGTGAGATAGAGTATCACCCCTACTAGGGGAGTTGAGGTGTAGTGTGACAGAGGAGGAGTGGGCCCACATGCGGGAGGTAGGGCTAATCAAGATCACGTATTACGAGGCGGATTTGACGGGATCCTAGTCTCATGGTTACTCTCATCGATAGATGGGATGCAACGACCAACACATTCCACCTTCCTACCGGTGAGATGATGATCATCTTAGAGGATGTCTATAGGATTTTAAGGTTGCCAATTGTCGGGGAGATAGTTTCTAGTGTATCCACAGATGACGCCTTCAAGGCAATGATTGGAGTGTTTGGGGATATGGATAGTGAGTTGATCAAGCAAAACATGAGCTTGGTATACGGGGCAATGTATACCGCACACCCATAGGAGACGCGGTTAGTGTCTAATGATGGTGACAATAAGGTGCTATGTCTTGTCTAATTCAGACGGTGGTTGTTTTCCCGTGGGTCCGATGAGAGTATTTCAAGACATGATTGAGGAGTGGGTCCGCTTTGCATGGGTACCAACTGATTTGGTATAGTTATACGAGAGAGATGTGGGGTTATCGGAGAATGCGTCGATATGGCATGTGTTGTAACTTCCTTTTACATTGTTGGGCCTCTCGAGCACATTATGGTAGTGCAACTATGAGGACTGCTAGTAGTAGATTGACATTGTGGAGGGTATGATTCGAGACGATGGGTGGTCCCGGAGGCGACCACAAGAAAATGAGGTGTTACATGATGTGGCGCATTATAGGCCGGGAGATGGAGGGGTTATATGTGATAGATATGGTATTGCGGCCTTATGTCGGATTTCCGATTCGTTGAGGTATGATGCGAGAGCTACATGGGTTATAGATGGTGTGATGGATATAAGGGATACATGTCTATAGGAATGAGATGATCCTAGTAGACGAGTCCGACAGTTCGGACTAGTGTAGGATGTGCCGCCGCCATTTCTATAGTATCGGCGAGAGGATGTGGAGAGGCCTTTGTCTCCACCTTGCCCCATAGAGCCATCAAGTCAAGAGGAGTTACTGGGGGATGGTAGTATAGATGATGCATGGGTATCTAATGTATATAGACGTTGATGGGCAACAGAGTTACACATAGCACCACCACGGCTAGGAAGCCTACTTTGGTGAATGTGATAGTGCAGAGATATGCACTATAAGGACATGTGACAGTCAGCTAGCGATGTCTTTTGACAACACCGTAGGCGAGATGTAGCTACCTTGACCGGGAAAGAGACTATACTATAGGGGTAGTTGACTTCTACCCGAGCACATGTACATGTAGAGGCATAAGGTCAAGCTCTTGTACAGGATGGAGGACAGATAGCCACATTTCATGCACAAGTCACATGGTTACAGGGCGAGATAGCCACATCACGAACAAGTGATGGCTTTATAGGCTCAAGTGACATCGGGAGATCCACATAGGCATTGGGACGGGTCCCATGATACGAGGCCATCATCGAACAGGGTCCCATAGTAGTAGATAGGTAGCATAGGGATAGGTGGCCATGAGGTCGATGGTAGTAGGGAAGAGTGGACAGGTGGCCATGAGGCCGATGGCACCACCTCGACAATGTTTATGGAGAGGTTCATGGATGCCCCAATGAGGCGTGGTATTACCAAGATCATCTAACGATCTGCGGGGATAGATGTACCCTCCTATGCTGAGTATAGGGCACATCGGGTGGTGACCGAGAGGACTAGCTTTCACACTCATAGCTTAGAGAGCACAAGGGGCCGACGAGCCCAAAGACAAGGTCAGGGTGAGGCTACGAGTTCATGGAGGCCAAACCTGAGTTACAGGCCGGGAAGAGATCATACTAAGACCCAAGCGAGGTGGGGAGATGTTGGTAGGGTGCGAGATAGGCGAGAGAGGAGGATACAAATGAGACTCGGCCCCAAGGTTCTCGGGTGGGGTGATGATTAGCCACTTGGCATGATTATTATTTTGAGATTTTGACATATATCTTGCTTTGTGTGCCAAAGATAAATTGTATTTATGAGAGTTGTTGAGATATTGGTATTTATTTGTTTCTTTGTATATATGTATTGATACAAAGACTCTCCCATTTATATAGTTGATGGTGTTTATGGTATGGATGATGTACTTCATGTTTTTAATTTCCAGTGTTATTGTGTATTGATAGAAACTAGGTGAATTAGGCATGATTGAGTCAAGGTCCTATAGGCATGATTGAGTTTATGTCACTTAGGCATGGTTGAGTTTAGGTCATTTAGGCATGGTGTTATGTTTGTGGAGCCTATTTTCATGTTAGAATGTGGTACACCTTCTATGTGTTACACTTGGGTATTTTTACGGCGGTCCCGCTCATGGTGAGCGGTCGAGGGGTTCGGGGTGAAGCCCCCCTGATGGAAGGGGTTCGGGGCGAAGACCACTGAAGTAAATTTTCATGGGTGGTTTATTAACCCATGGGTAATGGGTAACCGTTATGGGTTGTTTTTGGGCCCATGGTTTTTGGTCTTTTGCCCATTATTTTGATACCCACGATTTTTTTGCCCTTGGTTTTGATACCCATGGTTTTGTATCAAACTGCTTAGCGATTGTCTATTTATATGGTCTTATGCATATGATAGAGGTACAAGTAAATGTATTGCGAGATGTTTTTGAATTCGGTGTGTGAATTTCAGAGAGTTTGTTGAGCATAGCTCCAAGCGGATCAGGTATTGTATTAAGAGAGTGGAGGCTAGTAATAAAATCGAGCAAGTGATTCTTGGTGGACGTAGCCCAAATTGGGTGAACCACGTTAAATCTTGTCTCTCTCGTGTTGTGTTATTTATTCTGCACTTTTATTTGAGATCTGTAATATTTTACGCATATTAGTTTCTCTTGTTGTGATTACGTGAGGGATTATCCCACATATTTTATCTCTTATTTCCTAATAATTGGTACGAGCTTGGTTTGGTTTCTTGAAGTGTTGAATCGTAGGGAAATTTTTTTAGCTTGAGTGGGAGTTATGGCGATGAAGGAAGATCTAGGGTTGATAAATTCAATGGGTAGAATTTCAGTCTTTGGAAGATGCGAGATGGAAGATTACCTTTATCAGAAGGATCTTTATACTCCGCTATCGAGAAGGTGAACAAACCCTCGAGTATGACAGGATGCATACGAAATGGGATTTCTTGGATAGGAAGGCACTTGGGACAATTTGGTGTGTGTCTTGCATCTTTGGTATTATTTAATGTTTCAAAGGAAAAGACTACAAAAGATCTAATGGATGCATTAGGGAAGTTGTATGAAAAACCCTCTCCTCTAACAAGATATTTTTAATGAAAAATTTGTTTAATATGAAGATGTCGAGAATAGTTCGATAGCAAGAGATCATTTAAATGATTTCAATACTGATTGTGAATATGCTCGCTTGGTTCTGATAGAATTTGATGAAGAAGTTAGGGCTTTATTAATTCTGTGCTCTTTACGAGAGTTGGAATAGCACAGTAATGGCGGTAAGTAACTCTATTCCAGCTAACTCGAAGTTGAAGTTTGAGGATGTTGTAGGGGTGATTCTAAGTGAGGAAATGCGAAGAAAAAGCTCAGGGAATCTTCTACTTCAGGAATGCTTTGAAAATGGAAACTAGAGGGAGACAAAGAATAGAGGAAACCATAGAAAATCAAAAGATCGGGCAAGGTCAAAATCCAAGAACAAGATTGTATGCTGGAATTGTGGAAAGCTTGGGCATGCAAAGAAGGATTGTTGGGAGCTTCGGGATAAGAAGAAACAACAAGAAGAAAAACAAGGAGGCAAATGTGGCATCGGGTAATGTATGTCAGGATGCTTTGATTCTTTCTTTGCATAATATTATTGAATCTTGGGTTTTAGATTCAGGGGCTTCTTTTCATGCTACTCCACATAGGCATTATTTTGTTGATTATGTTCAAGGGGATTTTGGGCATGTTTTTCTTAGTGATGATGAGCCTTGCAGTATAGTTGGAAAAGGTTCTATTTAGGTTAAGATGTAGAATGGGAATACATGGCTATTGAAGGATGTCAGACATGTGCCTACATTAAGGAGAAATTTGATATCGGCGGGGCAATTGGGAAGTGATGGTTGTACTGTGATATTTACAGCTAACTCTTGGAAGGTTACTAAGGGTGCTCTTGTGGTGGCAAGAGGTAAGAAGGTTGGAACCTTGTATTTAACCACTGATAGTACTAATGATTGTAATCTTGTGGCTTCAGATGCAAATACAACATTATGGCACTATAGGCTCGGTCATATGAGCCATAAGGGCATGGACATCATAAAGAAGAATTTTCCTGGATATACAGAAACATGTTTGGAGTTCTGTGAGGACTGCATATATGGGAAATAGAAGCGAGTAAGGTTTCTCAAGGTTGGACCTACAAAGAAAGAGAGTAAGTTAGAGTTGGTGCATTCTGATGTGTGGGGGCCAGCTCAGGTATCATCTCTTGGGGGTTCAAGTTATTATGTTACTTTTATTGATGATGCAACAAAGAAAAGTTTGGGTTTATTGTATTAGAAACAAATCTGATGTATTTGACACTTTTGTTAAATGGAAAGCCTTGGTAGAGAATGAAACAGTCTTAAGCTAAAATGTCTCAGGTCAGATAATGGAGGGGAGTATTACAACAATGAATTTAATGATTATTGTTCTAAGAATGGAATCCGCAGGCAAAAGACGGTTCCAGGAACTCCGAAGCAGAAAGGGGTATCAGAAAGGATGAATAGAACAATAATGGAACATGCTAGGAGCATGAGGTTACATGTAAGACTGCCTCTTTCTTTTTGGGTAGAAGTGGTGAGCACAGCGGTGTACTTGATAAACAAAGGACCCTCAAGTGCCTTGGATTGAGGCATACCTGAGGAGGCTTGGTATGGTAAGAAAGTTGATTATTCATTTCTTAGAGTCTTTGGATGTGAGGTGTTTGTTCATATAGACAAGGATGATAGGACCAAGCTAGAGGCTAAATTAGAAAAATGTACTTTCATTGATTATGGTGGTGATGACTTTGGATATAAATGTTGGAGTATTAAGGACAAGAAAATCATTCGATCTAGGGATGTGGTCTTTAATGAGAAAGTCATGTATAAGCAGCAGTTGCAGGAAAATAGGGAAGAATCCAAGAAAGAATATGCGGTAGAGGATCTTCCGGATGGGAAAGTGACACATGAATCAATTCAGGAACCCCTCAATAGGAACCCCAAACTCCTATATTGAGGAGGTCTTCTAGGGTAAGAATAGAACCTGAACGTTTTTCTCCTTCTCTTTATTATTTATTACTCATTGATAGTGGAGAGCCGAGAGAGATTTGATGAAGCAATACGGGTAGATGCCAGGGAAGAATGGGAGCAAGCCATGGATGAGGAGCATCGGGCTCTCATGGAGAACCAGGACATGGGATTTGGTGAAGCTACACAAAGGCAAAAGAGCATTACGAGAAAAATGGGTGTTCGAGTCAAAGATGAAGAAGGAGGAAAGAAAAGATATAAGGTCCGGTTGGTGGTCAAGGGGTTTGCATAGAAACAAGGTATAGATTTTGATGAGATTTTTTCTCCTGTAGTAAAAATGAATTCTATTAGAACTATTCTAGGAATAGTTGCAGTAGAAGACTTGCACTTAGAACAGCTTGATGTAAAGACTGCATTTCTCCATGGTGATTTGGAGGAGGAACTATATATGCAGCAACCAGAGGGCTATGAGGTCAAAGGTAAAGAGGAGATGGTTTGCAAACTGAAGAAAAACTTGTATGGCCTGAAACAAGCTCCACGTCAATGGTATAAGAAGTTTGATAGCTTCATGATGGAGCAAGGTTATATCAGATGCCATTCTGACCATTGTGTGTATACAAAGAAATTTGAGGATGGAAGTTATATTATCCTATGTTTGTATGTTGATGACATGCTGGTTGCAGGTAAAAATATGTAGGAAATAAAAGTACTCAAGAAGCAGCTAAGTGAATCCTTTGCTATGAAGGATTTGGGTGCAACCAAACAAATCCTTGGTATGAGGATATCTCGGGATAGGAAGGAATATAAGCTGACTTTATCTCAGGAAGAGTACATTAAGAAGGTCTTGGAGAGGTTTAATATGCAGGATGCTAAACCGGTTGGGACTCCTTTGGCAGGCCACTTCAAGTTATCAAAGGAGCAATGTCCCAAGACAGAGCAGGAAAGAAACCAGATGTCAAAGGTACCTTACTCATCAACGGTTGGCAATTTGATGTATGCTATGGTGTGCACTAGGCTTGATATTTCCCATGCAGTGGGAGCTGTGAGTAGATTTATGAGTGATCTAGGTAAAGAGCATTGACAAGTAGTAAAGTGGATCCTTCGGTATTTGAGAGGGACCATGGGGATAGTTTTGTGCTATAGTGGATCAGACACCACTTTATGTGGTTATGTAGATTCAGACATGGCTGGAGATGTAGACAGCAGGAGGAGCACAATATGTTATATTTACATTGTAGGTGGGACAACAGTGAGCTGGATTTCACGACTACAGAAGTTGGTGGCTTTGTCAACCACGGAGGCTGAGTATGTTGCTGCCACAGAGGCAAGAAAAGAGATGATTTGGCTACAACAATTGCTTGAGGAGTTGGGGCATAAGCAGGAGGAATGTAATCTATATAGTGATAGTCAGAGTGCTATACACCTAGCTAAGAATTCTACTTTCCACTCTAGGATGAAGCATATACAATTGAGATATCACTTCATCAGGACAACTTTGGAGGAAGATAAGTTGAAGTTGGAGAAGATTCATACTAGTTAGAATCCTGTAGACATGATGACTAAGGTGGTCACAAGGGATAAACTAAAGCTATGTTCAACTTTGGTTGGCCTTCGCAGATGACAGTGAAGGGTTGAGAAGCTTGCTCAGTGGAAATCAGTCTCCAAGTGGGAGATTGTTATGTTTGTGGAGCCTATTTGCATGTTAGAATGTGGTACACTTTCTATGTGCTACACTTAGGTCTTTTACGGCGGTCTCGCTTGCCGGTGAGCGGGTCGGGGGAGTTTGGGGCCCGAGCCCCAAAGCAAATTTTCATGGGTGGTTTATTAACCCATGGGTAATGGGTAACCGTTATGGGTTGTTTTTGGGCCCATGGTTTTTTCTTTTTTGCCCATTGTTTTGATACCCACGGTTTTTGCCCTTGGTTTTGATACCCATGGTTTTGTATCAAACTGCTTAAGCAGTTGTCTATTTATATGGTCTTATGCATATGATAGAGTGTACAAGTAAATGTATTGCAGATGTGTTTTGAATTCAGGTGTGAATTCTGTAGAGTTTGTTGAGCATAGCTCCAAACGGATCTGGGTATTGTATTGAGAGAGTGGAGGCTTGTAATAAAATCTAAGCAAGTGATTCTTGGTGGACGTAGCCCAAATTGGGTGAACCACATTAAATCTTGTCTCTCTGTGTTGTGTTATTTATTCTACACTTTTATTTGAGATCTGTAATATTTTCTGCATATTAGTTTCTACTGTTGCAATTCTGTAAGGGATTATTCCGCATATTTTATCTCTTATTTCCTAACACATGGTTGAGTTAGGTATAGGCATGGTGGAGTCTAGGTGGGTTAGGCATGGTTGAGTCTAGGTTAGTTAGACATGGTGGAGTCTAGGTCATGTAAGTGTGGTTTGGTCATGGTGTTGTGTTTGATTTAATTTTCCAAGATGTTGCTTTTATGGAAAATAAATGATGATGTATGACATGGTGATGTTACAAAATGGTAGGTATGTATGTTTTTATGATTATTTAATTTCCAAGTTTTGTGTAAAATGGATACTAACTAAGGTAGAATGTGAATAGAAAAATGGGGGGAAATTGGTTAGGGTAAAGAGTGGCCGAACTAACCTCTAAGGGCCCCATTCCCTCGTAGTGCTTTACATAGCCCCAACAAAAAGGAACCTCGGGCCTTTGTAGTTCTCCCTTAAGAGAGGGAAGAATATGATAAGATAAAGGGATGGGTTGGTAGGTTTTAGACATGTTTGAGTCCAGGTAATTTAGGCATGGTTGAGTTTAGGTCATTTTAGGCATGGTTGATTTTGGTGAAAGGGGAATCCTTACAATGTAGGTGTTTGTGGTCTAGTCCTGTATAAGAGAATAAACAAGTAATGAAGAATGTGTATGGTAAGAGGTGGCAAAAAGAGACACCTAATTGACAAGAATCCTAATGAGTCTATCATACCAAAGGTGGGCTTATGAACATAAGACCCTAAAGGAATTGCATGATTGACTATGCTAAGGGTGAAGAAAGTCACATGATCATGAAATGTCATTTTTACGAAAGTCCCTTGAGAAGGTAGGAAATTAGGGTAAAAAGGCAATGAGGTGAAAATGGTTGGTTTTAGCATAACCTAGTGCGAGATAGCATGCCTACTTGGAAAGAGACCCAAGATCAAAATAGGCAAGTCCATGACAAAAAAGTTATCTTTTTCTCTTTTTTCTCTTGTTTTTGATAGACTGATCAATGTGAGAAGTCTATGTGGGATGATTATATTATCTCCTTGAGGTCTTCGTGAAGTTGATCAATGCGGGAAGCTTCTAATATTTTATTTTGTTTTTGTAAGGATAGTCCTTTTTATGATAGACTATGTGTAGTATGGCTAGCTTTGTATAGTTTTCCTTCGAGGGAGAAGTCTATTTATAGCGGTGAGATAGAGAGAAGAGATGTCCCTTTTGAGGGAGTCATCTCTTTCTTTGGAAGTTTAACTCAAGGAGTTGAATCCCATTTTTCTTTTGAAATTATTTTGCTTTTGGACGTTTAAGTCATGGACAAGACTATAGAGGAAGATTAGGCTCTTGTTTAGAAGACAAAAACATAGCACACAGAGGTTAACTATGAAAGAGATGGTTTCAAGTGATGAATGAACATGGGATTCCATATTGAAAAAGATGAAAAGTATCCATGAAAATCATGCCATGAGTAGAGCTATGATACTCCTATTGAAGATAAGGTTGAAAGGTGACGGGTAATCACATGATTCTTGTTTAGTCGTTGACCCCCAAAAATAGGTAAAGTGAAAGGTGAGTGGGTGCTCAAGGGACGAGAGTTTAACGAAAAAGAGGTGATATAGGACTTGCCGAATAGTAGAAGGGTTTAAGATGCAAGGAATTAAGGGGCTCGAGTTCAAGTTTACCTTTGAGTGAAGACAAACAATAAACACCTGATCCATAGGTATGAGTAACGATATAGGGTCCAAGCCAATTAGGAGAAAATTTTCCCTGTTTACTTTTCTCCCCTTTGGTTACATGTCAATTTTCCTTCAGGATGAGGTCACCAACCTGGAAGGTTTTTTCGTGGACACGTTTGTCATAGGAACGTTTGATACGTTTTTGTTATATTTGGAGATGATCAAGAACATTAAGATGACATTCATCTAATAACTCAAGTTGTGCCAAATGGTCTGAAAAAGTCATCATTGTTGAGCATGTATTGGAGTGATATACGAAGAGATGTAATGTAGAATTTGAGAGGAAAGATAAGATTGGTACCGTAGACTAGAGAGAAAGGTGTGGCAGCGATTGAGGTGTGAATACTAGTACGGTATGCCCACAAGGAAAAAGGAATGTGCGTAGGCCAATCCTTTCTATTATCATCAAATACTTTCATAAGAATTTTTCAAGGTTTTATTGGTTGATTCTGCTTGGCTATTTTTTTGTGGGTAGTTAGGTGAAGAGAAATTGAGTTGAATGCCAAAGGCATTAAATATTTTTCAATTTTATTTTTGAACCTGTTTGTCGTTATCAATGATGAGACGGTGAGGAACGTCGAAGCGATAAATGATGTGATGATTAATGAAGTCACAAATTTTCTTGGCTTTTGTAGAGATGAGGGGGATGGCTTCTACCCATTTAGTGTAGTATTTAGTAGCGGTTATAATCCATTGATGGCATTGTGAAGAATGAGGATTGATCTCTTTGATAAGATCCAAACCCCATTAAGAGAAAGGCCAAAGGTCTCGTGCAACCTGTAAGGCATGACTAGGTGTGTAATGAAGATTAACATGATGCTGGAATTTCACACAATGTTTGACATAATCACAATAGTCACGGTTGAGGGTGGGCCAATAATAGCCTAGGTGAAGGGTGCGTTTAACGATAACTAATCCATTTAAGTGACCTCCACAAATTTTGTCATGAACCTCCTTGATGATATAAGGAATATCAGAACTTGTAAGGCATCGTAAGAGAATACCGTCAAAGCCATGTTAAAAGAAGACCACCCATGATGACATAGTGAGAGACACTTTTGATAAAGGCACGTTTTCTATTACGAGTAAGATCTGGAGGTAGAATGGAAAGGGAAAGGTAGTCTACAAACTACTTATACCAAAGGTCACGTGGGTCGGTGTAACGGTTCCACGAAGTTGACATCTCAAAATAAATAAGAAGGTGATTGCAACCTTTATACTTGTGACAAAGATTTTGGAGTTGGCAGGTGAAGCGAGTATCTGAGAAGCCAAGTAGGCCATGGTATCCAAAAATTTATTAGTAGAACGTGGGGTGGTTTGAAGTTCATAATGGTCAAAGGTAGTCAAAAGTATGTCAACATGGTGTTTATACTTTTGGAGTATTTCGTTATGACACTAGTATATACCATTGACTTGATTTATAACTAGTTGAGAGTCACCAAAGATATTAATTGATTTGACATCTAGGGCAATGGCGGTTTGGAGACCTAATATGAGTGCTTCATATTCAATGATATTGTTAGTACAATCAAAATCTAGTTTGAAAGATAAAGACATAGGTTCACCATCAAGAGGAATGAGGATAACGCCTACACCACCCCCACGCTGACATTTGGAACCGTCAAGAATAAGGTCATTTGGTAAATGATATCATCCAAAGAGAGGGTAACAATGGATTCATTCGGAAATCAAAGTTAGAGGATTGATTTTCGAGAGGGGTGCGTCTGCAAGTTGGTCAGCAATGGTTTGGCCTTGATAGATTTTTGATGGATGAATTCAAGGTTCAGAGTTTGTGAGAAGCATGGGCCAACGCACAACATGCGAATGTTGGTAGGGTTTGGCGTACATATAATATAAGGGGTTAGTATTGGTGACGAAAAAGGTTTTGTGATTGAGTAGGTAATGACAAAGTTTAGTGGTGATAAAAACTAAGGCTAAGAAGAGTTTTTCAGTGTGGGTGTACCTAGTTTTGTAGTCCAAAAGGGTATGGCTTATGTAATAAACTACTTGCTCTCTATGTTACTCATCACGATGAGCGAGCATGGCACCTAAGGAATGATCAGTAGCAAAAATGTATAGGTAAAAGGGTTGGTCATCCTTAGGAGGAATGAGCATCGATGGTTGGAGAAGGTATTATTTTAAGGCATCAAAGGATTTGTGGCATTCATCATCCCATTTGAAGGAGATGTCCTTTTTGAGGAGGTGGTGAAATGGTTGGCAGTGGTTGGAAAGTTGCGAAATAAAATGACGAATAGATTGCAACTTACCTTGCAAACTACAAAGTTGGTAAAGGTTAGTAGGTGGAGGCATTTCAAGAATAGCCTTGATTTTAGCAGGATTGACTTCTATGCCACGCAAAGAAATGATGAAACCAAGGAGATTTTCTGAGAGCACAATGAAGGCACACTTCTTAGGTTGAAGGCGAACACAATACTTGATGAGGCGATCAAAGATGACCTTAAGGAATGTAAAGTGTTTGGCCCGATGTTTGGATTTGGCAAGAATGTCATCTACGTAATCTTCTAATATGTGAATCATTATGTCATAGAAGATATAAGTCATAGCCTGATGATATGTAGCACCGACATTTTTAAGGCCAAAAGGCATGACTTGATAACAAAATGTCCCCCAAGGAGTGATGAAGGTAGTTTTGTGTTGATCTTCCGGGGTGAGTAATATTTGGTTAAAACCTGAGAAACTAGCCATGAGTGATAACATCTCATGACCAAAGTGGTGAGATACACTAGCTGGTCAATACCGTAGAGGAAAGTCATCTTTAGGGAAAGCTAAGTTGAGGTCACAAAAATCTATGCAAATGTGAAGTCCTCCTGTTGCTTTGGTGATAGGAATGATGTTAGAGATCCATTGGGGATAATAAATGGGTAGGATGAAGGAAACCAAGAGAAGGCATTTAAGTTCTTCTTTGACAAGAAGGGAAATGTGAGGATGAATTTTCTGTAGCTTTTGTTTTATGGGTTTGGCTTCAGGAATGGTTACGATATTATGGACCACAATGTTTGGGTCAATACCGGGCATATAGACATAGGAACAAGATAAAGTGTTGCTATGATCTTGGAGAAAAGAAGTAAAAGCTTTTTGTTTCAAAGAACATCTAAAGATTTCCCTATCTTTAGAATGTGTGAGTCATCCCCGCATGTTAATATTGAATTTGATTGTTGATTAATTTAACATGGTTTACATCTCAGAAGGAAATGAATGGTGAATATAAGAATCTTCCGCACCAAGGTAGGTGAGGATAGACTCATCGTCCTGACATTGAATGACATTAATGGATGGTGTATCATCATCAATCATGTCAAGATACATGAATGGAAGAGAAGAGGGTGCCTCGCCATCACGTTGATAAGTCAAAGGTCCCAAGGAAATGGTGTTCATGAAATTTTTTATGAGGAATGGATTTTGGATCCATAGACTCCGTGGGTGAGGGTGGTGATGTTGGTGAACAGGGTGGAGAAGGTTTGTCATCCTGAATGAGTTCAACACGGGCCTTCTTGGAGGATAGTTCGGCGAAGTTGATACCACTACAGTCTTTGTGTTTACGGGTGGTACAAGGATGACGATATGATGCGACCTTGTTCATAAAAACAAAGCAAAAGCCTTTCCATGCACAAATGGTGAAGGAAAGTGTGGGTGAAGTGGTAGTTGGTGAGAGATTGGAGGTCAGATGAAAATGGTTGTGTTTGGGATGGTGGTTCGGGTGAATAGGTGGAAGTATCAAGTCCCCCATACGTTAAGTTGGTGTGAAGGTGGGGAGGACCATAAGGGAAGACCTCTCCTATGTGATAGTCATAACGAGGATGTTGGCGTAGGTTACCATACTCTTATGGAGTAAGGAATGTGTTTATATTGTAGAGGTGGTACTCCCCCAGAGTGAGGCATTGAAAAACACCCTCTAAGGGATCGGTAGTAGATATGTGGGTAGCGGGAATAGATGAATTACTAGGTGATTGAGTAGGAGGGGTATCATTTGTTTGGGAAGTATATGGGTCAGCCAGAGGCTGCAAGGCTAACAATAGGAATAAAAGAGTTAGGCATGGGAGAGGTGGTGGCAACATTGGTGGATGGGGCTTTGGGTGAAGGAGAAGTGGCAGTGAAGTGGTAGATGCCTTAACTGGTACAAGGACATCGTTAGGTTGGTACAACATGTTACATGTTTTGAATAACGACGGGTCAGCTAGGATGATATAGTTATGTCCTTCATGTTTAAATTTTACACAATGGTGTAAAGTGGAAGGAACACAACCCATGACGCGAATCCAAGGTCGTCCAAGCAATATGTTATATTGGAACTCCCCCTCTAATACGTAGAACAATTCCGGGACAATGTGAGGGCCCACACGAACGTGAAGAATAATGGTGCTAAGAGTGGAAGTGATGGCGTCATTGAAGGAGCACAACATAACTGGGTTATTATGCATGTAATTTGAAGGGATGCATTTGATTGTATGCATGGGAGGAGATGTTATTAATGCTAGCACCACCATCAATCATAATGCACTATACGCTTATATTATTGATATAGACGGAGATGAAAAGGGTGGGATCAAGGCCATTTTATTAGAGAGGTACGATCACCTCATCAGAAAAATTAAGAGTGCCTACTTGATGAGTGAGTGTGGGGGTAGAAGAAGGAGATGATTTGGTAAGAGAGGCCACGTGGGTTGGGGTGAAAATGGAGGTTACTTGGTGTGGGGTCATTAGGTAAAACCTCGATGGATTACAAAACCTCCATGAGGGCTTGTCGATGAGATTTAGAGGTTTAGATGAGATCGTACAAAGACATTTTTAGAGGGGATTAGTGTAATTGTTTTATCATTGTACGATGGGTGACCCCATCAGAAATAGGGTATGTGCGTCCTCGAATGGTGATTTTGGTGTGGTACAAATGGTATATTGGGCATGGGATTGGTTGATGGGCTAGTTACTTTTTCTTTTCCTTTGTCCTTTTGGGTGCGAGTGGTAACTTGGATCATGTTAATATGAGGGAAGAGGTAGATGGAGAAGGTATGTCATGAGTAGTATAACAACATGATGGAAAAAAACCTAATGTGGGGTAAGAACCTTGTGAAATGAGTAGGGCACACTGGAATTTAGGTAGTGGTTTAGCCAACTCTCTGATACTAGACCATGTTGATCTCGAATTTTGGAGGTGGATAAAATGGTTATGGAGGTGGTGATGCAGGTCACTAAATAGGTAGTGGGCGGGGATGTATGGTGACAAGTGAAGATGGAACATGGTCCTCATCAAGAAGATCATTTTCATCAAAATTTTATTTAGTAGGACATAATTGGAGGTGAATAGTTTTGAGAGCCTTATAACCCTCTACATTATTTCTGGCACACATGATGGTAGGAAAAAATTTAGTTTCATCAAACCCTTTTGGTTTGGGTTTGAGGGGGTCATAAGGTCTAATCAACAGTAATGTGATGATCGAGGTCTCTAAGAGGTTGGCTAAAATGTTGGCATAGGACCCCACCAATGGATCACAATGGGAAGTGAGTGTGGGTTTGGGTAAAGGTGTGAATGATTGTGGTGGAAGAGGTGTTATAGGAGGTGGAATAGGTTTGACCATTGGTTTGGTAGGTGGTACTATCTTAGGTTTTGATGGTATCTTCTTGGGTAAAGGTGTGATAGAATAACTAGAAATAAAGGTGTTTTTGGTTTAAATACCCTATTGGAGGGTAATGGGTTATTGTATTTGGTTTTCACCATCTTGGGTAAAGGTGAGGTGGGAGTACGTGATGCAGAAGGGAAAGTGGATGATGGAAAAGGATGGGTTACCCATGGGGACAATGGAGGTGTGGTGGAAGTGGTTGGTGGAGGTTGGGTGGAATGTATGGGTTGAAGTTGCATAGGTAATGTTGGGGTTATGGTAGCTAGTGGAGGTATATAAGGTAAGAAATGTACTGTGAGGGCGAGGGTGTTTTTGTGCATGTAAATTAGGTGTAACAAAGGATCGTGATGAAGAAGTAGGTTGCTTAGATTTTGATTTTCCTTGGGTAGGGGGTTGTTTGGCCAAGGTTGATGGGTGAGGTCCTAGGATGGATGGAAGGGGTGAAGGTGACAAAGGTGTGGTGGGTGAGACTGGTGTATGCATCTTAGAAGGTTGAGTCTTCCTTTTAGGTGGAGGAATATTTTTGTGTGAACTTGGGAAGGTGTGGATAAGTCTAATTTGATGGGTGGATGGACAAGGATGGATGTCGACATGATACCTAGGGTAGTGATAGGTTTAGATATGGGCGAAGATGTAGGTATGGGTAGGTTCTTAGGTGTAGGAATGATTTTAGTCATGGGTAAAGGTTCGGATTTAGGTAAAGGTGGCGAAGAAGAAGCTATTTCGATAGGCATGGTCGTGGTTGATTTGGTTGCTTGGAAATATCTTTGGATAGATTGTGGATGTATTTATAGGAAGCATTTGCATTTGAGTCAAAAAGGGAGACAAAGACTCCCCCAAAGCATGGAAATATCAACATAATCAAAGCAATCGATCAATCATGAAAACAACACTGTTGTAAGAGGAGATACAGTTGGTTTAGTGGCAATCCCTGTAAAATATGTTTATGAGATAGGGAGTTGGTTAGCCTCATAATCTGTGGGTAAAAGAGCCGAGACCATATCAACGAGATCTTGGAATGCTAATGGGGAATTTTCCCCAACAGGCAACAACACGTCTAAAGGATCTCCCATGGGTAGGAGAGATAGTAGGTGGGGTGATGTAGATTTCTCTTTTGGTGGAGGAGAAAGCGATGACAATTCTCCTATGGGTAGGAGAGTTAATAATATTGATTATTTAGTAGGTTATGAGGTAGATGGTGAAATGAAATCTATAGAAATTGTGGAATCCTTCATGGGTGAAGGGGAGATGAAGAGGACTCCTCTATGGGTGAAGGAGTGGATGAGGTATGCTCCTCCATGGGTAGAGGATCTCGTGCTAGAATTTCCTCAATAGATGGAATAGGTGGAAATTGAGGAACGATTGGTACGATATCAAAAATAGCGTGGAATTCATGGACATTGTTGTCATTGGTTGAAGGTTCACCATTTTGATTAGATGATGGTGTATGGTTAGGGAACAAATTCTTAAAGATATGCAAGTTTTGATTTTCCGTGCATTCGGGTTGTCTAGATGAGATCTCCATTATCTAACATTTCCTGACAATGTTCTTAAAATTTATGTAATTACCATCACTATGGCCTTTGACGTAATGATAATTACAATAGTCATGTTCCTTATACCATGCGGTCATAGGATCGAGCGAGATCAAAACCAATATGAGGTTTTATGGGGGAAGTGCAATGGCTTTGGCCTTAAGAAGCTTTTCCAAGACTAAAGAATAGGGCTCTCCAATTGGAGTGTATTTTTGTTGTTCCCATCGGAATTGAAAAGTATGAATGGGAGAAATATTAGAGGAAGGTTTGGCTTGATTAGATGGATGGGATGGACCATATTTGAGAACTACCACATGTTGGAAGATCCTTTGGATTTTGAATAATTGTTTTGGGGATTTGAAGATGAAGAAGCATCATTTGACTTGAACGCGGCATTTTTGTTTTACAATTGGATTTTCTTTTCTTCAATGGCACAAATTTCTAGTTTTTGTGCCATGGTAAATGCTTCATCAAAGGTACGGAAGGTTTGTACCTACAGAGTTGGTGAGATGTGTCTAGCACAAGCTCTAGTGAACAACTCTATAATCTCAACTTGAGGTAACTAGAATGTTAATTGGTTGATAAGACTTCACCAACGAGCAATGAAATCTATGATAGATCGTCATCATACTGTGTGTGTTGAGTATAGGTCAATATGGTGAATGTTTTGACTAAATTTATTGAGAAGTGGTCTAAGAATGCTTGAGTCACTTGGTTAAAGGATTAGATGAAATGTATGGGTATTCCACTATACCAATCTAAGGAAGGTCCTATCAAGGACATGGGGAATGTCCATAGGAGTAAAACATCATCATGAGCAATTAGATAACACCCATGTTTGAATGAACGTAAATGTTGTTGTGGGTATTCTTTACTGTTGAAACGGTTGAACTTGGGCATTTCCCAATGTACAGGGTATGGGAAAATGGGGATAGATGGATGAATAGGCTCATTACAAATTTTATCATAAGTTAAGGAGTTACAAGAGCCGAAACTGATGCTTCTAATGTTTTCATCTTTCCATCATCATCCTAATGAGGTCATTGGTGGGTTGTGAGGAATGGGCACCTCCTGTAGTAAAGGGAGGTTGATGATGGGTGTATGATGTGGATGACATCCCAGTATATGGGGGTGCCAAATATGAAAACTACAAAGGGGGAATAGATGTGGGCAGAAGATATCCCAAATAAGTAATAGATGAGATTGGGGGTTACTTGGTGATGTGTGTAAATAGGTGGGTAGTCGTAATGAATCTCATAGTAATTGGGGGTAGAGACTGTGGGATGGAAAGGATGAGGTTTTGAAATGGGGTGTGGGTTGCGACACCATGGGTGGTTATGATGTAATCTGGTATATATGAGGTAAAGGGTGTAGATAGGGCTATGCTTAAGGTGGTTGGTGAAGGGATGGTCGACACCATGGGTGCGATAGATGTTGTTGGTGCAACAATTATAGTGGATGTGGGGTCTAGTTGAGATACCATAGGGGGTAAGGTGGATGAAGGAAATGTTGAGCTAGTGGTAGATGACACGAAGTGGGGGGAGGCGGGCAGGAGGGATAGACACGAGCATGCCATATATTAACTATCCCGAGGAGTCTCGGGTGGAGGAATGGGTAAGGTAGTACTGTAGGCAACAAGATTCTAGTCAAGGAGTCTCGCGAACTCCTCATCGTGGGTACTGATGGTGACGGGCTGAGTTGGATCCATAGGTGAAAAGATAGAAGGCGGTGGTGGGATAGGTGGAAGTGATGAAGGAAAGCGTGAAACACAAGGGCATTGGTTTAGGCTTGCGAGTTAACACCATGTGAATTAGCGTATACTTGATAAATTGTACTTTGTTAATAACACGAAAAACAACAGAAATGGAGAAGGATAGATTCTGGGAGGTGAACTTGGTTGGTGTTCTAATTAAAAATCAGAATAGAGGAACCGATGATGGTTTAAATAACTGATGATGGTTAAAGGGGGACCGATGATGGTTATAGTAACCGATACTTTAGATTATGGGAAATCAACAATTTTAGAAAATGAGGCCAAAAATTGATGAAAATGGAATGAGGAAACTGTATATGATAGTGATATTAGAATTCAGGGATATGATGATGTCCTGAGAATTTCAAATAGAACAAAAGAGGTGATGAATGATTTTTGGGTAAAATAACCAAAAGAGATGGAAACCGACATCGGTTAGGTAAACCAATGATGGTTAGATGGAAACCGGTGATGGTCACTGGACCGATGCAGTTACTGTGAAATTTGAAGAAGTGAAGAAAAATTGGTTTTTGTGAATTAAGTCAGATGGAGTATCAACCTAGAAGTCTGAGGATGATAGTATTAGACCCTAACACACTCAGAAATAGTCAGAATACTCCAACTATGATGGTGGAGTGTGAAAGGAAGAGGAAAGTGGAGAATGTAACCTCACAACTCAAAATGCAACTTAGGAAAAATCTAAAAAATGCGTAATCCTATAAGTGAATTTTATGTGTTTATCTTATGCTATTTAAGATTGACTTGTGAATTTAGAACAATTTTTTTGGTTGGGAAGGCATCCTATGAAGAGGAAAATTCTAAAGGGTGGTTTTAGGTTATGTTTTGGTAGGGTGATCCTTTCTTTGAGATAATGAATGGACAGAGAAACCAACTGGGCGCCCACTATCAATCCTTTGATTGTGTGATCGTTGATAACTTCTTCTAGGTAAGGTGTTGTTTAAGAAGATGTGTGAATTTTTATTTGTGCATTTTGGCAAAGAGAGAGAGAAGAGAAAGTGCTTCTATAATTCAATTATGTCAACCATTAGTTGGGCATGACTTCCAACGTATAGTTTCCCTCGTTTTAATGTGAGCTAAAATGCAACATACAAGGATGAAATGCAATAGATTTTAGAACCCAAATCGACAATTAAATTTGATGTAGAAAATGATGAATAGGTCAAGAATGTGCTCTTTCACTACTATGCAAATGCAGGAAAAAAGAAATGATTTGTTTTAAACACCAAATCACAAATTTCGTTTAGACAATTAGAAGAAAATAATGTTACCAAGGAGAAGATTAAATGTGTATTTTTCAAAAAGAAAGAGACACACAAAATTTCCCTATATGAAGAAAATGCAATGAACCCAAGAGAGGGTCCCACTAGGCATGCCAAAATGTTTCACCGATTCTTGATAAAATTAATGAAACAGATAGAGGGTGATAGGCCAAGGAGGAATACCTATTTGCAAAGTTGGTTGAAGGTTGTGCATGCATTTCTGATTTCCGATCCAGGATGACTGTGAAGAACTTCCTTTTGGCTAGGAGGAACTACCTATAAATGCAAAACAAGACCACAAGAAGAATATTAAACAATATATGTTAGTGGACTATCTAACGTGTGCTAGATCCAGGAAGCATGATACTTCCTAGATGGCTTTCAATCCACCGTTTAATATAATTTAATGCAATAAATAATGTAAACAAGTAACATCTCTACTAGTTGATATTTAGACATCTCATTTAAATAGAATAAGCAAATATAATCTAACAGTAGGGTTATGATCAGATTTGGAGGTTGGGTAGATGGTTTTGAGTTTCTACAGTCTAAGACAGAGGTCTAATAAAGGTTACTTAATGGTTACGGATAGTTTGGGAGTGGGTATTATCTTGCTGGACTAAGTTGGATTATCGTACACAAAGACCAATGTTGGTCAGGGTGTGACCGATGATGTTTAGAGTGGATAAGGATAAGGGTATGATAGTTAAATGTTAGAAATAGGGGTCTAGGTTCTCTCTGTGTCTACATACAGAAGAATGGGGAGGTTTGTGGAGTGGCTTCAGGTAGTGTATCTGGCTTGGGTTAGGCTTTTGTGAGGTTTTATGGGTGATAAAGTAAACTTAGTGAAAGTCCAGCAAGATACAATAACCGACGTCGTCGATATAGTGACCAATGCCGGATAAGAGGAAATCAATGATGGTCAAGGTGACCGGCATCGGTAGGGGATGAATGGTGGAAATAAAATAAAATTTGTTTTGGATCTTCTCTGTGATTGCACAAAGAATGGAAGAAGGATGGTTAGGCTCATAAAAATCCCAAGAAGGCTTAAGAATGTCTAAGAGTCGAGATATGGGGGCTAAAGGGGTTGTGGGTTGTTGGATGGGTGGATTGATAGGAAGGTGGGGATGGTGGAATGCAAAGTAGAATAGGATCTAATAAACAGCTAAAGAAACCACAATCTAAGTAAGTATAGAATGATGCAGATTAGAACACACTTACTTGTATTTGCAGGCTTGTTGGTGGAGGATAACAATGGTTGATATGTGAAACTGGTGATCAGTTCTAAAAATGCTTCTCGGAATGTTACCGTGAATGTAAATGCCTTGAGATCAGTCATGGTGCCGGCTAGGGTCGGTCTCGGGATGCTCGAGCAGGCTCTGGTTTGTGCTTGCATGTAGGTTTCTCTTTCTCCAAAAATCGAATATGCCCACTTCTCAAAATTTTTGAACCTCTCGAAAAGGTTACTAAAAAAAATATATGGTAATTGACGATGATTGAGGTTAACCAATGTTAGTTTAGGGTTAACTAGCATCGGTTATTACGGTGGGAAATCCTAGGTTTTCCAAAATAGCAGATCTTGGCTATCTTTTGCTAGTTTTTCCCATTGTTCGGGTCTAAAATGGTATTTTGTGCTTAGATAAGTGGGCATGCTGTTAGAGAAAGAATAGGCATATGATTTTAGGGTTAGACTAAGTCTCGGTTAGTTAGGGAAAGTAGAGATTGAATCTTAGTTAAAAGAAACATGCTAAGAATAGGTTTATGATGAGGTGTCTAGGTGAAGTGGTTGGGTGAGGTGTAAATTAATTTAATTAAAGTAAATAAATTAATAGATAAAGTGAGGATGGGTATTAATTTAATTGTAAGTAATTAAATTAATATAAATGTGGGGTAAAGGGGGTGTGGTTATATGAACATGCTATGTTAACCGCTCGAAAGGGGATCAAGGGTAGTGTGACCCAAATTTGGTGTCTACGGGGACATCACTCATGATGTCGCAAGGCATGCAAAGGTAATCATGGCTATAAACGAGAAAACAAGTGCGCACAAAGACAAAGGGAAAGCCCACATGACAACAACAAACGAAGCATACAAGTAGAAATACAAGTGGTCATGGGAACTTATAATCCTACAAAACAAGTGCTACACATGGAACACCAGTTAACATGTTAGAGTGAAAACTAATATGTCAAAGAATGTATATAGTATAAGATGCTAAGTACAAAATGAAACAATAACACCTGTATAAGTCAAATGTGGATGCCCCCAATGACCAGTATAGTAAGGGTAGAAGGCGAGCATCCATGCCACATGTAGAGTCTTGTATTTGTGATCACACTAAACAAAGGCATGAACGCACATGTGTGTATAATAATGACATATAGGAAAGAAATATAACATGTGTAATAGAATAAGAATGAAAAATACTAGTAAGCAAAAGTAGATGCTACCAATACAATGCAATTGGGTGTGGATGGATGTAATGGAATGAAAAATGGAGTGATAGGAGCAACGTGCCCCCAAGTGTATGGAAGTGTATGCAGTGAGGTTCATTTTATTTTCTCCCTCAGTAGTTAGGAATGAACCACAAACGAGAGTGCGTCATCGGGAAATGGTCGAGTAGTGTTGATTGTGTCCAACGCGCTACGATGAGTGTATATGTGTAGTAGTGATGTAATGCAACATGAAGAAAAATGATGTGCATGAACCCTATAGCCAAGTGTATATCATAAATTTATTGATCGAGGAGTGATGAATCAGCCCTAAGCTATATCACTATAGAAGATGAGATGACGGTGATAAGATGTATAGAAAGATGTGTGTGGGCCCTATATCCTAAGTGTATACCACGACTTGTTGATTGGAAGGGTGACGAATTAGCCCTAAGTGTATATCACTACATGATAGAAGAAGAAGGTGACGATCTATCCTATATCATATGCCACTACGAGATTAGGGATGAGGGTGTATGACTCGTAGATAATTAGGCGGTGAATACCAAAAGGTAGCACTAAGCGTAGACCACTATGTGATGAATAAGACAAGGGTGTTGAGTTATCCTTAAGTATATACTCACTACGTGATGAGTACGAGGAATGGTGATGAAATAACATGACATAGGATATGCTAGTAAAATGAATGAGGATACAATGTATGATGATAATGAAAATTGGATGAAGGGAGTGGTGATTTAACCTAAGGTGTATACCACTACGTGATAATTAAAGGTGTGAGGATGTAATGGAATAGTTTGGGATTGAGAAGAGTATAGGATGATATGATAGGAGATGATAGAATGTAATAGAATGATGTAGAATTGATGGAAGGAGTGGTGATTTAACCTAAGGTGTATACCACTATGTGATGATGGGTGTGGGTGACGATATAGCCTAGAGTGTTGGTCACTAGTTTGAGGAATGTGGTATGAAGATATGTTACATGTAGGTAAGGTCCATTTGATTGGTAAACCCTCGGAAGTCGAGTATGGACCGAGGAACTAAAGTGCGTCATAGGGTGATGATGTGGTGCGTAGAAAAAATGTAGTGTAGATGACCAAGGTAGGTGAATGTGTGTTGTAGGAAATGTAATGTAGCGTGTGTAGGTAGGTAGAAATAGAATGTGTACGGATGAGAGATGAAACTAGACCCAAGTATAAGGAAATCTAGTGTAGGGTGTAGGATAGGTAGGGTGAATGAATGTATCGTGATTAGGGAAGGTTTAAGGCAAGAAAAATATGTAGATATGAATAGAATGCACAATGCTAATAGATAAAACTAGATCCAAGTATAAGGGAATCTAGTGTAGCATGTAGAATGTATAGTATGTATGGATGACATAGGAAACTAGGCTCATATAGGATGATGACTAGTGTAGCGTGTAGGAGAGAGATGATGTGGAAATGACTAATAGAGGAGGTATGTATAGGATGATGTAGGATGTATATGTATAGGTACAGTAGTGTAGTGTGTGGGGTTCAATGTAAGAATGATCCCTCAACAGTCCAGTGTGAACCAAAGCACTAGGGTGCGTCATCGGGTAACGAGGGTGTGATAATAGATGAAAAATGTTGATATGTGAAGAAATGGAAATGTATGGGTGTGAGAGGTATCAAAGAAAAAGTGCTAGAGGAGGGGGGTTGTGTAATGGTTAGGCCCCTTAGCCAAGTAGGAAGGAGGAATCAACCAATAAGGTCAAAGGATGGATGTCAATCAACCCATACATGAGAGGAAGATGATGGAGAAGGATACTCTAATAATGGTGGTATAGGAGATAAGCGCTATGCAAGAGAATGAAGCCGATATTCATGCAAAGGGTGCATATGAGATTAACGAAGAGGTGAAGTAAAATGTGTAGGTGAGGGAGATCGATGAGACACCATGCGGGATAAAGGATAGTTGACATGGAATAAAATAAGGCGGTGATCGACAACGAGAGGTGGTAAGGGGTTTATGAATAGGGCTATGCTTTGATGTGTTGACTAAGGGAATGTAGTGGTCACGTGGGGGCCAATCAAGGTGGTGAAGTAGGAATATGACATGTAGGTGGTGACAGTAGAGGAGATGTGTGAGTAAGAGGGGGAGAAACATGGGTAACAGAATGAGAAGGTGACGAGAGTGGAGGGCTAGGAGGGACTTCGTTAATGGTGATAACTTGGTTTTTGTAAATAAATTTGAGATGCAAGTGGGTCATAGAGATGATAGCTTGGGATTTACAAATCTAATTGAGTCCCAAAAGTAGGTCACATCCATGGACTGCTTGACTAATAAGGCAAGGGATGAGAAGAGTAAGAGGGCCGACAGTGATATGCAACTTAACAACACCGAATAGTCTGTTGAATGGATAGTCAATTTGTGAAGGAGGGTAACTAATAGAGTGCAAGAAGGAAAAAGAACATGTGCTAATGGGGGAGGATGGGTCGACTCTAGTACTATTTATAGGGGTGGAGCCAATAGATGCTTGTATGTGGAAATGGTTGGATGTGAATGTAGCATGGTAGTCGGTGGTAGAAAAGGAGATAATTGGTGTCACAACAGTAGTGTGAGCAATGAGGAAGTCAAGAGGTCCGTGGGAGGAAGGTGTTGTATGGGAGACATAGTTGGAAGAGGAATCAATGGGTTTGGTATCATGTTTAGGGAGAGGGTTGTTAAAAATTTGGAGTTTATGGTTATCGTTGGGAGAAACTATCATGGGGACTCGGAAGCTCGAGATGGCCATTGTCTAGTAGGTCTTGAATGAGATGTCATAGTTTGAAACAATGATCGGTGGGATGCCCCACACACTAGTGATAGTCATAGTAAGAATTCTCATCAAATCTATGCCCTTTAGGTTGGGAGGGGTTGAGCTATAGAGGTGAAGGAAGGGTGATGAGGTTACTATTAATAAGCTATGGAAACAAGACACCGATTGGCGTACTAAGTTTAGAAAGAGGATGCTGATATGGTTGAGGGCATAATTCTCGAGTGGTAGAAGACGTATTAACCATAACGCATGAGGACTGCTAGGTTTTTGGGTAGGGGTTTTGAAGAAGGGTTTGCTGGAAATGTGGGTAGAGTAAGAAGGTGAATCCTGATATTTGATATTTCCCATGAAGACTAGTTTAGTCTCATGGAGTTTGAGGCATGAAAAAGTTGGTTAAAGGAAGAAAAGGTCTCAAAGAGGAAACTATCTTTGAGCGGTGATAAGAGACTATGGAAAAATAAATCCCAAAGTTCTGAATCGGAGAACATTGGTCATCTTGACAACATTACACTTGTAACGTAATACATAATCAGGGAATTGCTCATTGAGGCATCGTTTAAGTTGGACAAGTTAGGCATAAGATAGGGTGGAAACAATGTTGATGGAAAAATGTGTGAGAAAAGCGTCAGCCAAATGAGTAAAAGAGGTGATGGAATGGACTAGAAAATCATAAAACCATCGCATCACATAATCTGGGAGACTACGTGGGAACAATTTAGCTAGGATGGTATGATCATCAACATAATCAAGAAATGTGACATGAAAGGTGCTCAGGGGCTCTTGTGGGTCACCATGGCATTTGAAAATGGGTAATTTGGGAGTGGTGAAGCTAGGTGGGAATGGGTAAGCAACGATGGATGGAAAAAGGAGAATGCAGCAAGGACGCAGAGTCAAGGGAGATAGGTTTTTGGTAGAAGTAACTTGTAATCGGTGTATTTGATGTTGAAGATCATGATATAATGATGTTATATCAGGGGTATGAGAAGAAGAGCCAATGGATATATTAGATGCAACATGGGGAGATGTAGGAATGATAGTTATAATAGGGGGAGTGGAGATGGGAGGTGTAGAAACCAAAGGGGTGGAAGAGACTTGGAGAGGTGTCTTGCGAGCTTGCTGGGTTGCAAGAAGAGCATGTACGACATGAGGGAAATGAGCTGGATTTTCACGTAAAGATTGATGAAAATTAGTAATGATAGTAGCCTGTTCTTGGTCCACGTTAGTGTCCTCATCATAAGACTTCTCACTAATGGTTGTTTTGATTTTGTGGAGAGGCACTTGGGTAGATGTATCTAAGGGATTTTTGGTTAAAGGAGGAGGTATGTCAACCATGGGTCGAGAAGTATGAAAAAGAGAAGGAAGGAGTTCACAATAATGAAGAGGGCTAAAACAACCAATATGAGTAATGGGCATAAATGAAGATGCAAGTCGGGTTCTCCAAAATGATTAAAAAAAATAGTTACCTAAAGGACTTAAAGGGGAATTTAGGGTTCTAATTTTAATTTAAATAGGAGCACTAAAATGATGTATACATGTAGTAAATGAAGAAAAGAAATATGTAATAAATGCAAACAATAAATCTAAGTGAAAAATAAATCCTAATATGCAAGAGGGAATATGAAAATGACTTATTTAATTAAGGTAGACTCATCGTAAGTTGTCTCAAATCTAGAACAGGAGCTCAACTATGCATATGATCACTCAGGGACCATGTAAAGGGTAGATCTAGACTATTTAAAGTGACACAGGCACCTGGGAGTGTATTGAGTGACCCGGGAGCCCTAGTCTAGATTCTCGGGATGATGTGAACTATGAAGGAACTCAAGAACTGTGTTCGGTAGTGTTGTAACTAGGTCTAAAACCCTACTTGTTTGTCACATCGGATTTTCTAGATGAAATCTATGATGCCCTACACATGAAGAAGAAGAAGGGGTCGAATTGACCTCAGCTACCAAACCGGTGGACTTATCGCTGAGCATTGCACTACATTACGGACCCTGATGTAGTTCTAGTGAGTGTGTGTATGCCGTGCCCTAGGTGCTCTCGTGCTAGTCACACTTTGTGTAGTAGTGAGCTATGATAGCTATAAAATATGTAGAATGTATAATATAATAGATATAATCCCTCCCTCCTATGTGAATGGATGTGATGTATAATTTTCTAGCTATGATGCATGGAGCTATGTGGATGGAGATGGTGCAATGGATGCAACCCTAGATGGAGTGATAGTAGTGATAGGATGCAATGACCTAGGACCCTCATTATGGTCTTATAAGATTTATATTTATAGGGCTCTCAAGTTTGATTTCATAATTAATCCCGAAAATTCCGACTGAGGAAAAGATAAGGGAGACCAATGATTAGAAGTGACCCAAAGAAGAGTGAAAGAGGTTACACAGAGAGGGGCACCACGGGTGGGACCAGGGTGCCTTGGTCACCCCAAGATAGAGTTAGGGCACCTGAAATCGGGCTAGAATCTCGGAGTACGTTGTGAAATGGGTGGATAGGTATTGGGAAATATGCGGGAAAGAAGAATTTAAATATAAAACAAAGATGGCAAAAAGGTGGGATTAATTAGTACTTTGTACACTTGAGAACCTTCTAAATAGTAGTATAAGATTGGGCTAAATATTGTCTAATTCACTATATTTGTGTCTATAGGGGCATAAAATTTCATACATTATAGATGTTATTGTTTCATTTTGTTTCATAGCACACTATTTTATCATATTATACACACTTTGACATACTTTTTATATTTCTAACATGCTAATGGGTGCTTCATGTGCAAAATCTATTATGTAGGGCTATTTGATTCCATGGTTATCATTACATTGTCAGCCATTGTTTGCTCTTTTTATGTTCTTGTTTGCGGGATTTTCCCTTTTTATTGTGTGCACACTTGTCTTCTTGTGGCCACTATGACCTTGATTGTCTTATGACATCATGAGTGATGTCTAATGTTTGTAACCCGATTTTCACGGTCTACATTATCTTCTTGTGTGTTTACTTACGTATTAGCCTACACATTGTCTGCTTAGCTTACATTTCATTTTATACATGCATGTTTATATTTTATTATACTAACACTTATCTCCTAGCCACTTTGTTTATGTGTGCCTTGGTTTCTACCAATCAAATTACCTTCCCCATGCAGGGTATAGGTTTAACACATCGGTTAGTCCTCTTTTGGGCCAAAAATCCTTTAGTGACATTGCATGTACCCAAAATGGGGGCATCATTTGGGTGAATCAGTCACCCCATACAATGTTATACACAACACAACACAATACTTGGTATAACACAATTTTCGGCTTGGCAGGACTTAGAATTAGACTTGGGTCCTTAGCACAATGATTTCCTTCCTGGACACTAGTAACTAGGGGGAATTACACAATGATTGGTAGTTCATCACATTCTATAGAACTCCACACATTGGATTTTACAGGCATACAATCCTTAGCACTTGCGTTTGTACACACCATCTGTAGTGGTGTTCCATCATAAACACTCAAAATTCTAAACTGCTCATTTCCATTTCAATATTCACACTATATTCATAATTATACTTATCAAAGTCACTATTTAATTGATATATCCCTTATCCTAAATCTAAAACCCCCACCATATTTACTCCATGTTAATATCGTTCCTAGCTGTAAAATCCATCTTTATCTCTCTTAAAAACCACCCAAACCACGTAGAAACTAAAATAAAATAAAATAAAATAAAACAAACCTATAACCATTTCAACCCCTTCACCTCATCATTCAAACACCTCGTTAGTAATTTACTCACATATTGAATCAAACATCCATGATTAGAATTTGTTTTAACCACTTTAACACCTATTTCCCCACAAAAACTGAATCACCGATGATTAAGTTGAATCGCTAGCAATTATAAATAACACTTCTGTGCTCTCCATTAGGGATATTCAACTTCGAATCTCAAGCATCATTTTTCTCTCCCACTTCATTTTCTGACACTACAACATTCATAACATCATCAAGAATTATCAAACATCTTTCAAGCATTCTTGGTGATCATTTTCATCAGTCAAATTTCAAGCAACATCTCAACACAATTCATCTACTCAGGTCTCTCCTGCTAAATATTTGAGGAATATTTTAGCTCCAAGTCCACTCAAAGGTATTCCTCAACCTTTGTTTATTATTTTACTGTCCTATTAAGCCTTTAGATTAAAAAAACATCATTTTATAGTCTCAAGTTCTCGTTCTTTCTAAATAGTCAAAAATCACAATAATCGCTATCAAATCATCCTAATCTCTAGCTATTGGCCTAAATCGAAGGTGATTCCTATCAAAATTATCATTTTATCAGTTTTATCAAATCCTCTACATTTTACTTGTTGCTTCCAAGCATGTCTCTATACTAGATGGCGCTTCCGAGCATTCACATCCAATTACTAGCATTTACAACCTTTCGATAGTCCACCACCCCTTCTTTTGGGAACAATACAACATTTTGCATGAGCTCACTCTTTGCACGATTCGATTTGTTGACACCGACCAAGACATTGAAGACCAATTTGAATTCCTTCACAAGATTGAACAAGAAGTTGATGACTTCTAGTATGACTACTTTGAATGTGTCCAAATTGCATCTACCCTCACTTGGGCTACCTTCGAAGATGCTCAGGAATTAACTATTCATCTCAAGTTCTAGATCTATTATCTTGTACATGTTTGTCATTATTTATCACATATCATTATTTTTTTCAATATACTTAATTGTCTAAAAACAGTGACATCCTCCAAGGAATCCCTTTAGATTCTTGGAATCGGCTTTAGCTTGAGTAGCTCATCTAGCCAATTATCTAATCCTATTTCTTTAGTGTCTTTGAATGCGGGTTGTTTTACAGGATAGGAAGACTTATACATTCATATAGATGTGACAACTTCAATCGAGCATTAGATTTAACACACATCTTTGTGAGTATCGGTAACCCCATTGTCTTTTGAGGTCATTTTTATTATTATTGTTTCACTTCATTAATTTAAAGTAGGAAGGTAAAAACATTTATGAACATTCTGGCACACCTGGTGGGACCGTAGTCCTTTATTCATTTGTGTTTGTATTTATTTTAAATCAAATTTTCATACATTTTAGGCCTTCTACTCTTGTAATCGCCGTAATCCAAAGATAATTTCCAACAATTGTGTGAATCACTAACAAGTCGATCCAATCATCGATGATCTCTGTGACTGATTCTAATTACTCGATAAGTCAACTTTTAATATCATTTTATTTTGTTATTTTCTATCCTCTCGCTAACACCTTTTTTAGGTTTATGCTTTGGAGATTTTTTCTTTGCTTATTACATTGTTAAAAAATTAGAAAATAAAAATTAAAAAGGAAGTATTCTTCAGGTGAGTCCTTTCATTTTCTTTTTATTTTCAAGCATTGCATTTTGCTATTTTTCCTCATCAAAATCAATCATTCTTTTGGGATTTTAAAATGAACCTTGCATCCTGCTTGATCACATAGATTAATCTATGGGTTAATTTATTATATTCACATTATTTTCCCACACACAACCAAACCACATCAAATATCAAACTTGCATCAAACACTCCTACCTAGGTGATAACTATTGGGATTTCATCACCTAATAGGGAAACTGACTTGGTGTTCGGATGAGTATAAACAACTGGTTGTTGGTATATTGGTTAAGCACTTGACTCCCTTATTGTTGTGGGACCGTAAATCAAGGGTTAGGTTGATCTATAAAATTTGACTTTGGAATTTCACAAATCACAAATTTAATGCACCATTATTCTAATTTCAATTAGAAAATCATAGTTTCAAATTAGTGACTGATTTTCTTAGTGCTTAGAATCAAAATTGCAGAGAATGCTAAAAGAACTTAATAATACAACACTAAGATTTTATCCTAGAAACCCCTAATTTGAGGGAAAACCAGTCAAGAAGGGAAACTTCTCTTTCTTCCCACTTGTATTGGACAATTATTCAAATTATATAGATTACAATAAGTATGAAAAGAAGCAACAATGTAAACCTTCCTCCGAAATACTTGTTTTCTCTGTTTTCTTGCACCTTGCTCCTACAAATCAATTCCAACACTGAAATTTCTTTTCTCACTTGCTCTCATCAATTTTCTTTCCTTCGATCTCCTTGGATGCCCAATTCTCTTGCTCCTTCTTGTATTTATAGCCTTTCCCATGTCCTCCCATGCACTAGAGAATGAGAAAGGTTGGGAAGGGAAGAGACACAACCCAAACTCTTTGAATCTGTGACTGTTCACTCCATTTGTATTTTTCCATCAAAAGTGAAAGGACCGCCGCCTTTTACGGACCGGTGAGTTCTGGGGACCACCACCCTACCTAGGGGAGGTTACAAAACCACCACCCTATTAGGTGGTGGTTACAGGACCATCGCTCTACTTAGGGTAATGGTTATGTAAAATATAGACTACCTCTTATTTTTCTCATTTTTCCTTCTTGGTGCTAGTTGATATGATGAAGTGGTGTTGTTTTAGGATCCCTATGGATCATACCTCCCCTACTTAGGAGGATTTTGGTACCATAAAATATTAGTGGGAGTAGATGAGGAATCAATTCCCTCTCTTTCTCCTTTAAGTACCATTGGGCTGCCTTGGTGTCTTTCCTTCTGTCCAATCCACCAAGACGCATGCAAATCTATGATTTCCTGTTCCAGTACTACGTCCTCCTCCAATTTTCCTTGAGAATCTAGGACATAATATTATATGGAAAGTAGATGCTGAATTTCTCCTTCTTAATCAAGCATAAATGGCTTTGGTAGGTGCAAGTTCTTGCAATTTTGTATCGAGTATATCTATATGAAGTGTGGTACATCAATTTTGAAGGTGTTTCCCCAACCTGCTCAAGTATGGCGAAGGCTCCATACCATAGTGGCTTACTTCTTCTTGCTTGACCTTGTTCTTTCACCTTGAGATGGACTTTTCGGATTCTCTCAATGAATGTTTCTACTCTAGTCACCCCCAAATCATGTATCTTCTCCTCTTTGTTGCCCTATTGTTAGGTCCAGTGAATTGGTAGGTAGACATGGTGACTGTATAGCGGAAGTGTGTACTATTCCATGTTTTAGTAGTTCTTAGGGTTACTTCTTTTTCCTCTGTACTCTCTAGAAAAGACCGCCCATACAATCTGATGTTTGGTAGAGGGAACTCTAGCTCATGCTCACGTCTTGGTGGAATCTTCTTCGGAGTCTGGGAATTTTCCCGAAAATACTTGAATAGTGCTACCAGAACCTTTCATCCTTTTGTTAGAAATATCTGTGCTCTCTACCCCATCTTGTTTTTATTTCCATGAAAGTAAATAAAAATGATTATGATTTTCCTAAATTAGTCTTTTTCTTGGTTGACACTTACCATAACATTCTTTGGCTTGCATTGGTGTGCCCGAATGTTGAAACTGATTCCATCCTTGACCCATTTGTACTGGTTCTCCCTCCTTGTGAATATATCATCCTTGATATACAAGTAAGGACTCCAAAAATAACATCAAATACATCAAGGAGAGTGACATTACATAATACATATATATATATATATATATATATATATATATATTTGGAATTTATCACAAACTTGAACTTACATTTCCTTTTCACCTATATCTCTACACCCTTCTTCACCCATCCCAATGGGTATGGATGTGGATTTTGTAAGTCTCAAGACCAAGCTATTCTACAACTGCATCAAAAATCAAATTAGATTGAGAACCATAATCAACCAAAGTGTTTACCTTAGTCTTCTTGATCTGGATTCTGATATGGAATAGTCTACTCATCTCTTCTTCTACCTCTCCACTATAAATGTTATTGGCCATGCATCCAAGGCTCTCTTCTACATCCAAATCATCCTCTATCTCCACCTCCTCTTCTGGTTTTACAGTGGCCATGGATTTATTGGAATCCTTGGTTTGGTGCCTTGGGTGTAATTTTGGATGCAACTTTCAACATGTGGCTTCAGTATGACCATTGATATCACAATTCTTATAGAAAATTTTAGGATCTTTACAAGTATTCAAAGCAATTGGCCTACTTATTTTCCCTTGCTCTTTTTCCAGTTGATTTATTGAATGGTCTTCCTTTGGCCTTTGATTTCTCCTTGCTTCCTCTCTTCATCAATGTAGTATGCTCATACACAAGCTTTGTTGAGATCCTTGGGCTTTGTGGAGATTACCTTCCTCTAAAGGTGAGTGTGAAGTCCTCCCAAATATTTGGTTAGAATGTCCTCGTCCTCCAAGTCCATATTGAGTAACATGGCTTGTCTCCAAAACTCCGTAGTATTGTCCTACACACTTTGACCACTTTGCGCTTACCTAAAGTATTGCCATTTAATCATCCATCCAATCTTATGGCCAATAGGATAAAATTTAGCTCTAAGTAATTCCTTAAAACCCTTCCAAGTACTAACAATAGGACATTTCTTCCTTTCACAAGTGGCTAGATGGGTTTCCCACCAAACCAGAGCATGACCTTCCATTTTGAGACATGCAAAGGTAATCCTTTGTGCCTCAGTGATATTATGCACACTAAAATAAACTTCCAACTATTTTAGCCACTTATCAAGCAATTATGCATCTACTTGTCCTTCAAAGTTCTTTATTTCAACTTTTGTTTCAACTTTAAAGGGAGTATGAGAAGATTTTACCTTCTTGCTTACAATTGGAGTCTCTTCTTCATGCCATTCAAATTATTCCTCATCATGGTTCTATCTAATCTGATTTTTTTGGCGGTGCTCAAACCACTGAGTCCATGGAATCTTGCTTAACTAAATCCATATTTTGTAAATATGAGAGTTATTGTTGTTTTATATACAATCTATCAATCATGGTCTCTAGCATCTCAACTCTACGGACCAAGTTCTCTTCCTCCATTTGTGCTCAATTTTTATTTTTCCACTTCTTCATAGAAATATTTGGTTCGTAATATAAAAATTCTTCACCTTTGGACCTTGTCACTCCATACAAATCACAAGAAAAAATACCATAGTCCATGATATATAATCAAGTGTGATACCAAAATGATCTATAAAATTTGACTTTAGAATTTCACAAATCACAAATTTTATGCGCTCTTTTCTACTTTCAATTAGAAAATGAAAGTTTGAGCTAGTGACTGATTTTCTTAGTGCAGAGAATACTAAAAGAACTTAATAATACAACACCAATATTTTATCATAGAAAACCCCCAATTCGAGGGAAAACCAGTTAGGAAGGAAACTTCTCTTTCTTCCTCCGTATATTGGTCAATTCTTCAAATTATAAAGATTACAATAAGTATGAAAAGAAGCAACAATGTAAACCTTCCTCCCAAATGCTTGATTGCTCTGTTTTCTTGCACCTTGGTCCTAAAAATCAATTCCAACATTGAAAGTTCTTTTCTCACTTGCTCTCATCAATTTTCTTGCCTTTGATATCCTTGGATGCTCAATTATCTTTCTCCTTCATGTATTTATATCCTTTCTCATGTCCTCCCATGCAATTTAGAATTAGAAAGGTTGGAAAGGGAAGAGACACAACCAAGAATCTTCGAATCATGGATCGTTTTGCTTCATTTTTTCCATCAAAAGTGACAGGACCACCACCCTATGTAGATCGACGGTTACTGGGACTACCACCCTACCCGGGCGGGTGGTCACAAGACCTCCCCTAATGGGTGGTGGTTACAAGATCACCGATCTATAGAGGGCGATGGTTACGTAAAATACTCGACTACATCTTGTTTTTCTCATTTTCCCTTCCCAGTGCAAATTGATCTAATGAAGTGGTGTTGTTTTAGGATCCATATGGATCACAAGCCCAAATACCGGGCCCAGTACCGCATTACATAAAAATTTGGGCCTCACGTACCTTTAGGTATATCGAGTACTCCAGCCTTAAATGTTCCTCAAACCATCCATAGAAAACCATTTCCTAGGACCTTATCAATCGTTTTACACATTTCACTTTCTTCTAAATTAATCAAGATAATCAAAATCTTTCTGTGATTTTTCTCCTAATTTTAATCAACCAATCTATATTAATTTTCATTTTACTAGGTGATTGCTTGTTTTTCATTATGGTGCTTACAAGACAAAAATCACATATCCAAACACCTGAGAACATGATAGATGACATTAAGCGTTCCCATTGATAATACCCAAACATGTCTTAGGAATGCTTGGCATTCCTTTCATGAACGAATTTTTTTGTATTGCCCCTACTTGAAGATCAAGAACAACCTTATTCTCCTAACAAGAAATCTATCTCATTCGAGATACCTAATCCTCTCATCCCCCACTTCTTCAACAACGGGGATCCCAGTATTCTCTAAAATACTTGATTCGACCCCATTTCCCTTAATGCTTATCTTGCAGCTAGGGGTGTCCACCTTCAATCACCATTACCTCAACCAAAGTCATATGTGCCTGATCCTTCATGTGGTTTTCCCCACCTCATTGATCCCAATCACGAACTAGTTATCTAATAGATATATCCTTCTCCTTCCAACATTACACCGAAACATCCAATGTTGCATCTCGCAGTCCCTATTTTCGACCTTAATGTAATTTCCTCACAAGACACAAGCACTCAAAGCAACCTTTGATCCTTCATTTGGTTCCACACCACCTCTAAACAACATAAATATCTCTTCTTCCACACAAACCCCTCCAACATCCTCTATCATTCAAACACCTCCCATGAATTTTTCCACTTTTTTACTATTAGTGTATCCCAACCACCACCTTCCCAAAAACTACACCACCCCTAAAAACATTACTATGTCCATCCCTACATATTTACCCTTAATCAATAAAATATTTAACCCCACTTGTTTCATAGTACATACCTCAACTATCTTTATCACTCTCTACCTCTCAATCCATACCACAACCATTGCAGCCCCTTATTCATACCTCTACACCTCTTTAGAAATTCCTCGAGTAGTCACAACCCTTTGTTTTCACCTCCATACCCTCCAACAAGTACCTCAATACTCACAACCCCTTATCCATAAATCCTTTCCCATTCAACACATCTCAAGGAAATCAAAACCTCTTTTGAATACATCCATCCCTCCTCAATATCAATATATCTAGCCATCACAACCTCTAACCTCAAAACCCACTTGATATATCCCTCAACAAAACAGCCCCTTTTAGGAAAATATCTCATAGCCATATCATTCATATCACCACCCTAGCCAATTATCATACAATCAACCCAGTCCATCCTCATCTAGTACACAATGAAAACCACAAACCAAACCACTTCATTCTTTAATGAACATGATCTCTAGCCTTGAAGCTGCTTCCATGAGCCACAAGAACACACTTTCATATGAAAAAATCTCTAACAAACCTATCCATCCTTCCTTGCCCTACAAAGCTTATTCTCCTCACCGGGAGCTCCCGAAGTTTATCGAATTCTATAGTAAAGAGGATCCCCATCAACACATCCGATCTTTTCAACATGCTTGTTACCTTATATCCCATGATCAAGACCTTATGTTAAGAACGTTACTCATGTCATTGACATGTATTTATTTATCTGGTACAATAACATCCCACATTACTCCCTTTGAGGATGAGTCTATCATAGAATTTTTTTCCCACTTTGGAGAGGTATAATTAATCAATTTTATCCTCACTCCTAGAAACAAAGTTAATCGAACTATTCTCTTGTTCATGTGTAAAACACATCTCATCTAAACTCCAAATCTAGTCTTTCTAAATGTTTGATGAAGCCTTGTCTATGGCCTATAAGCTTTAACTATAAGCCCTTGAAGAAGGAAGAGTCAAAATTAGACTGATGAAGCCCAAATCAGAATTTTCATCCAAGCCATCCTCCAATCAGATAAATAGAAATCGGAAGTTAATGCTATAGTCATCAAATTTGCCTCTAAAGAATGTTTGACCATTGAATGCTCCCGGTCACAACATAGCTATACCCCCACTGGAGAGACTTATAGTACAGTTTTTGATAAAATCCTTGCCGCTAACATGATCTCCTTATTCTTATTCGTCTAATTGACACATCCATTTCTAATCTCTCTTGCTATAGGGATAACAATTATTATTAAAACCCCGAGTTAAAGGCATTCACATCGAAATATTTTGTTCTTTCCGCATACGTCCTTCATGATCGATCGATAAGGGTGAAATTATTTTAGACAATCCCAATGCACCCCAAAATTAGAACCTCGATGTCTTCAAACAACCCTTCCCTAATCATTCTCCATCAAGTAATCAACCCTAAGCGAACAATGTATAAGCCCACCATACCTTAAAAACCATTAATAAGACATGCCTATAATCGGATCTATGCCTACACAAAGTAATAACACCCTAAATTGACATCAAACAAACAACTAGAAATGTCCCCGTAATCCACTTTGTCCAAAATGAAACTTCGCATCCGTAGCTACCACTTCTTCACCCAGACCTTCTAAATATTATTTAGAAACACCTAAAAATAACCATTCATCCAGATCATGAAAATTTCCTATGATGACTTTTTTTACCCAAGATCGCCCCCATAATCTTCAAAAACTTATGCCACCCCCATAAAAAAAAGGTCACAATTATTAACCATTTAACTATGAGCATACAAAGATCAAAACATCAGCCCTCTATCCTAGGGCCACATCCCTCATCCAAACCACCTACCACCACCTCACAATAAAAATTACTCATCAACAAACAACTAAGAAACCCACACCAAAAACAATGCCTCTTATAATCACCAAAAATTGAGACACCATCACCATCGACATCCACATCAAAAGGACACAATGTAATGAACCTAGAAACTCTTCTCCAAAAATCACTCATAGTGCTACCTCCTCTTAAACCATCCAAATCTGGAGGTTAGAAGCAGTCCTGGTACACTTTTGAAGCTTTCTCTGATTACCATTAAACACTAGGACACTCTATATAAGATTGTAAAGATTTCCACATAAGCATTAAGAAACTCGAAAATAAAGGTTTTATTCCTCCCGAGTTACCTGAATTGAAAACACCACATCCAATGTCTACATCCATCACTCTTGAGGAATCTTTAAGTAAAATCCTCCCTCATCAAGTTGATGCTATCTACATTACTACTTGAGATTGCACTCATGAATCCAATCCTTGAGCGAACGAAAAAAACCTAAGACCTTTGTCTCCATCCCACCACCTCCAAAACTCACCTCATCCTCATCCAAAGATAAACCTAAGGTTTCCATTTCTCTCACCCTTGAGACCTCCAATAAAACATCACAATCTAAGACTAAAATATCCATTCTTGCTACTCTGCCTTCTTCCACTATGGTACAAAAGGTTGTTATCAAACAATTACACCAAGCTCCTATTAAAATATCACTTTACAAGTTGATCCAAACATCTCCATCATATAAAAAATCTATGATTGAAGCCCTTCAATCCATATAAGTACCCAAAGATCACCCAACTTATTTTGTAAATTTTGTAGGTGATTTTAAAGCATATTCTCCCATCTCTTTGGAGTCTTCTGAAATACCATCACTTTGCCCAAAGGATCATGAGTTTGCTCTCTTCATCACCACTCAAATCAATGATGTCCTTGTCAAAAGGGTCATGATTAATGGGGGTGATGCTATCAAAATTATCTCATCCATCGCTTTCAATCAACTTAGATTACTGAACACTGTTATCACCTAAACACCAATCTTAATTTGAGATTTTGACGATACAATCAAACCTACGTTAGGTACGGTCATTCTACCACTTAAAGTTGGCATCAAAACCCTTCTAAAAATATTCTACATCATATAGGGAGAGTTCCAAGGTATTATATGATGTTAGGAATACATTGGATACACACCATACATTGTGTCCCCTCAACCCTTCATTCTGTGTTAAATATGAACACGGGGCCAAACATTCACACCACCTGTGTATCCTAATCCCTTCACTAACTGCAACATGACATACCATCCAAACGATGTCCTTGTACCCAAATCAACATCCGAATCATCCAAAAAAGCATCTACTAGTACATCTATTCCATCATCCAAGTTACCCGATGAATCCTCCCTCGGTGATGTTATGGAATGTATTTCGCTAGGGGAGTACCATCTCCTTATGCTTAACTCACTACCTACACCTAAAATGTATGGTAGGCCGGAAAAATAACCTATGTATGAGCCTGATATTGGAGATATCATTTATTATGGTCTGACTTATTTAAAAACCAACCTTGTTTATGGAGGAGTCGATTGGCCTTCATCACAATCCATTGAACAACATCATGTTATGCCCTTCTCATCAGATTTCCAATCTTTATATAATCAAATATTTGCTCAAATGTACCTCCATCACTACGCTGGAAAGGATTTGGTTTTGGGTGTTATGAACAAGGAATACATGACTTAATCATCCAACACTCTCTTAAACCACATGAAAAATATGGCCTAGGATATGAAAGGCCCACTACGGACTCATCTGCACATACCACATCCATACGTATCACTTTGATTAGAGCCATCACCATCCAATGAATTTGATGACCCCATAAACACTAATGACACCGTCTCCATTTTGCCTAATTTTTTAAGTCAATACTATTTCCTTGGGTCCATTGACTTATCAATCCAACCATGTTACTAAAATAATTCTTCTAATTTTTAAAAATGATTGAAGAAGGCTCACCCACTATCGACATCCTTCAATGTCGTGATGATCAAGATATCCTCTCCCATATGGGAGAAGACAATAATTCCCTTCAAAAACATTACCACCTGATACATAAATGCTTCTCAATGAATCCACTTTATCGACATTTACTTAGGAACCACTTAGGAACCCCATATAGTTAAAGTTGGCTAGTACTAAATCCACAAGAATTAAATTATTTTTCCAACTTTTTGTCCAAGTATAGCCAAGCCTTTGCCTAGTCATATAGTGATATGTGAGGTATCCTTATATACAATATCATCACTTATCCCAACACTAAACCCGTCAAACAAAAACTCCATAGGATGAATCCACATATGGCTCTTCTCATCAATGAAGAGTTGCAACATCCATTTTCCACTAATTTCATCATACCCATTGACTATCCATAATTGGTCTCCAACATTGTACCCATAAAAATTCCTTAGGAAAGTTATGCATTTGCACCGACTTCGGGATCTTAACCTTGCTTTCCATAAAGATGACTTCCTCTTCTAAACATCGATCAACTTGTCGATCTAATAGTTTGCCACGAAATGCTCTCCCTTATGGATGGATTTTCTAGTTATGATAAAATTCTCATCGTCACCGATGATGAAAAAAAAACATCTTTCATCACCACTTGGGGACCATCTTCATTCTTGCGTCATGTGTTTAAGACTTAAAAATTCTGAAGCCACCTACTAACGAACTATGACATATATCTTCCATGATCTTATCCACAAGACCATGAGGACTACATTGATGATCTCTTAGGGAAATATAAAAACTTAGAGATCATCTTGCTATCCTTGAATCAATATTCATTCACCTTATCCAATATTTCCTCTGTATTAGCCCTGATAAGTGTGTTTTCGGTGTTCTCACCGATAAAATCTGGGTTCATTATATCCATCTCGAGGTATTGAAGTAGATCTGACCAAAATTAAAGTAGTCATTGAAATGGGCTGACAGGAGTCAGTGAAGACCATTCTAGATAATAGATGAAGTGGGGTGAAGGATGTATTTTGTTTGACAAGTATGTTGTCTAGGAATATGAACATGCACAACATGTGAAAATATTTGGCCAAAGTATCGCAAGTTGTTGGTTGCGTTGTCCTATGTCACCTAGTTTAAGATGTAGGATTTCAGATGAATATTGGTAACAAATATTTAGATAGGCCTCTTAAACAGAACACTTCAATACCTAGAAAAGGGTAAGAGAACCAAGTATACTTAGTATACAAGACATTGAGTTAACATGAGAGATCGGTGGTTCGCCGAGTCATGAAATGAGAGATCGGTAGTTCACCAAGTCATTACAATTGCATATGGTTATCATTATGAGATTGAATGGCATGGAATGTGTGTTCTATATTATGATTATTTAGAACAGAGAACATTATTCAAAAATTGGAATGTGTGTTCTAAATTATGATTATTTAGAACAAAGAACATTATTCAAAAAAAATCCCTTGTTCTAAAATCTTAAAATGGGAATGTTATAGTATTGATAGATTCGTCAGAAATTTTTCATGAGAAATATGGGTTTCGAGAGGGTGCTTCAACAAACTATTATGCGATAGCCTATCCTTTAATGGATTTGTGTGATATGAATTCAAGGTCAAACTTGATCATAAGCATGAGCCACCAAGTTATGAAGTCACCGTGATATGGTTTAGAGTGCATCATTTTGATTGGGTTGAAACCGGTGACAACATTAGTTTTTTTATTGAGCGGATAGTGGCGTAGTTTAGATGTTACAAAGTATAAGGCCCACATAGTTTCTTGACTTCAATAAAATATGTTTCATATTCATGGAGAACACAAATTATGTAATAAACAACTTGTTCATGGCTCTGATCATCATGATGGGCAAGAATGAATCCTAAGGCATGTTTTGTGGTGGATATTTAAAGTTATAAATTCTCCCTCTCATGAGGAGGTTTTAGTACAGTGGTGATAGGAGGTATTGCTTGATTTCATCGAAGGCCTTTTGAAAATTAAGACCCCATCTGAAATCAATGTCTTTGTGAAGAAGGTGATGAATGGTTGGAAATGATATGAGAGTTGAGATATGAAACATCAGATAGACTATATTTTACCTTGAATGCTACGCATTGTTTGATATTTGATGAAGGAGGCACTTGTCCAAGGTTTAACCTTAACGAGTTAGCAACATGGATTGGTATAGATAACCACTCACGATGACTAAGGGTACATAGAAATAATCAATTGACCTACATCAATTGCATGTGTCTAGTTAACTTTAGTCATTGTGAGTTACAACTTATGAAAAATCATGTTCCTAAACTGACCTAGAGTAAAACTAAGGTCAAGTATGAGTTTATGTAGATCTAGATGATCCAATTTGGAAGGGTGTTGTGACATGTCAGCTGCAACACTATGCCCTCATGAAGACCCAAGTCTTCATGATGACATGGTACTACAGTTGGCGTGTACCAACATCCTACGGAATCACCTCATCTGGAGGTACATATCTAGCTAAGAAGTCAATTACTTGCTTATTTTCTTAATCAAGATTTAATTTTAGCAACCCTGTTGAATCCCTAATTTCTTTGATCATTAAGGTTGCTAGCCATAAATGATTTACAATTTCCATGCAGATAAATCTGCAACCAATCCCTCTTCCCAAAGGTTTGTGTTTCATTCTTTGGTATCTTATTTTAAGATTTAGACTTACAAACAAAATCAACATACCAATAGTAAGATTAACTTACTTAGCTTAACCAAGTTTAAGCATGATTGAATTTAGATTCAAATTCCTTAATAATAGACTTCATTAAGATGAAGTCTATTTGTTGCTTATATATTTATTCTTTTTCAGTTACCTTATTCTAATTATAATTTAATAAGAATAAGTATACTATCCTCTTTCCGAAGATCATTTGAGTATAATTCTCAAAAATTCTTAACGGAATGCTTATCCCTACAGGATGTTTGTCTTTCCTTTGACTTATATTAGTTAGGGTTCATTGCAACCATTACATTGTACAAGATACATAATGATTTTTCACTTTCATAATCATCATTTAATGTGTATAATGACTTAGTTAAATGATCGAAGTGGATGCCAACTTAACAAGTTGCATTTAATTAAGGAATAGAATATCCATTCCCTTTTCACTTATTCATCTTAAGTTCAACCGAAAAAGTTCAAAATAGACATGAACATGAAATAATAAGAATAAGGTTTGCAAATTATTTTTACAGAATGCCCAAAGAGAATGACACATCAAGTACAATTAACACTCAACCCTTTTTCCATTCATCAAAGTAAAATACACCTTTTACAAATCTAATCCTTCCAGACTTCTTTTATGCCAATCAACATTAATAAACTCAAATAAGAAATACAACTTTTCCTTTTTCAATTACATTTCAATAAGAATCAAGGTTCCTCATAAAAGATCCAACCCTTAGGTAAACATAAGAAGCATCATAAAATAACTTGTCTTCTTTTCTCACTTACGAAGTCCATCTACAACAATTGCTAGCACAGGTCAGTTCATCGAACTGAGCATGATAAGCACTAAGCATTAAAATGATGTGCTTTCAACTAACTGTTTCATAAAAAGAACTCTGCTTTTATGAAATAGTAAGGAAATTCAGATAGATGCCTCATAAAGAAATAAGGATCATAAAAGGAAGAACAAAGTGAGAAACCACATTACATTAAGTAAAGATCATGATCAAATCAACACTCTTCAATCAATGATTTCATAAGAAAATTACAACAGATAAGTAATATTTCATCCAAATTACTTATCTCATTCTTACTATAGTTATCTATAGTTCATTCTTGATTCATGTAACTAGATCAAAGAAAGATACTAACTCTAATAGTTCCAAAATAGAATTAATTTAAAGAAGCAATGAATCATAATACACAACTTTAACATAATTCTTCATATAATACCAAAGACCAACTTCTTTCAATCTTAAGGATAGAATTTAGGATGAATGATAATATTCTAAAGCAAGAGTTCTCTTCTTTCCAGATTTAACCCAATTCCAAATCTAGTTTCAACTATTGGTTCAATTGTTGAGTTTTGGAGCTCAATTACTTCATTTTAGCATGCACTGGAACTTGCTTTGAAAACACAAGAATAACCGAGCATCGGTTAAGGTCGGATCGACATCTGTAAGGGAAGACCGGTGTTGGTCGAGGGCAAGTAGGAATCGATGACGGTTAGGCGGAATTGGCATTGGTTACACTGTGCAGCAACGAAGTTTTAATTAACTCTTGAGAATTATATCTATTTTTAGCATTAAAATAGATTTATTGATTGTAATTGCATGGCTAAGTTCCCTAAGTCTATAAACAACTATATAAGCACAAAAGCTAGGGTTTAGAAGATAATGATAAACAAGAATTAGAAAGAACTTGAAAAATGTTGGTGAGAGAGAATTCTTGGTGGTAGAGCAAAAGCTTGAAGGAAGAAAGTACTGAACATTTGAGAGGTGTGGAAGATTGTAAATCTTCATTGTATATCTTGTCAAAGCTTTGGATAATAGATTAGCTTGTTTCTTGGTGGATGTAGCCCACACTGGGTGAACCACATTAAATTTGGTGTTGATTTATGTCTCTTGTTTTGTATATTTCTTCTTGTAGAATATCCACTTTTATTTGCATGTATGCTTAGATCTGATATATTGTCTGTATAACCAGTGTGCTAACCCCAAAAATAGGTATCTCGAGCTTTGTTTGAGGGCTTTGTGTGTTGACATATTTACTCGAGAGAGGGTTTTACAATTGAGTGGAAGCTACAACAATGGAAGAAGATAATAAATACAAGGTAGAAAAATTTCACGGCTGAAATTATCAGTTATGGAAGATGCAGATTGAGGATTATCTGTATCAAAGAGATTTGTACTTACCGTTGGATGAGAAGTCTAGACCTACGAAGATGACTAATGAAGAATGGAAGATTCTTGACAGAAAGGCTTTGGGATCTATAAGATTAAGTCTGACAGCATCCATGGCTTCCAATATTACAGAAGTGGCTTCTACGGTAGACTTAATGAAATATCTTGTTAATTTATATGAAAAACCTAGTGCTTCAAATAAAGTTTATTTGATGAAGAAACTATTTAGTTCTAAGATGCATGAAGGTGAATCTACCTCTAGTCATTTGAATGATTTCCGATCTATTGTAAATCAGTTAAAATTGGTTGCTATACCATTTGATGATGAAGTAAAATTAATTTTATTCTTATGTTATTTTCTTGATAGTTGGGACAACTTGGTAATGGTTGTTAGTAATACAACATCTGCTAATAATATTTTGAAGTTTGATGATGTGGTTAGTATAATCTTGAATGAAGAAATTCATAGGAAGAGTACAGAGGAAACATCATCTGGAAATGCTTTGAATGTAGAAAGCAGGGGAAGGTAGAAGGAGAGATCCAAGAGTAAGAGCCATGAGAAATAAAATTCAAGGGAAAGCAGATCCAAATCTAGAAGTAAGGGAATTACTTGTTGGAAATGTGGAAAGAAAGGACATGCAAAGTGTTGGTACCCAAATTTGTTCTCCTTTTCAATCTGAGTAGCATCAGAGATATGGCATGAAGCTTGAAGTCAGATAGATCATGATGTGTGTCATTTTGTAGCCGGGGATGTGATCTAACTGGCACTTAGATTTGTGGAGAGATGGATAACACTCAAATAGGACTTGATCTTGTCCTAACTGTTTTAGGTTGTGCCTTTCAACCAAGGTAAGAGGACCTATTTTGTAACCCTCAAATGGTGAAGGAGATGAAGATATCCCTCAATTTGTGCAAATAGTATGAAAAGGCCTTGAGAAAATATGATCAACACTCCAAATCTAACTTTCACAAGTTGTCACTCCCAGATTATGGAGATATTTTCAATGCAAGGCAAGGGTTACTAAAGACATTGTATGATCCTGATTTGCTTTGTGCATTTTTGTAGATGGATTAGATTATTTTGTTGACACACAATGCAATGCAGGGGTAGTATGGGGTAGGATTAGTTATTCTGAATGAATTTTTGGTGGGAGATTTTAGACAAGACTAACCAGAATCTGCCAAATTCTTTGAGGACCTTTACAAGAAATTTGTAAGACCTAAACAACAAAATGCTTTAAAGGGGTTAAGGTACTCCTTCAACCAGGATATGTGCACCAAATGGAGGCCCAGATCTGCACTCTTCCACACAATATTTGACAACCTGCCATAAAATCTTGAAGCAAATGAACCAACAAAGTATCTAGAAATCTCTATTTTATCATGACCTAAGGTGCACCCAAAGGTTTACAAACAATCTCAGAATTCAAGGAAGGTAAAGTGATTTTAAATCTGTTTATCTCTTTATCAGATGAAATCTTTTCTGCATGTGATATTGCAAATTCCACTAAACTATCAACAAGAAATGAGACCATGTATGATCAAGGGAGATTTTAAACACAAGAATGCAACAGGAACAAGAAACACAAATTGAAAACATTACGAGACATAAGTGCATGCAAATTTTACCAAGAGACAACACACAAAATAATCCGAATGACTAAATTTATCAAATAGGGAATGTTATAAGAATAATCTTAGAGCTTGTTGATGGCTTTACAACTGAAACCAACTCAACATGATACAAATCTGATGTAAAAAGGAATTAGAAATGGTTCTCAGGTGGTTTCTCAAAGAATGGGATTCTTCCCAGATTTTCCCATGAAATTCTAAGTTTCTCTGACCTTTTGCATGTCAAAAACATGCATTATATAACATTCTATTACATTTGATCCTTATTTCCCAAGAAAATAATATGCCAAGCATCAAGTTTGTTACAAAATTCCAACATGATTCGTAGATAGGGACGTTTAACATATTTACAACAAAAGTTGCCAGGTGTTTCAAAAAAGGTGAATCATTACAAATCCTTCATCATTATCCATTGTGGGGGCACATTTTTCATCCTCAAAGCATGCAGACCCCTTTCATTTCATCATTTCATCCTTATCCCTCCAAAATTTGATTATGTAACTTCTTGATTTGATATTTCACATTTTAGACAGGCCAGGGCAAAAATTCTCCTAAAAACATCTCAAATATGCAAATTGATCCTTAAAACCAATTGCATTGGTCCTTACAGGCACAAATGACATGAATTTTCCAAAAATCAATCAAAATTGATGCAAAATTCACATCTCCAAGATTCCTGGAGAAAAAATGGTGGCTAAAATGAAAAATGCATAATTCTGGTTGATTTGCCCTTTCTTCAAACAATCTGAGCCCTCCACGTGTCAAAATTTGATTGGGAATGGATTTGGGATCACTTTTTGACTTTTTAACATTTTTGAAAAAATGTAAAATTTTGACCTTTTCTTCGCTCCTCCACCCTTGAAATTTGGTGCTGACACATGGCACAAGGTGGGTCCCATTGAAGTCATGGCTCAATTCTGCACATTTCCACCCTTTTTAGAAATTTGGAATTTTTTCACTTTTTTCCCACTGCGGCCCGCACCTCCGCCTCCCGTCCTTGACACATGTCACCTTCTCTATCTCTAAGGATTTGCGGGCTCATCACGTTTTGACTCCCTTTTTTGCTAAGGGAAATTTTCTCACTTTCCCTCGAGAGGACCCGCGCCTCGATTTTGTTCCCGCCACGTGTCGATCGTTGATTCATTGTGGAGCCACGCCTCAAATTTTGATTCTAAGTCATTTTTCAAAAAGGGAAAAATTTCCCCTTTTCCTCCCTCAGCCCGCACTCCCTTCTATACCCACCACGTGTCTCCTTTGCTTCATTGCGGGCCGCGCTTCAAATTTTCACTCGACTCATTTTGTAAAGGGAACTATTATCCAAATTCACCCCCAGGGTTGATTTGATAACATACATCAGAATTCTCAAGTCCCAGGCAAATGGATGGATTCAGGGTAAAAATCATGTTTCTAGGGTCCCCTCGAATTTTTTCTAACTCCCCGTCCGAGGTTGAAAAGAGCAAGCTGCTGAGGAAAGGTGAAAAAAGCGGCAAAAACAAGCTTGGGACAGGGAAAAATCGTGAAAATTGCTAAGTTCTAGTCCTCGCAAAAGTAGGGACATCTCGGGACATCGGGCGCGGATCGGCCGAAAGCCTCCAGTGGCCCGCGAAGCAAAGGGACATCTGGGACATTGGGATGCGTGGAACGTGAAATGCCCGAATCAGCCGAAAGAAAGAAAATTTGTCTAAGTCTTTAATCGGGAGCAAGCGGGACAAGGGTGCGCGGCGGATGCGAACCGGCCAAACCAAAGCGGTTCGAAGAATTTGTCCCAGACAAAGGAGCAAGTGGGAAAAGGTACACGAAGGACACGAACAGTCGATTCACCCGAAACGGGAACTTTCCTGCACTGGGACAGTTGGGACAAAGGGATGCGTGGGACGCGGATAGCCGAAGGAGCCGAAAGCCAATCAAGCAACGCCACGTGTCATCGGCCGGATAAGGGACAAGGAAGCCCATTTCGGGCGGATCGGAGGATTCTGTCCCAAATAGCACTGGGACATCCGGGACAAAAAGACGCGAAGGGCGCGAAAAGCCGGCAGACCCGCGGACCAATCAAATCACGACACGTGTCACAGGGGAAAAAGGTCCAAAAGTCAAAGGGTGAGGTTTCAAGCACTGACTGAGCCAATAAAAAGAGGACACATGTCCAATAAAGCAGGAAAACCCATGGGACAGGGAAGGAGAGAGAATTATGCATCCAATCAGTCGCTTGACACGTGTCATCCAGGTGGCAGAGCGCGGAAAATTTCAAAACGCAGTTTCACCTGTTTTGTGCCCTAAATCTTCAGATCGACATATCTTTCGATCCAGAGCTCGGATTTGCACGTTCTTTATATCAACGAAAGCTTGTGAAATTCTCTACATGATTTCGGGGTTAATCTTGAGTTTTGGTGTAGTCTGGAGAGAGAAAATTGAGAAATGGCTCTGACACGTGTTCATGGCCAGAAGTGACATTCCAGCGACCAGATTTAATGCAGAATGGGTCACATTCTCCTGTAATCCGGTCAAAATGATAGAGTATGGGTTTGTAAGGTCCCCCATGCCATTTTAATGCATCTGCAGTCGAGGAGGGATGGGCTCTCATGTTTTTGTAGATTTTTGTCTCCTGGGCTCGACCCATGCAATGTAAAAGCCAGTTTTGGCTCATTTCTAAGGGGGAACATTTTTGGGCATAGCAGACTTCTTCTTTCACCTCCAGCAAGTGATTGATGCAAGGATCAGACCTCTCCAAAGATTGTAATAGTTTTCTTTTACCTCTATGAGGGTGTAATGCATGTTTTTGACACTGAAATGATAATGCAAGCTCTGTGAATGGGTTTCAGTCCTCTGTTTGTATTATTTGTTTCATTTCAGATCCTAAATTATACCTTATCAGTCTGTGTATGTTTTATGTTGTGAACTTTGATCTGTGTCTATTTACATGACAAATATGTTTCACCACTCCTTTTGGTGCATCACCATCGTTAGTTAGTTTCAATTTTTGCACTTCTACCCCTGTCTCCTTGCAAGTTAGAGTAGGATTAGGATTTGAACCTCTGGTAGTTGTGCAAGTATTAGATCTAAATTAGAGGAGTTTGAGGAACCAACCTCTAATATGGAGATTCCTCTCTCAGTCTCACAAGTCCCACGCTTGGAGAGAGGTTTCCATGTTGTGCAATCACACTGGATGCTAGAGTGATCAACCTAGAAGCCTGATCTGCATCCAGGGGTGCTGTGAGTCTGCAACAACAGTTTTGGCACGCCCGGTGGGACAGAGGTCTCATTTTTATTGCAGAAAAGTTGATGTGCATCTGCTGCAATTTTCTTGCTTAAAAAGAGCTATTATTTGCATATCTGGTGACTCCAAGGGGAAGAATCAATTGGTTTCAGCAGTGCAGGCCTGAAAACTCATGAGAAGAATCACCACAAGGTCAAGAGTTGGAGAAGAAGAAGTGTTGTTTGAATACCTGCAGATTATCTCCAAGAAGAAGGCAAAGAGGAAGAAGGATTCAAAGGTCTCCATCTCCACCAAATAGAACTCTCTCAACTCCTCCACCTGTAGGCCTTTCATTCAGTCAACAAGGGTTTTAAGACCAATCAGAATGGCACAAAACAACCCCTACGTCAACTTCACAGGTAGCAGCCCACTTGCTCTCAATGCACAACATCCAGTTCCTATTGTAGCCTTGAAGAACATTCCCTACTTCACTGGAGAAAATCAGACTACTCCAGGCGATCATGTTAAAGATATTGCTAACCTTTGTGCAATCCATGAAATCAATGAAATGCAAGTGGCTATCAAGTTACTGGCATCTTCATTCAAGGGTAAAGCATTGCAATGGTTTAGGAGCCTTGGAGCTGGTTCTATCACAAATTGGAATCAACTGTGTATTGCACTTCACGAGCAATTTGGGGAGAAGGGAGACAACTTGTCTCTTTTGGAGCAGCTGACAACTATCAAGAGAGCCCCCAATGAGCAGCTGACTGACTTCAACTTCAGATTTCAAAGGTCTTGGGATAGGATTCCAGTGGCAGTCAGGCCAACAACAGAAGGTGCTTTTCTATATTACCTTAAAGCTTTGAATTCTGATATTTCTATGTTAATTCAATCTATGGGAGGCACAACCTTACCTGCTGCTTATAGCATTGCCATTAGAGCTGAAAACTGTCTTATTCAAGCTGGTAAACTGGCTCCTAGGCCTCCCATGCCCTTGTATCCAAACTTAGAAAATCCAAGCACTAGTCAAGCACCCACTTTGGCTCCTGTTCCCACCCCTAGAAATCAAAGTTCAAGTGAAACTTCTACTTCATCCTCTAGTGCTTCAAATGAACTCCAAGAGGTCATGAAACAGTTGCAAAATTTGGGAAATGAGCTGGTTACTATCAAAAGACAGCAAGCTCAAAGTGCTAGACCGTATCAGCCTCAAGCACAATACCAGGCTAGGCCCCCATACCAACAAAATAGGTCACCAAATCAGGCTGCAAATCAAAATCAAAGCCAAGTAAGGCCTCCCGCTAATAGACCATTTCAGCCCTATAACCCCAATGTCGTATCTGCTTCTAAAGCATTAGTGCCAGTCCAAAATAACATGGCCCAAGAATATGATTGGTGCTTTCCATGCAACGAGCCTCATAACCAATCCATGTGTTTCAATGGTGCTCTCAATCAAGCATTGATGGTGACAACTACTGGTGTGGAGGGTGAGGGCAGTCAAGGAAACAACCAACAACAAGAAACATTCCAACAACAATCAGCCCCAAATGACACCACATTGGTAAACTGGAAAGCAGAGGATTTCTGTGGCATGAATCAGGGTTTCTCAAGGTGTTGCAGCCAACACAAGGTCAAAAAGGAGAAATTTGGGTGAAGAACAACCATTAGCCCCAGCCAATCCACAACCTCCCATGGTTCCACAAGTGGTTGGCAAGCAAAATCCAAGTTCAAATGCACAAGGGCAGCCAAGAACAGCCCCTAGGCCAACTCAAATGCCAGCTGTTGCTGCCCACGTGCAAGGAGTAAATGTGCAAACCAAGGGACAACAGAGAGATCCTTCATCACCATTCAGTATCATTGATCAGATGAAGAAGACAAACGTCAACATATCAATGTGGGAATCCCTATCCATCTTAGGACAAAGAGATCTGCCGCAAGCTGCCATGAAGGACTGGCCAATTTCAAATCAACGGGTTCAGATGCAAGACAAAGTGCTTACAAACACTGCCCAGCCTGGGGGAAATCATGGAGGATAACAAGGTAAGATGTTGAAGCCCCCTCCTTTCTATGTTTCGTTGATCATTGGAAATCAGCTAGTACACAATTGCATGATTGATTCCGGGGCAAGTAGTTCTGTCATGCCCAAACAAATAGCTGATTAGCTAGGGCTCCAGTATGAAATAACATCCAAAGGGGTAGTGCAGTTAGATGGAACAACAGTAGCAATAGTTGGAGTGATTAGAAACTTGAATCTTACCTTGTATGCATGTCCAAATGTTGTTGTTTTACAAGATGTATCAATCATAGACCTTCCACCACTCTTTGCCCTATGTTTGTTAAGGGACTTCACAGCCAAGATTGGAGGGTATTTGTCTGCTGATTGGTCACACATGCTATTCAGAACAAGATATGGAACCAAGGCCACAATCAGATCTGAACCTATTGCAAACTTCCATATTGAGCCTTACACTCCAAGTCAAATTAATGCCAATTGCTCAGCATTTGATCAAGAAGATCACCCTAGCACCGATGAGGTCGACACCAAGGTTGGAAGCATCCAGGATCTAACTCTTGATGAATGGGAAAACAAGATACATGGTTTTGATCCTTATCAAGAAGTAGAAGAATTTGCGCTAGGAGTTTATTGTTTACATGAAGAATCAACCTCTCCCAAAGCATCACCAAGCCGTATCATAAAGACAAGAATGAAGTATGGCAATTGTTCTTTGATGGGTCAAGGAGTAGATAAGGTGCGGAGGAGGAGCTATGCTCATCTCACCGCAAGATATAAAGGTATTACTCACCTTCCGTTTCCAGTTTTCTTGTTCAAACAACACGACTGAGTATGAAGCCTTAATTCATGGACTGCACTGGGCAATGAAGAAAGGCATCAAGAATTTACAAGTATTTGGTGATAGTGAGCTGATCGTAAACCAAGTCAAAGGAAAAAATGCTGCCAAAAATGATTTGTTGAAGAACTACAAAAATCGGGTATGGGATCTTATTGAAGATCTTGAAGCTTTTAGCATCAATTCCATCCCAAGAAAAGAGAATGAAGCCGCTGACAGACTGGCAGCAATTGGGGCTGCATTTGATGTTGTAGAAAATATCAAAAGTGAAAAACCTCAGCCTCATATCAAAGTGGTTGTGAGACCAGCTGTTTTGGATAACAATACAAGTTGGCAAGTCTTCGAGAATGATCAACAAATTGTTAATTTCCTACAAGAAGAAGTTGAGTTCTCCGCCAGGGAATCAAGACAAGTTAGAGCAGCAAGCAATATGGTGATCGGTAGTGCAGTGAGAACTAACAAATTACCAAAAGGCCTCATAACCTTGGATTCAATCTTCAACCCGAATGATCGGTTTCGGAAGGAGAAAGTAAACATTCAAGTGAAGGGTGAAGATTCAGAGCCTATTTTAGTGGAATAAGGCAAAACATTGTAGATTGGCAAAGTAAGTACCTCACAAGAGAAATCTGATTTTGTTCGGCTTTGTCAAGAGTTCCCGGATATCTTTGCTTGGACTTACAAATATCTAAGAGGTTTTAACCCAAAGTCGGCACAACATACTATTGAGTGGATCCGAATCCAAGCTCACAGTAAAAAGTAAAGGCCAAAGTGAATCCCCATATTGAACCTCTCATGAGAAAAGAGTTAAGCAAGCTTGGGTCATCTTCCCCATCAAACTTGGTGCCAGTGAGAAAAAGAAATGGAGAAATTAGGCGTGTGTTGACTTCAGAGATTTGAATAGAGCCTCCCTCAAGGACCATTACCCACTCCCTTCCATGGAGCAAATATTGCAAGTTGTAGAATGGTTCGAAAGGTTCTCACTACTTGATGGATACTCAGGCTATAATCAGATAATGGTGAAGGAAGAAGATCAATTCAAGATGGCTTTCACCACCAAATGGGGCACCTATGCCTACAAGAAGATGCCATTTGGCCTATCAAATGCCGGAGCAACATTTCAGCGAGCTATGGATATGGCATTCAAAGGCTTAATCAACAATATAGTGTTGGTATACCTAGATGATATCACTGTCTTCTCAAAGAATGCAACAGACCATCTCTTTCACCTCAGATAAGTGTTTCAGAGGTGTAGAAGGTTAAGAGTGTCGTTGAATCCAAAGAAGTGTATATTCTTGGCACACGAGGGAGAATTGTTGGGCCACATTGTCTCTAGGGAAGGGCTAACAATTGATCCTGAAAGGGTTGAAGCCATCCGAATGCTCCCATTGCCACACCACAAGAAATCTCTTCAAAGCTTCTTAGGAAGGATAAACTTTGTCTGCAGATTTGTGCCTAATTTTGCCACTCTTGTGTAGCCTCTAACAATGATGTTGAAGAAGAGTCTGGCATTCAAATGGAGAGCAGAAGGAAAAGGAAGTTTTGAAAGCATCAAGCATGCAATATCACAAGCTCCAACTCTTATCAACCCAGACTTTTCAAAGGACTTCATGTTGTATGCGTTTGGAGGATCAGACACAATCTCAGCTATCTTAACACAGCTGAATAGAGAAGGTTCAGAACAGCCCATAGCATTCTTCAGCCAAACCTTGGAAGATTACGAAATAAAGTATTCTTTCATCGAAAAGCATGTCCTTGCTGTCATCAGGAGCTTGAAGAAGTTCAGACATTTGGTCTCAAACAATAAGATTCAACTGCTGGTCTCACATGCTAGGGTTAAGGACTTCCTCCTCAACAAGGATTTGAATGAGAAAAGGGCAGGTTGGATCACCCGTGTCATGGAATATGACATTGAGATCAAGATCACCAAGCTGGTAAGAGGGAAAGGATTGTGTGAGCAGCTGGTTTTGGGGAAGCAAAAAGAAGTATGCAACAAAGAAGAGGCTGTTTTGACAGTCCAGGATAGTCATGAGCCAAGTGGAAAACAAGAAGAAGACAATGCTGCCCCGACTCCTTGCTGGACCCAAGGTATTATGCACTTCCTAGGCACAGGCCTATGCCCTCTGGAGATGAGCAAGACCCAAAGGAGACACTTCAGATTGCAGGCTGTTCCGTATGCCATTGTTGATGGAGTTTTGTTCAAGAAAGATGTGAATGGAGTGCTGCTGAGATGCATTAGCAAAAATCAGATTCAAAGGGTGTTGGAAGAGTTTCATGGTGGACCAGCTGGTGGCCATTTTGCACCAAGAGTGATAGATCTAAAAATCATGAAGGCTGGTTATTATTGGCCTAAAATATTCAGTGATTGTTATGCATGGATCAAGAGGTGTAAGAATTGTGCATTCTTCACAGGAAAAGAGAAGTTTGTTGCCCTTCCATTGCATCCAATCTCAGTTGACCAGCCATTCATGCAATGGGGTTTGGACTTCATTGGAGTCATTAATCCCAATTCAAGCCAAGGGCACAAATGGATTTTGACAGCCACAGAATACTTCACCAAATGGACAGAAGCAGTAGCACTCAAAGAGGTAAATGAGTCTAGCATCTTAGACTTTTATGAGGGAATAACAACCAGATTTGGTGTACCTGCTACAATAATCTCTGATAATGCATTGGCATTCATTGGATCTAAGGTGACTGAGTGGGCTGTCAAGAATGGTATTTACCTAAGCACTTCATCGAACTATTACCCTCAGGGTAATGGCCAGGCCGAGTCTACAAACAAGAACTTGTTGAGGATCATTAGGAGGACTCTTGATGAGAATCAGAGGTCTTGGCATACCAAGCTGAAATTAGCCTTATGGGCTGATAGGATAACTCCCAAAAGATCCACAGGTAACTCTCCATTCAGGCTTGTCTATGGAAGAGAGGCAATCTTGCCCATGTCACTTGAGTTGCCAACATTGGAACTCATGAAGCAGCTGGAGTTGCTTGAATTTGAGCCCATGGAGGTGAGGTATGCAGAGTTGATGGAGCTGCAAGAGATCAGAAATCAGGCATCCCAAGCAATGGAAAAGGATCAAGCTTTGATCAAGAAGACCTTTGATAGAAAGGCCAAGGATAGATCTTTTCAAGTTGGAGATCTAGTGTTGAAATGGGATGTGGACAGAGCAAAACCGGGAAGGCATTCAAAATTTGATGCCATTTGGAGTGGCCCATACGTGGTCACAAAGTGCAAGAACAACAATGCTTTCCAATTAGCCTCACTGGAGGGTGAAGAACTGCAGATTCCAGTCAATGGAATCTATCTCAAGCGTTGCTTCTAGAGGAAGTTCACTACCTCTATAAATATTAGATTAGATTTTCTTTCCTCCAAGTGCTTGTGCACATTGTTTTGCTGTAGGTTAGTCTTGTTTTCCCTAAGTGCTTTGGCACAACTTGCTATCCATGGAGATGTTTAGCAGTCCTTGCTTTCATCAGGTGATATTCCATCTTCCTCCTTACACATTCTTAGTCAATTGGGATTCTAAACTGAATGTTTGATAACTCCATGCCCAATGGACTACTTCAGGCTACTGGTCTTTTCACCTAGCAGGGATGGTATCCCCGCTGAGTCGCCAAATTGTTATCCAAATTCACCCCCAGGGTTGATTTGATAACATACATCAGAATTCTCAAGTCCCAGGCAAATGGATGGATTCAGGGCAAAAATCATGTTTCTAGGGTCCCCTCGAATTTTTTCTAACTCCCTGTCCGAGGTTGAAAAGAGCAAGCTCGAGAAAGGTGAAAAAGTGGCAAAAACAAGCTTGGGACGGAAAAATCATAAAATTGGCTAAGTCCTAGTCCTCACAAAAGTAGGGACATCCGGGACATCGGGCGCGAATCGGCTAAAAAGCCTCCAGGTGGCCCATGAAGCAAAGGGACATCTGGGACATCGGGATGCATGGAGCGTGAAATGCCCGAGATTGAATTGGCCGAAAGAAAGAAAATTTGTCTAAGTCTTTAGCTAACCGGGAGCAAGCGGGACAAGGGTGCAGCGGCGGACACGAACCGGCCGAACCGGTAGTTCGGAAGAATTTGTCCCAGACCAGTGATACAGGAGAAAGTGGGACAAAGGTATGCAAAGGATGCGAACCAGCCAGTTTGCTCGAAAGCAGGAACTTTCGCCTTTGGGACAAAGCTTGGACAAAGGGACACGTGGGACGCGGATAGCCGAAGGAGCCGAAAGCCAATCAAGCAACGCCACGTGTCATCGGCCGGATAAGGGACAAGGAAGCCCATTTCATGTGGATCGAGGGATTCTATCCCAAACAACACTTTGGGACATCTGGGACAAAAAGACGCGAAGGGCGCGAAAAGCCGGCAGACCCGCGGACCAATCAAATCACGACACGTGTCACAGGGGAAAAAGGTCCAAAAGTCAAAGGGTGAGGTTTCAAGCACTGACCTGAGCCAATAAAAAGAGGACACGTGTCTAATGAAGTAGGAAAACCCATGGGATAGGGAAGGAGAGAGAATTACGCATCCAATCAGCGCTTGACACGTGTCATCCAGGTGGCAGAGCGCGGGAAAATTTCAAAACGCAGTTTCACCTGTTTTGTGCCCTAAATCTTCAGATCGACATATCTTTCGATCCAGAGCTCGGATTTGCACGTTCTTTATATCAACGGAAAGCTTGTGAAATTATCTACATGATTTTGGGGTTAATCTTGAGTTTTGGTGTAGTCTAGAGAGAGAAAATTGAGAAACAGCTCTGACACGTGTTCATGGCCAGAAGTGACATTCCAACTGACCAGATTTAATGCAGAATGGGTCGCATTCTCCTGTAATCCAGTCAAAATGATAGAGTATGGGTTTGTAAGGTCCCCCATGCCGTTTTAATGCATCTGTAGTCAAGGAGGGATGGGCTCTCATGTTTTTGTACGTTTCTATCTCCTGGGCTCGACCCATGCATGTAAAAGCTAGTTTTGGCTCATTTCTAAGGGGGAACATTTTTGGGCATAGCAGACTTCTTCTTTCACCTCCAGCAAGTGATTGATGCAAGGATCAGACCTCTCCAAAGATTGTAATAGTTTTCTTTTACCTCTCTGAGGGTGTAATGCGTGTTTTTGACACTGAAATGATAATGCAAGCTCTGTGAATGGGTTTCAGTCCTCTGTTTGTATTATTTGTTTCATTTCAGATCCTAAATTATACCTTATCAATCTGTGTATGTTTTATGTTGTGAACTTTGATCTGTGTCTATTTGCATGACAAATATGTTTCACCACTCCTTTTGGTGCATCACCATCGTTAGTTAGTTTCAATTTTTACATTTCTACCCCTGTCTCCTTGCAAGTTAGAGTAGGATTAGGATCTGAACCTCTGTAGTTGTGTAAGCATTAGATCTAAATTAGAGGAGTTTGAGGAACAAACCTCTAATCTAGAGATTCCTCTCTCGATCTCACAAGTCCCACGCTTAGAGAGAGGTTTCCATGTTGTGCAATCACACTTTGGATGCTAGAGTGATCAACCTAGAAGCCCGATCTGCATACAAGTCTTTGTGAGTCTGCAACAATAGGAATAAATTCCCTTTTCCTCGGACAGCCCACCAACCCACTCTACAATCTGAAGCCACCACGTGTCTCCCTTCTACATTTGGCGGACCCATGACCCCTTTTGCAACTTTCATCCCTTTCGCCAAAAAAGGCAAAAATTGTCTAAGTCCCTCGCCAGCCTTCCATTCCCGCCTACCACGTGTCCTCCTTAGATTGGATGCCGGCCTTGGGGGATTTTATCCATTTCTATGCACTTTTCCAAAGTTCCCTAAGGCACAAAAATGACACGCTGTCTCGCCCTTGTTTCTGCTTGTGACACGTGTCCCTCCTTTGGGACTTGCGGAGCTGCGGGGGAAATATTGAATTTTTGCCAAAAACCAAAAATCATTAAGTTTTTATAGAAACCCACCAAACCTTGTCCAACCACAAGTGGGCACATATGAGGGGATGTTTAGGATTAATTTTGACCGGTAGAGGACACTGTATGACCATCAAAAGACACCGAAATTGCCGGTGATGCCCAAATTTGATTTTTATTCGTATGAAGGATTTTTTGGTCAAAAAACAATTGGAAAGTGATTTTAGGAAATTTTCAACCATGGGGATAGATTTTTTAGGGAAAATATGCATGAAACGAACAAATTCAAGCTCCAAAGGCTGGGAAAAGTTGAAAAAATGACAGAGGCCCGTGGATTTGGAAAACTAGGGCACAAAACAGGGCATACATGTATTTTTATTTCAAATTGGTTCAAAATAATAAATTAGTGAGATTTTCAAGGCATCTAATCGGGACGGAAAAGTTTGCAGACCACCAATTTTGAAGAAAAACATTTTAGAGCATGCATAATAAAGGGGAAAAATGGCATTATAACAGAGTATCAAAATGGGCACCAACACAAAGAAAGATTGTTGGTCAAAGGATAAAGAGAATCAACAACTTTGAAAAAGGTAAAGAGGTGAGTCTTGCTTCATTAGAGGTAATGCAAGATGCTATTATTATTTCTTTAGATAATAGAATTGAATCATGGGTTTTAGATTCGGGATCTTCTTTCCATGCAACCCCTAATAAGGGTTATTTCGAAAGTATATCTATGGAAATTTTGGGCATGTTTATTTGGGTGATGATGAACCTTGTAGTATTCTTTGGGAAAGGGAAGTTTATCTAAAATTTTAGAATGGAAATACATGGGTATTGAAAGATGTGAGGCATGTGCCAAGCCTCGGGAGGAATCTTATTTCGTAGTACAACTATGTGAATCTGGTTGCATTGTTACTTTTATAGGAGACTCTTGGAAAGTCACCAAGGATGATTTTGTTATGGAAAGAGGTAAGAAGGTAGAAACATTATATTTATCTACTTGTATTATTGATTCCTTTTCTACATTATCTACTTTAGATTCAGATGCATGCATGTGGCATAATCGGTTGGGTCATATGAGTCAAAAGGAATGTAGATCTTAAAGGCTAAGGGTAAGTTATCATATTTGAAAGATTTAGATCTTGATTTATGTGAGCATTGTATCTTTGGAAAGTAAAAGAGAGTGAGATTTCTCAAAGTTGGGGCAACTAAGAAGGAGCAGAAATTGGAGCTTGTACACTCAAATGTGTGGGGACCAGCTCAGGTAGCTTCTCATGGTGGATCCCAGTATTATGTTACTTTCATTGATGATGCTACAAGAAAGGTATGGGTTTATTGTATTAAATGTAAATATGATGTTTTTGAGACTTTTAAAAGATGGAAAGCCCTTGTTGAGAATGAATCAAATTCTAAGTTAAAGTGCATTAGATCTGACAATGGTGGTGAATACTCTTGCAAGGATTTCAATGATTATTGTTTAGTGAATGGGATACATAGAGAAAGAATGGTTCTAGGAAAACCACAAGAGAATGGTGTTGCGAGAAAGAATGATCATGACAATCATGGAGCGTCTAGAAGTATGAGGATACATTATGGATTGCCCTTGTAATTTTTGGCGAAGTAGTTGATACAATGGTTTATTTGATTAACCGTGGCCCTTCAAGTTCACTAGATGGAGGAATACCAGAGGAAGCTTAGATCGGAAAAGAGGTAGATCTTTCTTTTCTTAAAGTTTTGGTTCAGAAGCTTTTGTGCATGTTGATAAGGAAAATAGAAAAAGTTGGATGCAAAATCCAAGAGGTGCACTTTCATTGGTTATGGATCTGGTGATTTTAGTTTCCATTTTTGGGATTTAGAGAATTCTAAAATTATTAGGAGTCGTGATGTTGAATGGAATGAAAAGAGAATGTATAGGGATCAAATTTTGGTACCCAAGGATGAGAAAATTGAGAAGTTTATTGATGAAAATGAACTCTCGGGTTTTAAAGAAACACCTATAGAAATACACAGTAACCATGGTCGGTTAGTCCCTGACCGACATCGGTCAGATGAACCACCGACGGTTACAGAGGATCAAAACTGACATCGGTTAGCAGAACCGATGTCGGTTAGAGGTGACCACGCGTCGATCCTTTGCAAAAGTTGATACTAATGTCCGGAGGCCCAGTTGAGCCTCCGGTACCCCAAACTTCGTGAGAAAGGTCACAAATGGTAAGTAAACTTCCGAAATATTTACAACTTCTTTATTTTATTTATTGTTGGTGATAGTGGTGAACCGAGAGCTTTGAAGAAACAATGCAGGATAAGACTCATGTTCAGTGGGAGCATGTCATGGATGAGGAGATGGAATCCTTGGAATAGAACCAAACTTGGGATTTGGTTAAGTTGCCAATAGGTAAGAGGACATTACAGAACATGTGGTTTTACAAGATTAAGGAAGAAGAGGGTGGAAAGAAAAGGTACAAGGCAAGGCTTGTAGTAAAGGGATTTACAGAAAAGCAGGTATTGACTTTGGTGAAATATTTTCTCCTGTTGTTAAGATGACTTCTATTCGTAATGTATTGAGTTTAGTTGCAGTAGAAGATTTGCATTTAGAGCAACTAGATGTGAAGATGGATTTCCTTCATGGTGATTTAGATGAAGAAATTTATATGCAGCAACCACTTGGGTATGAAGTCAAGGGTAAGGAGAAACTAGTGTGCGGAGTTGAAAAAAAAGCATATATGGCCTCAAACAAGCTCCAAGGAAATGGTACATGATGTTTGATAGTTTTATGCATGAGCATGGTTACTTGAGATGTGAATCTGACCATTGTGTTTATTTCAAGAAGCTTGAAAATGGGAGCTATATTATTTTGTTACTGTATGTAAATGATATGATTATTGCAAGATCTAGTATGCAGGACATTGGTGAGCTTAAGAGAAAGCTAGCTCACACATTTGATATGAAGGATTTAGGAGTTGTAAAAGAATCCTTGAAATGTAAATGCATAGAGACAGGAAAAAAAAAAGAAATTGTATTTGTCTCGGGAGGATTATAACTACAAGGTGTTAGAAAGGTTCAACATGGAGAATGCAAAAACTGTTAGCACACCTATGGATGGACAATTCGATTGAGTAAAGATCGGTGTCCTTCATCACATGAGGAGGTAAAATATATGACACAAGTACCATATGATTTAGTAGTTGGAAGTCTCATGTATGCTATGGTTTGTACAGGACTGAGACATTACACAGCGATGGGAGTTGTGAGTAGATATATAGCTAATCCAGGTAAATAGCATTGGAAAGCAGTCCAATAGATACTCAAGTATTTGAAAGGGACATCTAACATGTAGTTATGCTATAGAGGTTTAGATATTTCATTACATGGCTATGTTGATTCAGATATGGATGGAGATCTAGATGGTAGGAGGAGCACTCACGGATATATTTTCACAGTAGGTGGAACGTCGATTAGCTGGATTTAGCGATTACGAGAGGTTTTGGCTTTGTCTACTACAGAGGAAGAGTATGTTGTAGCTACAAAGGCTAACAAGGATATGATATGGATGAGTAGGTTCATGGAAGAGTTGGGAAAGGAGAAAAGTGATTGTAAACTGTTTAGTGAAAGTCAGAGAGCAATTCATTTGGAAAAGAACTAAATGTTTCATTCGAGAACGAAACACATTTAGTTGAGGTATCACTTCATATGGTAGGTATTGGAGGATGGATAGTTGAATCTGGAAAAGATTCATATGAGAAAGAACCCTGTGGATATGCTAATGAAGCCATTAACAAAGGAGAAGTTGGAGCTACACTCCACTTTTGTTGGTCTTCGAGTTTGAGACTTGAAGAGGAAGAAACAAATCCAAGGAAACATCCAAGAATGACACTATACAAGTATGGTACAGTAATTCAACTCCAAGTGGGAGATTTTTGAGTTGTGGGGCTCAATTACTTCATTTTAGCATGAAATTTGAACTTGCTAGAAAACACAAGAACCGGCAACGAGCGATTAAGGTCGACCGGCATCGGTCAAGGAAAGTAGGAACCAACGGCAGTTAGGCAAAACGGCATCGGTTACAATGCGAAGAAGTTTTAATTAATTCTCAAGAATTATATCTACTTTTAGCATTAAAATAAATTTATTGATTGTAATTGCATGGCTAAGTACCCTAAGTCTATAAATGACTATATAAGCACAAAATCTAGGGTTTAGAAGATAATGATAAAAAGAATTATTAAGAACTTGAAAAAGGTTGGTGAGAGATAATTCTTGGTGGTAGAGCAAAATCTTAAAGGAGGAAAACTTGAACATCTAAGAGGCATGGAAGATTGTAAATCTTCATTGTATATCTTGTCAAATATTTGCATAATAGATTGGCTTGTTTCTTGGTGGCGTAGTCCACCTTTGGGTGAACCACGTTAAATGCGGTGTTAATTTATGACTCTTGTTTTTTATATTTCTTGTAGAATATCTGATTTTTTTGTATGTATGCTTAGATCTGATATATTTTCTGTACAACCGGTGTGCTAACCCCAACATCAAGGAGAAGAAGTGTAGGTTTTCCCTCTAATTACCCACTCAACTTCAAACATGAGTATTACAAATGAGAGAAAAGAAAACAAATGTAAAAGGAAACAACTTAAGTCTTCCTTCAGAGTTCAATAAAAACAACATTGTATTCTACAACATAAGAAGAGAGAGAAGTCAACAATAAGGTTGAGAGAGAGAATCTCATTATTCTTTCCCAGAAAAGAAAAGTATATCAGAATAAAAGAACTGATATGGAACCGATCAAGAGATCTTTAAACTCTTATTGAATAAAGAAAACATAAAACTAATCGGTAATGAATTGAAATATAAGACTGCAACATGCAAGTCAGATATCAAAGATGGGTTTCTCTCAATGTACAACAAAAACAACCACAATAACACATTAGCTATGACTTAAGGAGATATTCAATGAATTCAATTACAACTATACATGAAGTATCAAACAACAACTGATCATTCACTTTCATCCAACATTAATAGCTTCAGACACTACAAGTAAAGCTTAATCATCCTTACGAGAAAATGATGACAAGATTATAGTAAAGGAAAACATAGTCCCAACTTCACGGGGATAAAAGGAACCATCTTTAGATAATAACGGAAGGAGTCCAACTAGATTCTAATACAATGGGGAACACCGAAAGAAATCGTAACCCCCAATACATATGCTCAACATTGAGTTCTAAACGAGAAGAGAAAACTATAATGTTCCAATCCAATTCCTTCAGTTAACAAAATTGAACTAATCCAAAGTTCAACTAAGAAACACCAATCCTACCACACTCATTTGTGGTGTAAAATTTAAGAGTTAATAACAAATCATTTCATGACAGGGCGATTGTGAAAACAACATTTTTATAACAAAGTCTCGAAGAAGCTAAATCACATTTTATCACACTTAGAGCAAGGAAGAACAGTTCAAAATGAAATCCTTACTTAGTGGGGAAATCTACCAACTTCTTCAAAACAGACCCACATAAGCTCACAAAAACAAGTCATTTCAAACTCGGGAAAAGTAAATGTCATTTCTTGTCATTTCTAGACAAAACTGAATCCACAAAGTGTTGAATCCAAGCAACCATTTCAGCATAATCTGAACAAAACAACAAGATTCAAGACAATTCACATTTCAGAAGAAGACAACACATTTCATACTTCTTCCAAAGCAAATGAAAAACAACCCATATAAAATATTTATCAACAATGTTTTCCCTAATTTGTTTGGCACAGGCAATAGAAGTTCTCACAATTTTATCAACATTCAAGTTCTAATAAAAGATAAAGCATGATTTACCCAAACATTCATCAAAGAAACTACCCATATCGAATCTTCTTCAAACAACAATTCAAGCAAGAGAATACAACAATAATACACAAGCATGAAAGAAAGATATAAACATCACAAAAAAACCCATTTGTTTCCAAGAGAAGAGTTCTTTTAATGAAGACATTTAGTAAAAAGTAGAACAACTTAATGAGAAGAGCCTATCATGCCTGATAGAGTTTCCTTTTGATTTGTAGAAGATTTCTTTCCAAAACAATGTCAACAACCAAATCTTCCTACTTCCCTTATATTTCCACAGGTTCAGAAATAGCTCAAAGATGCCAAAGATCACAAAGGATAAAAAAACAAAATTGCTGGTTCGAAGAACTAGAACCCTCATGCAGAGCGAAAAACCAAAAAGAGAAAATGACGAAACAACTTCCCACAAAATCCGCTCCACATCTTTCCTAGGCGGTTTCCTCGCCGTGATCAAGGTCATTGAATGAATTGAATGCCACTTTCCCTCCTCTTTCTCTATGCCACTGCCATTTCAAATTTGGAGAGGTTCCATTTCAAAAGTTTGCATGCATTTTATATTTGGTAATGATGCCAGGCGACATCCCACTAACCCTCCTTACCTCCGCCAAACTTGGTAGATTTAAGATGTGACAACAGAAATCAATTCCCATAAATGCCTTAGAAACCATCACCACCGACGCCCCACTTGCCATGTAATCCTTAGTTTCCCTTTTCTTTGCTTAGCAATAGTTTAGGTTACATTAACATTAGCTAGGTTTCAACCTTAGTTCTTAGGTAATTAACATTTTCCTTAGGTTATTTCCAAAACCACACAACCATTAAACATACTATCTTAGGTTAGATTATAGCCCTTAGATTATAATCCATAAAGGATAGGACATCACAACATATGTTAGGATATAAACCTTTTTAGTTTAGTAATAGGTTTTAGGTAGGTCTTATTTCCTTATGTTAAAATCACATAGTAAGGAACATTCCGATTAAAGCTAAGGTACTTTCCTTAATCACTCATTAATAGGCCTTTAATACTTTCACGCTATTTAGTGTTATAATTTATTTATCAAGGAGGTCCAAGTTCACCATTTTCAACATGATGCAAAGTAAGGACACCTGAAACCGGTTTCCCGTAATCATAGTCAAAACAAGACTTAGTTCCTCATTACCTTTCCATTTCAGAATGTTAGTTATCAAGATGATAATAAAGAAGAACTGAAGCATACCTTGGATCAATGGAATTGATTCAAGGTGTTCTATTAACATAAGGTAAGTATGAAAACAACTAATACAGGTTCACAACTTACAGATCACAGAGCAGAATGACTTCATTTCCAAGTAAACAGAATTACAACAAGTATGAATTTCTGAACAGTAATAACTTATCCATTGCAAACATGATTTCCAAACGTCAAAAGAATACACCTTCCTAAGAAAAATCACATGTCAATGTTTGCAATGTCAAAAGTGGAAGTCATCATAGTAACAACCATGCCAAAGACGTTACATACCTTCCTCCTTAAAAGAATCATCATCCCGATGATTAACTTAATCAAACCATTAAAGTTTAGGACAAAACTTAATTATTTTCCTTCCATTCATATGTTCATAATAGAACTAGATTTGAGAAATTCAAATTTCAAAACAATATTAAAATAGTTGTTAAATAGTTCAGTAACTGCCCAAGTCTGGTAGATTTATCATCAAAACATGAATAAAATTTTCAGATTTTAACAATTTTCAGAATCAATTCTGATCAAACAGATGTGGAAAAGAAGATCTCATATCTTTGAGATTTTCCCAGGTTACACTTTCTTCGTTAAACTGGTCCCACTGGACCTTACATTGACTTATTTCACGATTTCTTAAGTGCAACTAGCAAGTTTCCAGCACTCGAATGGGCTTAACCATGATTATTCCTGGGTCTTAGACCTACAAGGAATTCCAATTTAGCACATGTGACAAATATGAAATGTATTTCTTAAGCAAAAAAATATGGAAAACATCATGCATTCGTGATAAAGTAGGAGGTATGGCTAAACAATAAGCTACAGGGTTGATTACTTCAACAATTTTAAAGGGTCCCACGTAACAAGGTGATAACTTGGCAGCCTTACAAAAAGTTATAGAACTCTTTTTTAGTTTAACCCAAAGAAATAACTTCTCACCAAGTGCAAATTTCTTATCAACCCGCTTTAAGTCCACATAACTCTTTTGCCTTTCTGCAACTTCATTCAAGCATTCACAAATCATTTTTACTTGATGTTCCATTTCTATAAGGATTTATGGCCCAATTACCTCTCTATCCTCAATGATGTCTCATTGGGTTTTAAAATGGTACTTTAACAAAACCATAGTTAAGGGACAGCAAGTCCCTCCTCTTTATGGGAGAGGTTCCCTTATTGAAAGCAAGCAACAAATCTTATATACAATTATACAAATTTTATCTTAAGACCGGACTTCGACATCTTGAAATTCTTTCTACCAAAATATCTTATCAATACAAATGAATGGAAGAACTGAAGAAAGCAAAGAGTAGAATATAACAATACTTTCAAGAAATATAAATAGCAGAGTATAACCTTATACGTATTGAGCAAAGGTGATACACAATAGAATCATTCTCATTCACAGAATAAGATATCATTCCATAGGCACAAAGTTCTAGAAATCATATCAATAAGAACACAATTTTTCTTATTACAGAAGATAAATGATCCACAGGTTTCAGGAAAACAAGAAGAGATAATATATGCAGATAGAGAGAAATGGGAAATTCTTCTGTATTGATTGCTTTCGATTCTATTTACACTTCAAAAGTATTAGAGTCCAACAACTGCAATGAGTAAAGATCTTACATTTATAGATGAAGCAAAGAGAGGAGAAGAAGGGAAGGAAAGAAATCCGATTTGGAAGCTCAACCACCAACCATCGATGCCCCTACAAATCCACCTACAATCTATCAAGTCTAGTTCTACATATTTGTTTGGTGTGTCGATAAGGAAGGATGGAAGATCGGATCAAATCGATCCGCTAAAGCAATCGGATCATGTATTAATGGCGTGAAAGATGTTTCCCGATTCCTAGCCATCAAATCCTACTAAAAATAATATTTTATGTTTCCATGGCATAGAGGAGGCCAAGATCTTTCCAACAAAAGATATAAAATTTATCGAAAGTTATGCTCATTTGAATATTTGAATTGAATCCGTACAAAAATGGTGAAAATGCAATTTTCACAAAATGGATCCGCGGGCTCAAAAATGCAATTGTGCCTTTAGTACAAAATATGCAAAGGGAAAAAAATCCCTCAAACCTCACAGCCCGCTATTCACTTTTGATATAGGCCCGACACGTGGCTCTTTCTGGGCATTGATGGAGTCGCGGCTCACTTTTACAATTTTACTTTATTTTGATAAAAGGTTAAAATTCCCAAAGTGCTATGATGATCTGCCTCTCCACTTTGAATTTTGAACGTATATTCATTACTTGGCTTTGGTGGAGTCACAGATCATTTTAAAAATTTACTCCTTTCGAAACAAAACCAAGATTCCCAAAAAGCTCCGATGACCTGCCTTCCCACTTTGACTTTTGATGCGGGCTCAACATTTGACTTTTTCTGGTGCACCGACGGGGTCGCACTTTACTTTTACATTTTATTCCTTTTATGAAATAAAGCCAAAAACTCCAAATTGCTCCAGCGATCTGCCTCCCCGCTTTGACTTAAAAAAGGCCACGTGTCCTTTTGCGGGCCTTAGGAATTCTTTTATACTTTTATGCCCTTTTTTCCATAATGCATCAAAACATGAAAAAGGGCCCGCCTTTTCGCCATAGCTCGATTTGACCAATCAAGATCCTTTGGGCCATGGGGCCAATTTGATACTTTTGCAAAAATAACAAAATTAACAAGTTCACCAAATAAACCCTCCACGCCGCATCGAATCAGATATTTCAACGTATCCAGGGACGTTGGAAAAGAAATTGAAAAGGAAGATACGCCCGTCATTCATGACTGTAGAAAAAAATATAGAGGGGAAAAAACTCACCCCTTCACACCCAAAAAACAAACTGCTCCTCGTGGAAAGAAGAACTGTAAACAATACCAGTTCTATGTGATCCACATCATAGAAAAATGATTTGACAATTTCATTCGAATGGAGGAAACAATTTTCAAGCATCCAGATGGGAAGACAGAAAGTTTATCAAACCATGCGGACTACAAGATTTTAAATTAACAGGCGAGATTGCAAATGAGCACCAACTTCTTCAAAGCATGAATTTTTCTATCTCTCCAGACTTCTCACTCTTCTCAAACATCTCTCAAAGGCACCAACTCAAAATTTTTGAAACTTGACTTGAAAAATGAGGGGAATTTTGAGGGTGACAATAGTTGGCTCTTTCTAGGGATGACTTGGCTAGGATAGAGGAACGAGGAAAGATCAAGAACCATAGAAAAAATCATGAAATTAGACCAATACCTTATCCATTGGGAAAATAGAGTCAAAGGCGAAGCAATATAGAAGACAACACACATGGAAGGGAAACAAACCAAAAGGAAAAACCAAAAAAAAAACAAAACACCGCACACAATATATACAAAAGGACTACCTAATCACCTAGGACTTGAACAACTTCAAATATTGCCCACTATAAGGAAGTGGGAGAGAAGTGCCATCCATATAATCCAAGTAGAAATAATTTTCTCTAAGCAAAGTGTTTGATTTTAAAAGGACCAAGCTAAAGAGAACCAAACTTACCATGGGTTCCTCGAGGTTCATGTCTTTTTCCCACAAGAACAATGTCTCCCACTTAAAAATATCTAGGCCTAGCCTTCTTATTTGTTGGTTTGAAAATCTATCGGTTAGGCAGATCATGGGGAAACAGGCCAACAGTGTGCAGGGCATAGCCCCTCTTTGAGACAACAAAGTGAAACTGGTTTATTGCTATTCTATCAAGCAGGAATATGTGCAAATCTACAATATTCTAACTTCAGGGGTTTGGGATCTCATCCCAGTAGGGGTAGTTCCAAATGTGAATAGAAATGTAAGAGGGAAGGAATGGAGGAAGGTAGATCTGAAGGGAGAAAATAAATGAATTCCAAGACAGAAAGGTCGGAGGGTTTATGCTTTGGGCTGGTAGTAAACAGAGCCTAACTTACTTGCATAAACAAATAAAGCAATACTGATGAACATCTGACAATACTAGGAATGAATCCAACAGAATAGAAACACAGATCTAACGTAAGAAAGATCAAATGCAAATAACACATATATGAAGCACAAAGTCGTAATATATGTATTAATATCTCTTATGTTACAAGAAAGCACAAAGTATTTCTCTCCTCACTTATTTTTTCATACAAAATGGTCCACCTAGAATACAACAAGTATTCCAGTATTTATAGAAGGAGAAGGAGGAAGAAGACAAAAAGAAGCCAACCACTATTTACAAAATATCTAAAAAGTCAAAAGTTGACTTTGAGGCAAGTTTGTGGATGGCAACATCCCATGATGCAACATGGATGATGTCATCGTGTGTGCCAACATGCCTTTTAAATATTTTACAAAAAGGGATATTCATCTAGGATGAAGAAGCTACTCATCATCGTCTCTTGACTCAAACTCGATGTCCGGTGTGGCTCGGGGAGTCGATATGACACTGCGCCCGATACTCTGCAAACTTGTTGATTATTTTTGAAGTTGATACTAATCAAGACCTTTGAAATGGTTGTGAATTACTTCACAAGTTTCTTTCTCATTTTTTAGCTTGTTAGGCAAATCAGCGAACTCTTCGTTTGCATCGATCAAAGAGCCAATAAAGTCATGGCAGGCTAAGAGGTTGTTGATGGACTCTTGATTGAAAGTGACCTCTTGCGCCAGACCTTGAGAGACAATAGCCTTGAAGTGTTGGAATGTATCATCTGCTTCTCTTAATTCATAGGATGCACTGAGTAGTCTAGGAGTCATCTTCGAAACTATTTTCTCCATGTTGTGTAGTGCTTCCAAGGCTTCTTCCTTGAATTTGTCGATTCTTTCCAGGATGAATTCCATTTGATCAACCTGGTAATCTAAAGTGGTGAGAGCTTTATAATGTGCCCACAGGTGATCGATAATGCCGACCTTTAACAGGTCATCAGCCAAATAGTTGACCATTGTCTGGAATGTTCCTTGCTTTGCAACTTAGCGTTATCCAATTCCTCAGAAAGGGAGCCTACTACTACTTGTAGCTCTTTATTTTCTTGAGTTGTCTTGATGGAGAAACGTGAACCTACCAATTATCACCTGACCATCCTGGAGGATCTTCTCAATCCAGGATGACACAGCCGTACCCTATTCAACAATCTTTATGTACTCATTTATTTTCTCTTGGTTGGGAGCCTGAATAGGTTCTGCAGTAGTTTTTGAAGGAGCTTTTCCCATTTTCTACAAAGCTTGGAGGAGATGTTTGTTCTGTTCTTTGAGTACTCTCTTCTCCTCTTTGGCCTCTTGTAGCTTCTTGCAGAGGGCATCTATAGCTGACAAGGCTTCTCCTTGTAGACTTTCTGATGAGGTTCCCATTGTGACTTGAGTCACTGTGAAGTCTGTAGGAGACATATCTTCTTTCTTCTTTATGGGATTCGGTAGGCTATCTCCATGACCCTTTCTCCTGAGGCACTTTTTGAGAAGTGAGTTATTGATTTTTGCTTCTTGGGTCCCTTTTTTGGAATGACAGAGAAGTCCATAGCTGCAATGGGGACCTTCCTCTTGTGTTGACTTAGGTGGTCGGAGATCCAACCAGGACTTATGGGATCGAGATTAGAAGAAGAAGAGGAAACAGGGGTGAAAGGGGGAGCAACTGTAGCAGACTCGGGAAGAATGTGGAAACACTTGGTGGTGGCATGGATAGAGAGTCCAATGCACTAGTGCTTACAGGGCTCGAGTCACTACAAGGGAAGAGAAGGACATGGAGATGGAAGGGATCTGTGATAGGATGGAGGAAACATTGGAGGATAGATCCGCATGAGAGAGGAGAAGATGGAAGAGGTGGGAGATGGAAGGGAGGAAGACGAAGGAGAAGACACAACCATAGGAGTGGTTACTTGAGTGATAGGAGGAGGAGGAGTAGAAGAGGGAATGGTGGGCACCTCCACAGTTGTAGCTATGATAACATCTTGAGTGGATGTGTCCATTGGAACACCTGCCACTTCTTCTTTTCCTAGGGACACTAAGTCCACTATTTGCTCAAGTAGGAGGGCTATCAGGAGCTTTCTCCTATTTGCTTGGCTCTCCAACTTTATCCTTTCCTTTTCCCTTTGGCAAGTGATCTAGCCTTGGAGGCGCACTTCCTTAGGGAAAGTAGTGAAATCCACTCCAAGGTAGATGAGACCATTTTGTTTGCACCAATGCTCTAGTGCGTTGCAACGTGGGATGGACCCTTTCTTCTATGGTCTTGGGCACCTTGGTCTATCGATACTTGCAAATGGCCAATCATCCCCATCCATGTCAAGGTAAACCTGATCAATTTCCTGATTAGTTTCTTGGAAATATTTTGGGATGATGGCAACTCCATAGTGGACAATCTCTGCCAGAGCCAGTGGGAGTGATCCTTTCACCTGATTTCAACTTCGTGATTCACATCTATCCATATGTCCTCGATTTCGAGACATGGATGGGATCGATCTTTGCCTTGGGAGGCAACTCCGACAATTGAAGGTTGGCCTTACTTGAAATCATGCTTCAAGTTGAGCAATTCTAGCTCCGCATACATTTCCCAGGCTTTACCCAATGAGGTGCAGGTGTATCTGCCAACCATGAGGGGGAATGGAGTTCCACCCTTCTTCCTTTTCATACACTTCTCATGATATGTAATCAGCTGCCTTGACAGCTCCAGGAGGATCAGCTTGGGCCCTGCATACCTTGGTAACCTTGTTGGTTCTCCCAGAAAGTTGGCAGCTCTGAGATACATGAAGGTGGGGAATTGTGTAAACAAATCCCCCATTTCTTGGTGGTAGTGATCACGCTTGTGCTGGTCCGACCGTGTCTCATGTTTAGCCTCAATAGGTAGATCACCTCATAGAAGAAGGTGTCGTTGATCTTGTTGAACTGGGTGATACTGGCCTCAAGTCTTAGCTCCAAATAGTACTCATATATTTTTACTTGGGGCCATGTTCCACTCTGAATTAGTCCTGAGAACTCTCTCTCTGATGTGGCTGCATATACCAAATAGGAGTTCATGTAGAAATTCCTAGTTGTCGAAACTTGTTGGAGCTGCTGCGAGATAGTATCACTTATGATCTCCCCCAGCCGAAGCGTTGATTGGGAGCATTCTTGCTCCTATTTTATAGATATATGAGCATCCATTTGTGAAAGCAGTGGGCATCAGGAAGCCTAAATACTCTGCTGAGGAAGGTGATGGTATCACTCAACTCCTCGTTGAAGTCACTGCGATGGATGGTCTGGGGTTATCTGCTAACCACCTTCTTGTTTTTCAGGTAGACTTTGTTCATCATCTGCATACACTTGTCTTCATTGTCGGTCCACGTCTTTAAGCATTCTTCAATGCTTACTTTGCCACATCTTGCTATAGTGAGGAATGCCCAACATGATTTTGAAGTGGTGGGCGGTGAGGTTGATGATCGCCTTGCCCTCCTTATCTTCGACACATCTTATGTCTTTGTTGTAACAACGGGCCACCAACATGATGAACTCATTGTTCATTTCACTTACTGGGAGTCCTACTGCAAAGTGTAGCCCGCTGCCTACCAGTTTGTCCATCCATGGACCACCGGTAAACTTTTTGGTTCTCTCCTAGAAGTCATCCATATCTATGTGTCTCGCTCGAGTCTCTGATGTCGAGACTGCACTTTGCAAGTGAGTTAGGCATCCTGACTCTTTGATATTTGTATTTCATTTCTGCTCTGTCAACTTAGAATTGGCTTTACCTTTAGTTGGCTTCTTGTTCGATGAAGACATGGGTGAGCTCAAGGATGGTCATTGCTCGGGATATATATAATGACGAAGGAATGACTTGGGATCTACAAGCACAAGAAACAACATGTGAGACTGACAAAGATAGCGCGAGCACGGAGAGGAAAGACTTTTCTTGATTTTCCATTTGTGAAAATGACAGTGTCGTGCGCCTATATATATAAAAACTTACATTTATTACGCCACCAACCTCCTTTGGTATGGTTGGTGAAGTGTCGACATAAGAGAAATCGCGCCTTGGTGCGGATAGGAGGGGTGTTGACACCATGTTTTCAGCACCTAGGTGCACTTAAGGAAGTGTCAACATGATTGTAGGTGCGCGCCAAGGCACACTTTAAAGGGTGCAACATTTAGAGTGTTGAAACTCCGGAGTTTTCACCAAAGGCAAAAAGGGGCACAGTTTCGGTAGTGTTGACACAATATTTTCTATGCCAAAGGATAAGGGCTCTTCAGCTAAGTTTTGAAATAACTTGATTTTACGAAAGGGCTTTGAGGCTGTTTTAGACGTTGTCAAACATCCCTAGGGGTTGAAACAAAATTTTTGGTATGGTTACCTACAAAATTTCCCTTGTCAATTTTGTAGGATAACTTTTCAAACAAAGCTTTTACCTTTAGTTGATGAGTGAGATCCTATCAAAACTTGCATCCTATCTTTATCCAACTTCTGAAGATACATGATCCTCTAGTCCAAGGAATTGATGAAACTTAAATCCTCAATAGCCTTCATTAAGTGCAAGGTAGGTAATTCCACTGTTACTAGCAGTTGAGCTTCAACACCATACACCACATGAAATGGAGACATCCCAATTACTCTTTTGGGTGTAATTCTATCTGCCCAGAGAGCATCATATAGCTTCTTGTGCCAATTCTTTTGAGAGTCATTGACAAGCTTCCGAATGATGGTTACCAAATTATTATTTGTTGATTACGCTTATCCATTCCTTGGGGTAATATTCTGAAGAATGAGCAAAGGAAATTCCATAACCATAGAAGAAATCCATCATCTCAGAAGAAGAAAAATTTGAAGCATTATCAGTCACAATTTTGTTTGGTACCCAAAACCTTATCAAGATGTTCTCCTTGATGAAATTACACACCACCTCAGAAGTAGTAATTTTGACTGGAATAGCCTCTACCCACTTTGTGAAGTAATCTATAGCAGTTATTATGTGAGTATGTCTAGCATTGGAAGGTGGGTTAAGAGTTCTAATGAAATCCAATCCCCACTATTGAAAAGGCTCATCAATCACTACTAGTTTGAGTGGTAAAGCAGCCAACTTAGGTCTCCCAACAAAAGTCTAATAGGCTTCACACTTACCTACCCATTTTGATGCATCTCTGAACAATGTAGGCCAATAGTACCCTACACGAAGGATTTTATGGGTAGTGACAATAGAAGAGAAATTCCCTCCACAATCCTGATCATGAAAAGCTAAAAATAACTTCTTATGTTTCTCTTTGTCCACACATTTAAGGAATCTTCCATCAATGCCTCGCTTGAACAAAGCATTTTCCCATAATACATATTGTGTAGACCTTAGCTTAATAGCTCTCTTTTCCTTGGCACTCAAATGGGATGGACACACTCCATAAGTAAGAAAATGTGCAATATCATCATACCACTCATCTCGTTGAACGAGGAAGAGAACAACAAGAACATCAACCGATTTTGTGGACAATTCTTTATCAGCCCCTTCGAAATAAGCTCACACAAGCCTTTACCCCGAACTAGCTTAGGCGGCTTGATATCAAGGTCATATTATTGGACTTTTGCTACCCAATTACCTCTCTTAGTTCCAAACTCATGTTTTGTAAGAATAGACTTGATGGTTGTATCGGTAAAAACAATAGAGTGAGAATTAAGAATATAAAAATGAAACTGCTTAATAACTTTGACCACCGCAAAAGCATGTTTCTCCATCATAGTATATTTCAATTCGTGAGCTTTCAGAACATAGCTCATGAAGGTAATTGGAATTTCATGATCCTTAGAATTTTTTGAGTTAGCACATTAGCCAAGGTACTTTCTATAGCATAGCAATAGCTAATAAAACCTTTGCTAAAACCAGGACATGCTAAGATGGGGGTTCTAGAAATGGATTTCTTGATACCTTCAAATTCTTCTTTAACTTCGGAAGTCCAACCAAAGTTTTTCTTTCCTTTCATCATGTGAGCAACACTCATAGTCAGTTATGAAAAATATGGAATGAATCTCCTCAGGAAATTTATCTTGTCAAAGAAAGAGTGAACACCCTTTTTGGATCTATTTTAATCCCTTCTTGGAAAAAATATGCACCAACAATTTTCCTTCATAACACAAAAGACAGACTTCTTAGGATTGAGGGAAACTCCATGTTCTCTACATTTTTGAAGAACTCTTGCTAGATGCTGAAGATGATCTACCCATGTTTTGGAAAAAATAGTCAAATCATCAAGGTACACAACAATACACTTTCCTTTAGACTACCAAAAGGTAAATCCATTTCCCTGGAAAGTGACACCAACATTGATAAGACCAAATGACATTCTCTTGTAGGAAAAGGTGCCGTAAGGGGTAGTAAAAACGATCTTGTGCTGATGATAAAGGGTCTTAATTCCACTTGATTATATCAAGAGAATCCATCTAGCATAGACAGAATCTCAAATCTTGAGATATTGTTTCATGATGAGTTTCGTTCCGGAATAGAGTTGCTTCTATCCTTTCATTCTCTTGAGAAACAGATAAGGGTTAGGGCTAGGAGGAATACCTGTTGAATGTTGGGAAGGTGTGCGCGTACCGTAGAGAGATCAGATCGATTGTGAAGAACTCCTTTTTGTCTGGGAAGGACTACCTGTAAATAAGAATGCAAGACCACTAGATTTTAGTTAGACAACAAGTGAGGGAACTGCCTTAGGCCCAGGAAATATTAGACTTCCTTTCGAAGGTGGTCAGTTCCCCATTTAATATGAATTAAAGCAAAATGATAACAAAGAACTACAAGATAATACTTACTGGTTCCTGATGAAGATACAGGTCCAAGGAATGTGGTGGCGATAGTAAGGCTTAGTTGGGATGATCCGGTATTAGAAAGCGAGCTGATGAAGCTATCCTCAGTCTTTTCCAATGCTTGAATGAGGGTGACAACGATCCAGTTGCTCAGTTCTGCCTTGGCTCGATGCTCTTCTCTGCAACCTCTTCTGCTTGTTTCACTTCTCTTTCTGCCCAAATGAATTTCGGATCCATTGTTTTTGGCTGGGGAAGGTCATTTACAGGGAACCGATGGCGGTTACGTAACCGATGGCGACGAGTAGGGACGAATGTTGGTTACGTCAAAGTTGGCTATTTTTAGTAAAATAGACAACTTTCCCTCCCTTTTCTCCCGAGGGATCGAGTTGTGGGCTTGGTCAAGTTATTATTAGGTTTGTTTTGATGTGGGTGAGGGTGACGAGTCATGGGTGTGAGTCTGGACCAAGTCATAAGTCTAAATTAGGTTGGTTTAGGGTTAGGGCTAGGTCATGATGAGGTGGCAAGGTGAGGTGGCAGGGGTGGAGATGTGGATTTATTAATTATATGGTAATTAATAAATAATTAAGTGTGTAAGGTTTAGGTGGTGAGGTATGGTTAGGTTGCGAGGTGATATGCGGGGTACAGGGCGTCGTAAGACCCAAATTTGGTGTCTACATTTGCCCCTTGTTGTCATGTAGCTTGTCGTGTAAAGCTGCACTGACAATAATAAGAAGTGGTTGCCCCAGTTAAGGGTATAGGTAATCCCCCTCAAATCTATCACAGATTGAGGTGACATGAAATCAGGGATAGGGTTGATAAAGGGTGAATGGTGTTGAGATGATGGTAAGATGGTGGGGTAAGTTCAAGGAAGCAGACACATGTTGAAATGTAGTAGTGCGACCAGGGTACATGATGTGAAGAGAAAACAAGCAATTCATAGGCAAAGGTCGATAGTTTATCCAAACAAGGGTGATATAATCTTGGTATCCAAGGCATAGGAAGTAGCTCCAGGGGATATAATGGGTAAGGTACCGGAACGTTTAGGCATGTTCGACAGTACCAAATGGTTGGTTTGGTTGAGATAAACGACACGGTCTTGGTCTAGGCAATGCTTGGTTGGCTGATCAATTCAAGTATCCTAGTTATGCTAAAACACGAACAGGTGAGCTCGATGGAACAAACAGCTACATGATAGAATCGTAAATTGTGGGTCTTGGTCGAGGTACTTAATTGGTGCGGCCTTGGGTCAGGCCGATTGGTTGGTTGCGGCCTTGGGTTGGGCCGATTGGTGGGTTGCGGCCTTGGTCGAGCTAATCGAGGGTGATTTGTGGGTGGCGGTCAAGCTTGGTTGGGCGATTGGTGGGTGGTAGCCTTAGGTTGGGCCGATTGGGTGGTTGCGGCCTTGGGTCGGGCCGATTGGTTGGTTGCGGCCTTAGGTTGGGCCAATTAGTTGGAGTGGGCCGATTGGTTGGGTCGGCCTTGGCCGATTGGTTGGTTGTGGCCTTGGGTCGGGCCGATGAATTCAAAATAAGGCTATTTAGCAAAGCCGGGGGTAGGTGAGGTGGTGAAAAATGGAGATTGGTGGATAAGGGTGGGAGTTAGGTTAAGTAAGTAGGTAACCGATATCGGTTATGTGTGACCGATATCGGTCACAAGACCGATCTGAAGTCTTAGGCGCATGCTGTAACCGAGCATCGGTTATATGTCAAAACCTATAAAAAGAAAAATACGGCATGTTATTGTCACTTTGTGAATTTTAGTGCCCATTTTTGTCTTTTCTGAGGTGTGAATTAGTTGGGTTGAAATTTTGGGCTGAGTTGGCACTAGTTGAGTGGGGAGTAAGTTATTGGTAGGCCCCAGGAGATCAAGAGACAAAATTTGATTGGTTTAGGACCTGTAAGGAGATTTGGAGCCATGGCATAGCACGGAGGAGCAAGAGGTGCTTTGGAGGAGCTGGACCACCACCGCCTATCCCACCACAATGACGTGTAGTCATGCATCTTGGTAGGATCTAAACCCCTTTTGCATGAAGTTGAAGCATTTAGCTAAGATGTGGGTTTTGGGGTAGGAATCTAAAATTTAATAAAATAATGGATAAATGAAGGTAAATCGTAAAATGGAGTTGGTAGGTATGTTAGGTAGGCCAAAATGGCAGGGTGGGTAAGTTTGTAGGCAATTGGGATGGGTAGATAGGTAAAAAATTAAAAAAAGGGGATTTGGGGCCGTTTCGATCCGGTCCCGAAATCTGTAGCGATGACCGATGTCGGTTATTAAGCGGCCGACAGCGATCAAAACTAAAGACTAGTTGGTTTGAAACCTGGCATGCATCGGTCATGTGTCGGACGCACGCGGTCGTGTGTGACCGGTACCGGTCACTATGGGCAGGAGGTAATGTTGTGAAAGTAGGTATATTGATTTGTTGTAGGCGGGTAGGATAGAGTTTTGGGGTGAAGGGGGAGAAGGTAGAGTGGCTAGGAAAGGTGAGTGGGGTGGGGGGTAATCGGTGGTCGGGGCCGGTGCGGGTAGGATAGGTTATGGGTTGTGGATGAATTGGGAGGGGTTAAATGGGCTGGGATATAGTTAGAGGACGAGAATAAAGCGGGTGGAGTATGAGTGGGGTAGTTGGTAGGTTGTGGAATAGGTAAAGGGGATATTGTAGGTGTTTGTTGGGTGGGGCTAGTGATATTGGGGTTATTGGGTGGGGGAGTGAGTATAGAGGGTTAAGGTAGTTGTTTTGTAAAGGGTAGGCCTGATGGAGTGTGTTGTTTTTGTAGGCACGCCAGCAGCTGACGATGCGGGATCGGATGCCACCTCTACTGGGGTGGATGTGGCCACATGTGACTGCATGATTTGATCAAGCGCGATCATGCGGGAGGTTGGACAAAGGTGAGTGTTATCAATATAAATATACGAAATCATTTATATTTTTAAGCAAAAACACAACACATGATAGGTTATGGTAGGGGATGGTCGAGCTAACCTTGGGAGACCCCAGGTCTCCCAAGTGCTGCCTACATAGCCCATTGCACAAAGCAAGGAGGGGCCTCAGACCGATGTAGTTCTCCCTTAGGACCAAGGAGAGATGAATTTAGGCAATTTGGTTGTGTTTAGGAAATTTGTTGGTTGGTAAAAGTTTGATGTTGGTAGGGTAATGTTGTTGCGATTGGTAAGGTATAGGTGAAGTGAGGGTTAGCTTACCTAAGCATAAGGAACCGTGTCCCGATTAAGGTCAACATATAATCCCGTTCGGGTAAAAGAGGCAAAAATGTCCCATAGTTGAAAAGAGCTAAACAAATCACGTATTATCATAGGATGAGCTTGAATCCCTAGGTACCTTGCATGGCGAGAAGTCGATAGGTGAAAAGAGTTGTACAATCACAATATATCGGATATACGCACGTCCCTTGAGTTTTTTTATTCTGAAGAATGGTGAGGTGAGGTGGATGGTATGGGGGGGCGTAAAGAACTTGTTATAAGGTGATTATTCGACGGAAGAAAACCAAACCAAAATAGACAAGTCCATGACTCAAAAGTACTTTTGAATACTTCTTTTATTTTGGATATAGATTGATCGATGCGGGAAGTCTATATGGGATATGAATTTTGTTGTTCTTGAGGTCTTCACGAAGTTGATCAATGCGAGAAGCTTCTGAGATAGAGGTTGACTTTGTATAGCTGTCCTTTAAGGAGCAATACTTATAGTAGCAGATGTGGCTTTGCACATAGCTTTCCTTCGAGGAGCAGCACCTAGTTTATAATAGCAGATGCCTGGCTTTGCACATAAGTGTCCTTTGAGGAACAGTCTAGTTTATAGCTTAGAGGTCTAGATATGTCATTTTGACATGAAACATCTAGTTTTTAGGAAGTTTGACTCAAGAATATCCCGAAATTGTATAATTGAGAACTTTTATTTTGATACTTTTAAGTCATGGACCAGACTAAAAAGGAGAAGGCATCTTTAAGAGGAGGTGATGATCAAACTACGTGGGTTGGATTTTACTTTGAGATGCATGACAAAAAAAAAAGAAGTGTATGAGGTGGTAAATGAGCTCAAGGGACGAGCGCAAGGTAGATAAGAAGTGATGTAACACTAAATTCAACAATAGAATGGTCGGAGATGCAAGGCATTAAGGGGTTCAGGCTCGGGTTTACCATTAAGCGAAGCTAAACGATAAGTACATGATCCGTAAGTGTGAGTGATAATGTAAGGCCCAATCTAATTAGGAGAAAATTTTCCACGTTTGCTCTTTTCTAGTTTGGTTACATGTTGATTCTCTTTGAGGACAAGATCGCCAATCTTAAAGGTACGCTCATGAATTTACTTATCATAAGCACGCTTGATGTGCTTTTGATAGATTTGAAGGTGGTCAAGAGCTGTAAGATGATGCTTGTCAAGAAGCTCTAATTGGGCTAACCGCTCTTGGCGGAAATCATCATTGGTGAGAATATCTTGGAGAGATATTCTTAGGGAGGGGATTTCTATTTCGAGAGGCAAGACAACTGACCTCAATACCATATACCAAAGAGAATGGTGTGGTATTAGTGGAGGTACGAATCTTATATACGATAAGCCCAAAGGGCAAAGGGGATGTGATCAGGCCAATTGTTTCCAGAATCGTTAACGAATTTCATGAGAATTTTGGTTAGGGTTTTGTTAGAAGATTCGGCTTGACCATTTGCTTGTGGATAGTAAGGTGATGAGAAGCTAAGTTTGATACCAAAGTTGTCACAAAGGTCTTGTAACAACTTATTTTTGAAAGATTTTCCATTATCTGTTATCAGGCGATGAGGAACACCAAAACGACAGATAATGTGATGGTTGATGAACTCTACGATTTTTTTATTTTTTGGTTGAAATGAGTGGAATGGCCTCCACCCATTTAGTGTAATATTCAGTTGTTGTGATTATCCAACGGTGACGTTGCGAAGAAGGTGGGTGAATCTCACCAATAAGGTCTAAACCCCATTGTGAGAAAGGCCAAAGATCTCGTGCGACCTGTAGCGGGTGGCTAGGAGTATGTTGAAGGTTGGCATGTTGTTGACACATAACACAATGCTTAATATATTCGTAGTAGTCGTTATTAAGAGTAGGCCAATAATAGCCTAGGCAAAGGATCCGTTTGGCCGGGTCAGCGAAGGCCACTAAAATGTCCACCACAAATTCCGTCATGGACTTGTTGGATGGTATAGGTGACCTCAGCGCCGGTTAGACATCGAAGGAGGATGCCATCAAAGCCATGTTTATAGAGGAGTCACCCCATGACGACATAACAAGAAACACTTTTAAGAAAAGCACGTTTTCCATTACTAGTAAGGTGAAGTGGGAGAATAGAGGTTGTCAGGTAGTCGTGAAATTGGTGATACCAGGTATCCTGCGAATTAGTAGATACATTATTTACCATAGAAACATCCGGGATTGAGTAAGATGGGGCAAAGAGTTGTTGGACCAAGACAAATATGTCAGAGTCAGTTGGTGAGGTAGGAATTTGTGAGGCCAAGCAAGCCATAGTATCCGTAAATTTATTAGTTGAGCGGGAATGGTTTGGATAGAATAATGAGTAAATAAGGTCAAAAGTGAATCCACGTAATGTTTGTACTTTTGAAGTTCCTCATTTTTACATTGGTAGATGCTAGTAACTTGATTTACTACCAATTGAGAGTCACCGAAAATGTTAATAGAATTTACACCTAAGTGTAACGTAACCTGGAGACCCAAAACAAGGGCCTCGTATTCCGCTGTATTATTAGTGCAGGGGAAATCGAGCCGGAATGAAAGAGGCATAGGTTCAGCATCAAGAGGAATGAGAACAACACCTGCCCCTCCACCGTGCTGGCATTTAGATCCATCGAAGAAGAGGGTCATTGGATACGACACATCACTGAGTGAAAGAGTTTTGATGAGCTCATCAGGGAAAGTAAAATTGGTAAATTGTTCCCCAGGTAAAGGGGCTTCCATGCGAGTTGGTCTGCGATAGTTTGTCCTTTGATTGATTTTTGGTGTACAAACTCAAGGTCGAGGTCGGCGAGTAGCATAAGCCATCGGGTGATGCGTTGGTTTAGATGAGGTTTGGCGTACATATAATGTATGGGGTCAGCGTTGGTGATGACAAAAATTTTGTGATTTAGGATGTAATGTCGGAGTTTGGTGGCCACAAATGATAGGGCTAGGCACAACTTTTCTACGTGTGTATACCTAGTCTCGTAATCCACAAGAGTACGGATTATGTAATAAACTACTTGTTCTCGATGCTCAGAGTCACGATGTGCGAGCATGGCTCCTACAACATGGTCGGTGGCAGAAAGGTAAAGGTAGAAAGGGTGATCGTCCTGAGGTGGGATAAGCACGGGTGGCTGCAAGAGATAAGCTTTAAGAGCCTCAAAGGCTTTGTGGCATTCCTCACTCCATAAAAAGACAATGTATTTTTAAGGAGATGATGGAAAGGTTGACATCGGTCCGAGAGTTGTGAGATGAAACGCCGAATAGATTAGAGTTTGCCCTGTAAACTATGCAAATTGTTTGAGGTTAGTGGGTGGGGGCATTTCTAGGATAGCTTTGACTTTTGCGAGATCAACTTCAATGCCACGCAAAGAGATGATAAAACCAAGGAGTTTTCTGAAAGGACACTAAAGACACATTTTTTTGGTTGAAGACGAACACAATATTGTAGCAATTGATCGAAAATAATGGTTAAAACATCGAGATGTTCAACTGCGATGTTTAGATTTGCCAAGAAGATCATCGACATAATCCTCGAGGATAGTGTGCATAATGTCATGAAAAATATAAGTCATAGCTCTCACTATTAGGTCGCACTTTCAACATTCTTAAGGCCAAATGGCATGACACGATAGCGAAGGTTCCCAAGGAGTAATGAAGGCGGTTTTATGTTGATCGGCAAAGGCTACCAAAATTTGATTGTATCCCGAGAAGCCATCCATGAGAGAAAGCATCTCATGGCCTGTAGTGAGATCAACAAGTTGATCAATACTAGGTAGGGGGAAGTCATCCTTTGGGAAAGCGAGGTTAAGGTCTCAGAAATCCATACATACATATTTGAAGTCCCCCATCACTTTAGTGATAGGTACGATGTTAGAAATCCATTGAGGATAGTCAATAGGTAATATGAAGGAAATAGAAAGGATTCGTTGAAGCTCTTCTTTGACCAAGAGGGCAATGCGTGGATGCATTTTTCTTAGTTTTTGTTTAACTGGTTTGGAGTCGGGTTTCAGAGTAATGTTATGGACAGCAATGTCAGGATTGATTCCTGGCATGTCAGCGTAGGACCAAGCAAAAGCTTGGTTGCGGGCACGGAGGAAGGTAGTGAAGGCAGTTTGTTCTGATGCATTAAGAGATTGTCTGATCTTCACAATGTGAGGATCGTCCTCTGTGTGGATGTTGATTTCTATAGTCGACTCATTCAACATGGTTTGAGTTTTAGATGGTAAGGCGCGTTGAATATAAGAGTCATCCGCGCCAAGGTAAGTGAGGATGGAGTCGTCATCCTGGCACTCAACAACATTAATTGAAGGCGAGTCTTCTTCGATCATGTCTGGATACAGAAGGGGAAGAGAAGATGGGTCTTCATTATCACGTTGATAAGTGAGAGGACCCAGGAAGATAGCATTTACGAAAAAAAAAAGTTAGGAGGGATAGATTCCGGGTCTATCGACTCTGTGGGTGAAGATGGAAAAATAGGTGATGATGGTTCAGAAGAGGTAATGTCGTTGTCTTCCCGGATACAACTGACACAAGGTTTCTTTGGTGTAAGTGTTTCAGAAAATCCAAGACCACTACGATCTTTGTGTTTGCGTGTAGTCATGGGAATGATTGTATGTCGGCCTTGTTCATAAAGATCAAACCAAAACCTTTCCAAGCACAGTGAGTCAAGAAGGTGAGAATAAAACGACGATTTGTTAGATATTGAAAATTGGATTAGAAGGGAACCACACCAAGGGTAGGTTCAGGGGTAACGGAGGATGCGTCGACACCCCCATACATTAGGTTGGTGTGGCAATTAGGGTTCGTAGGAGATCACCTCCCCCACACGACGGTCGTAGGTAGGATGTGCATGTAACTATCCATACTCCTGTGGGGTATGGAAAGTGCTAACGTTATATAGGCGATACTCCCCCAGCGTAAGGCATTGAAAAACATCTACCAAGGGATCTGAGGTTGGGATGTTGTCCGTGGGGAAGGAAGTGGTATTTGTGGCGGCGGTTTCATTGGTTGAAGGTGTAGGTGTGGCTAAGGTGGATGGTTGAGGTGTGGGTGAAGTAGATGGTTGGGTTGGATGAATGGGTGCCTTGACTGGTACAAGCACATCATTAGGGTGATATAACATATTATAGGTTTTGAAGGGGGGAGCGTCAGCTTTTACGGTGTATGACTTCCCCTCATACTCAAATTTTATGCATCTATGTAAGGTGGAGGGAACGCATCCCATAGCCGGATCCAAGGGTGGCCTAACAACATGTTGTATTGGAATTCTCCCTCAAGGACATAGAAGAGTTCGGGTAAGGTACATGGCCCTACACGAATGTTAAGGATCACGGTGCCTAAAGTAGAAGTAATAGCATCATTGAATGAATGCAACATGGTGGGGTTGGCACACATGCAGCTAGAAGGGATATTCATTTGTTGGAAGGCTTTGGAAGAGATGATGTTTAGGCTAGTGCCCCCGTCAATCATAACATGACGTACTTGGATGTCCCGGACGTAAGCCGAGATGAAAAGAGCAGGGTCAGGATCTTCTGCACCAAAGATGATAATTTCATCTTCGAGAAACTGACAGCGGCTTCTTTGTCACGAGGGACGGAAGTGGTAGATTGTTTGGTGAGAGAAGCAACATGGTTGGGTGTTAAGATGGAGGCAACGGGAAAGGTTTCGTTAGGTAGGACCTCTATCCCTTGAAGGATTTCAATGAGAGCTTGTCGATGAGATTCAGAGGTTTGAATGAGATCATACAGTGTCATTTTTACAGGTGATTGGTGAAGTTGTTTGATCATGGTACGATGGGAAACTCCATCAGAGACGGGGTAGGCAGGTCCACGAATAACCACTTTAGGTGGTGGTGCGATCGGGATGGCGGACAGAGAAAGAGAGGCCGCAGGTGTGCTTTCTTTAGCTTTCCCATTGTTTTTCTACCCTCGAGTAGCAATACTAATCATGTTGATCTCATGAACACGAGAGGAGGAAGATGGTAGGGATAAGTCATTGTCTTTGAGAGGTGGGGTTGCAATAATGATAGATCTTGGTGAGGCGGGGACAGGTGGTATAGGAGAGGGGATTGAAGCTAAAGGTTTCTCCCTTCGTAAGTTGTCTTTCTTAACCTTTCTATCCGAGATAGGTGAATGGAAAAGGATGGATTTCAAAGCTTTGCATCCCTCTACATTGTATCCTAGTGTGCGGTGGTAAGCACAGATTTTAGACTCATCATAACCTATATGTCGAGGTTTAGATGGATCATAGGGTCTGAGTGGGGGTAGGGAAATGGTCGCATTCTCCACCAACATATCAAGGATCTTGGCATAAGATCCTTTGAGTGGGTCAAAGTCAGAGGAAGATGAGGTTATTGATTGGGTGGGTTTTGGTAATGGTTGGGTATGATTGGTTCGTACGGGTGGTGGTTTAGACAAGGGGTTTTGATAATTGGATTTAACTAAACGTGGATTCTTCGGTGCATAAGTCATGTTTAGGCTGGTTAGATTAGATGAGGAGGCCACGAGATGACGTGGTGGCGGGAAACAACCATGGGGAAAGAGGAGTGACAAGAAACAAATCCTTTGATGATGGAGTTTGTTTAGCGTTGGTAGGTGGACAGGATACTTGGGGTTACGGTGTTGATACACCCATGGATCTCTGTATGGGTGCAGAAGGTGCGGGTCATTTTAAAGAAAACACAGGAGGTATGATGTATTGAGGTAAGGTGGAGGGTGAGGTCCCAATATAGAAGGTAGGTGTGACGGCGAGGGTTTTAGTTGTGATAGAGGCATAGATTGGACTTGAGGAGATTGGGTCTGTCTCCTAGGTGGATGGATGGCTTTATTTTTGGATAAATCTAATCGTTTAGGTGGGTGTGTTAGGCTGGGTATTGGTGAAGTCCCAAGCGTAGGGGAAGGTTTGGTTAGGTTAATAGAGGTGGATGAGGTATTCGGTAGAGATGAGGGGGGTGAAGATGAGGACATAGGCATTTTGAGCTTTTGTAAACACCTCGGGTATATGGTAGAGGTGTCTGGATCGGTCATCTGCATTTGAGTAGAGCATGGTGTACTCAAACACTCCCATAGGACTCGTCTATCTTTTGAGGGATGACAATCTTCACGTGTGAAGAAGAAATTTTGTATGGAAGAGAGGTGGGTTGTGATTCCGGTCCACTGTGGGTGTGATACAGGGGGTAAATGAGGTGTTGTATCAATGGGTGTTAAGAGGTCAACCGGTCGCTGAAAAGATTTAGGCGATGAAGAACTAATAGGTAGGAAGGCATGTTTGAGGGGATCCGTCATGATTAAGGAGTTTGGTGATGTCGGTTCGAGAGGTTTCTCTTCTAAGGATGACAGAAATAGTGGCGAGCCTTCTTCTTTTACAGTAAGAGTGGCGGAAGGAAATGTTTGGGAAATAGATAAGTTAGATAACATCCGCTCACAGTCTTGCAGGGATGTGGTGTAAGAAGACTCATTCGTGAGAAGAGGACTCTGGGTGGTTAATTCCTTTATGGGTAAAGGAATGGAAAGGTTATCGTCTTGTCTTGATGGGGGTGTAGGGGTTCGGATCCTGTGTTAGTGAAGAGGCCTAATTAAGAATTTACTAGAAAGAAGCTTTTGGTTAGGAGTTGAAAACTGCATGGATTTCATGAACACTCTTCTCCTCGGCTGAGGTGTCTTGATTTGTGTTACTGTTAGATGCATGGTTTGGAAATGGTTTGTTGAAGATTTTTAAATTTTGATTAGCGGGGGCATTAGGATTATCGAGAGTTATATCCCCTGCATCAACCATTTCCTGCACTATGTTTTTCAACATCTTGCAGTTTTCGTGACTGTGTCCCTTCACGTGATGGAAGTTACAGAAGTCATTTTATTTATACCAAGAAGGAATAGCGCGAGTGGAATCAAACCCGGAGTGAGGTTTAATAGGAGGCAAGGTGATAGCTCCTGCTTTAAGCAATTTGTCTAAGATCACACCATAAGTTCCTCCCAAGGGAGTATAATTGATGGGCTTGGCTTTATACTTATTGGTGGCTTTCGGCTGGGTATTAGACAGTGCTTGAGATTTGACCATCACAGCGTGTACGACACCCTTTGATTTCGAAGCAGCTGATGTGTGAGAATTGGTGGTGTTGGGTTTGGTGGTAGAGTCTTGGGTCCGGAAATTTGAGCTTTTGTTGTGTAACCTCAATTTCTCTTCCTCTAAGGCTCGAATCTCTAGTTTCCGAGCCATAGTAAAGGCCTCATCAAAGGTGCAGAAAGTTTGAATTTAGAGGGTGGGAGAAATGTGTATAGCACAGGCCCACCTAAATAGTTCGATGAGTTTGCCTTGAGGTAAGGCGTAAGTAAGTTGGTTGATGAGGCCCCTCCATCGTCCAACGAAATCTGCGATAGACTCATCTTCAAATTGTCGGATGGCATAGAGGTCGGTAATGGATACTTTCTTAGCAATATTGATGGAGAAGTGATCCAAGAAAGATTGGGCTAACTGGTTAAAGGAGAAGATTGAATGTTGGGTTAAAGCACTGTACCACTCCAAGGCAGGTCTTGATAAGGACATGGGAAAGGTACGGAGTAGTAAGGCATCGTCATGAGCAATCAGATAGCAGGCATGTCGAAATCGCATCGCAAGTGTTGTTGAGGGTCCTCCTTACTATTAAAGCAAGTAAATTTCGGTAATTCCCATTGAGGAGGATATGTATGAAGGGGGACAGAAGGATGAATAGGCTCCTGAAAAACTTGCTCGTATGTCAGGGTGTTGCGACTACTTGAAAATGCAAGAAGCCTCAAGATTTTGCATCTTGTCCATCATCTGTTTGATTAAATCATTGGTTGGGTTAGATGATGGTGCTGTCGTTGTAAACAGAGGAGGATTGGTCCAAGAGCCGCTACTAGACAATGATGGGATTGAATGTTGATAAGATAATGGTGATGAATGTGTTGGGGCAGCTGAATAAGGGTGTCCTATATAAGAGGTTGAGGCCACCGGATGAATTTGTGGAAATGAAAAGGTGGGCGGAACTTGTGAGGGAAAGCTCGTGTGTATAGGTGGTAGAGAGCAAGTGATGAAAGAGGAAACTTGCGAGAGAGATGAGGTAGGGGTAGTGGACGGTAGTGATATGTGGGGTCCCAGATTAACCAGAGGAAAACCAATCGGTGCAGTATGAACCACCAAAGCTACTGAGCTGGGAGATGGGGCTAAGGATGAAGATGGTGAGGTGGAGTTATTAGGTGGGGAAGGGGCTAAGTGAGTGGCGATACTAATAGGCATACCAACAAGGAGTTGACCGTCGGGTGCACGGTCAGGGGTATGAGACAAATAATATTGTATGGCGCTAGGATTAGCATCCAAAAATTTGGCAAATTCCTTATCTCCTACAGGGATCTTGGGAAAATTGCTGGTATCCGTAGGATTCCCCATAGGATGCGAAGGGGGTGACTCAGGCAAAGGCACGGAACAAGCATGTGAAACCATGGTTGCTGCTTGTTTCAGGTGATAACAACCATGGAAAAGAGGACACAACAGGGATTTAATCAATCAGAATGAAAACAACAACAAAATTTTGGAATTGATAGGTTCTGGTGTGTCAAGAACTGTTAAACACGATATGCAATATCGGTCGAGATAACCAATGTCGGTTAAAATGTAACCGCGTCGATCAATTAACCGATGTCGGTAGTATGGGACCGGTGTCGGTCACTGTGAAAGCAAAGAGAGGATGTAAGAAGTTGCTTGGTTTGGGGATAACAATGCTTAAAATACCTACCAAAATGTCTTGAAGTGATCATTGAAGCAATGTATATGACAGAGAAATAGAACTAAAAAAAGCAAGATGCACACGTAAACCAATAGACTAACCCTAGGATTAGTTTTAATCACTTTGGGCTTATGCCTTAGATGTCGATGATGTCAATCCTAAACGAAATACCTAACGGAGATGTCAAGTTTGTTGTGGCTCATAAGGCTACCTCAATCGGGTGGAGGAATACCACGGAAAGGGGGGAGGTTTGAGCTATTGTATTGATTATGATGTGATTTGGTATGTGTTGTGCAGTGAGAGTAAGATTAATTTCTCGTCAATACCGTGGATATCACCCCCACGTGTACGACCTGTTACTTAATCTACGTTCACTAGAATTAAAAACAGCAAGCAAGAATGTGATGCACGTGTTTTAAACCCAAATCGAAAATGATATTCGATGAAGCAAAGAAGATGACTTTCACTAAATGCAAAGATATGAAAGCAAGACAAATTCTTTTACCAAAATGACAAAATATTTTGTGAATATTTAGCAGAAACAAACAGCAAGTATGCTCCCTATATGAAAGCAAGCAAGAAAGAAAGAAACCCAAAATGGGTCCCACCGGTGTGCCAAAATGTTTCACACAGAGTTTCGTTCCGAATAGAGTTGCTTCTATCCTTTCATTCTCTTGAGAAACAGATAAGGGTTAGGGCTAGGAGGAATACCTGTTGAATGTTGGGAAGGTGTGCACGTACCGTAGAGAGATCAGATCGATTGTGAAGAACTCCTTTTTGTCTGGGAAGGACTACCTGTAAATAAGAACGCAAGACCACTAGATTTTAGTTAGACAACAAGTGAGGGAACTGCCTTAGGCCCAAGAAATATTAGACTTCCTTTCGAAGGTGGTCAGTTCCCCATTTAATATGAATTAAAGCAAAATGATAACAAAGAACTACAAGATAATACTTACTGGTTCCTGATGAAGATACAGGTCCAAGGAATGTGGTGGCGATAGTAAGGCTTAGTTGGGATGATCCGGTATTAGAAAGTGAGCTGATGAAGCTATCCTCAGTCTTTTCCAATGCTTGAATGAGGGTGATAGCGATCCAGTTGCTCAGTTGCAGTCTTCGGCTCGATGCTCTTCTCTGCAACCTCTTCTACTTGTTTCACTTCTCTTTCTACCCAAATGAATTCTGGATCCTTTGTTTTTGGTGGGAAGGTCATTTACAGGGAACCGATGGTGGTCGAGTAGGGACCGATGTCGGTTAGGTCAAAGTTGGCTATTTTTAGTAAAATAGCCAACTTTCCCTCCTTTTCTCCTGAGGGATCAGTTGTGGGCTTGGTCAAGTTATTATTAGGTTTGTTTTGATGCGGGTGAGGGGTGATGAGTCATGGGTGTGAGTCTGGACCAAGTCATAGGTCTTAATTAGGTTGGTTTAGGGTTAGGGCTAGGTCATGATGAGGTGGCAAGGTGAGGTGGCAGGGGTGGAGATGTGGATTTATTAATTATATGGTAATTAATAAATAATTAAGTGTGTAAGGTTTAGGTGGTGAGGTATGGTTAGGTTGCGAGGTGATATGCGGGGTACAGGGCGTCGTAAGACCCAAATTTGGTGTCTACATTTGCCCCTTGTTGTCATGTAGCTTGTCATGTAAAGCTGCACTGACAATAATAAGAAGTGGTTGCCCCAATTAAGGGTATAGGTAATCCCCCTCAAATCTATCATAGATTGAGGCGACGTGAAATCAGGGATAGGGTTGATAAAGGGTGAATGGTGTTGAGATGATGGTAAGATGGTGGGGTAAGTTCAAGGAAGCAGACGCACGTTGAAATGCAGTAGTGCGACCAGGGTACACGATGTGAAGAGCAAACAAGCAATTCATAGGCAAAGGTCGATAGTTTATCCAAACAAGGGTGATATAATCCTGGTATCCAAGGCATAGGAAGTAGCTCCAGGGGATATAACGGGTAAGGTACCGGAACGTTTAGGCATGTTCGGCAGTACCAAATGGTTGGTTTGGTTGAGATAAATGACACGGTCTTGGTCTAGGCAATGCTTGGTCGGCTGATCAATTCAAGTATCCTAGTTATGCTAAAACATGAACAGGTGAGCTCGATGGAACAAACAACTACATGATAGAATCATAAATTGCGGGTCTTGGTCGAGGTACTTAATTGGTGCGGCCTTGGGTTAGGCCGATTGGTTGGTTGCGCCTTGGGTCGGGCCAATTGGTGGGTGGCGGCCTTGGGTCGGGCCGATTGGGTGGTTGTGGCCTTAGGTTGGGCTGATTGGTTGGTTGCGGCCTTGGGTCGGGCCGATTGGTTGGGTGCGGCCTTGGGTCGGGCCGATTGGTTGGTTGTGGCCTTGGGTCGGGCCGATGAATTCAAAATAAGGCTATTTAGCAAAGCCGGGGTAGGTGAGGTGGTGAAAAATGGAGATTGGTGGATAAGGGCGGGAGTTAGGTTAAGTAAGTAGGTAACCGATATCGGTTATGTGTGACCGATATCAGTCACAAGACCGATACCGGTCTTCTAGGGCACACCGTAACCGACATCGGTTATATGTCAAAACCTATAAAAAGAAAAATACGGCATGTCATTGTCACTTTGTGAATTTGAGTGCCCATTTTTGTCTTTTCTGAGGTGTGAATTAGTTGGGTTGAAATTTTGGGCTGAGTTGGCACTAGTTGAGTGGGGGAGTAAGTTATTGGTAGGCCCCAGAGATCAGGAGACAAAATTTGATTGGTTGAGGACCTGCTTGAGGAGATTTGGAGCCATGGCATAGCCTGGAGGAGCAGGAGGTGCTTGGAGGAGCTGGACCACCACCACCTATCCCACCACGACGATGTGTAGTCATACCGGTAGGCTCTGAACCCCTTTTTGCGTGAAGTTGAAGCATTTAGCTAGGATGTGGGTTTTGGGGTAGGAATCCAAAATTTAATAAAATAATGGATAAATGAAGGTAAATCATAAAATGGAGTTGGTAGGTATGTTAGGTAGGCAAAAATGGCAGGGTGGGTAAGTTTGTAGGCAATTGGGCTGGGTAGATAGGTAAAAAATAAAAAAGGGGATTTGGGGGCCGTTTTCGATCCGGCCCCGAAATCCGATAGTGACCGATGTCGGTCACTAAGCGACCGGCAGCGGTCACAACTAAAGACTAGTTGGTTCCGAGACCGGTGTCGGTCATGTGTCGACCGACGATGGTTGTGTGTGGTACCGATGCACCGCTTATATGGCGAGAGGTAATGTTGTGAAAGTAGGTATATTGATTTGTTGTAGGTGGGTAGGATAGAGTTTTGGGGTGAAGGGGGAGAAGGTAGAGTGGCTAGGAAAGGTGAGTGGGGTGGGGGGTAATCGGGTGGTCGGGGGCCGGTGCGGGTAGGATAGGTTATGGGTTGTGGATGAATTGGGAGGGGTTAAATGGGCTGGGATATAGTTAGAGGATGAGAATAAAGTAGGTGGAGTATGAGTGGGGTAGTTGGTAGGTTGTGGAATAGGTAAAGGGGATATTGTAGGTGTTTGTTGGGTGGGGCTAGTGATATTGGGGTTATTGGGTGGGGAGTGAGTATAAATGGTTAAGGTAGTTGTTTTGTAAAGGGTAGATGTGATGGAGAGTGTTGTTTTTGTAGGCACGCCAAGATGGCCCGACAATGTGGGATCGAGATGCCGCCTCTCTTGAGGCGGATGTGGCCACATGTGTGGCTGCAGCACAAAGATGGCGATCATGCGGGAGGTTGGAGAAAGGTGAGTGTTATCAATATAAATATATGAAATCATTTATATTTTTAAGAAAAAACACAACACATGATAGGTTATGGTAGGGGATGGTCGAGCTAACCTTGGGAGACCCCAGGTCTCTCAAGTCTTTGCCCTACATAGCCCATTGCACAAAGCAAGGAGGGGCCTCAGACCGATGTAGTTCTCCCTTAGGACCAGGGAGAGATGAATTTAGGCAATTTTGTTGTGTTTAGGAAATTTGTTGGTTGGTAAAAGTTTGATGTTGGTAGGGTAATGTTGTTGGAGTTGGTAAGGTATAGGTGAAGTGAGGGTTAGCTTACCCAAGCATAAGGGAACCGTGTCCTGATTAAGGTCAACATATAATCCCGTTCAGGTAAATGAGACAAAAATGTCCCATAGTTGAAAAGAGCTAAACAAGTCATGTATTATCATAGGATGAGCTTGAATCCCTAGGTACCTTGCATAGGCGAGAAGTCGATAGGTGAAAAGAGTTGTATAATCACAATATATCAGATATACGCATGTCCCTTGAGTTTTTTTATTGTGAAGAATGGTGAGGTGAGGTGGATGGTATGGCTGGGGTGCAAAGAACTTGTTATAAGGTGATTATTCTGACGGAAGAGAACCAAACCAAAATAGACAAGTCCATGACTCAAAAGTACTTTTGAATACTGCTTTTATTTTTCTGGATATAGACTGATCGATGTGGGAAGTCTATATGGGATATGCATTTTTTTGTTCTTGAGGTCTTCACGAAGCTGATCAATGCGAGAAGCTTCTGATAGAGGCTGACTTTGTATAGCTATCCTTCGAGGGAGCAGTCTACTTATAGTAGCAGATGTGGCTTTGCACATAGCTGTCCTTCAAGGGAACAATCTAGTTTATAATAGCAGATGTGGCTTTGCACATAGCTGTCCTTCGAGGGAACAATCTAGTTTATAGATTAGAGGTCTAGATGTCTGTTTGACATGAAGCATCTAGTTTTGCAGGAAGTTTGACTCAAGAATATCCCAGAATTGTATAATTGAGAACTTTTTATTTTGATACTTTTAAGTCATGGACCAGACTAAAAAGGAGAAGGCATCTTTAAGAGGAGGTGATGATCAAACTACGTGGGTTGGATTTTACTTTGAGATGCATGACAAAAAAAAAGGTGTATGAGCTGGTAAATGAGCTCAAGGGACGAGCGCAAGGTAGATAAGAAGTGATGTAACACTAAATTCAACAATAGAATGGTCGAAGATGCAAGGAATTAAGGGGTTCAGGCTCGGGTTTACCATTAAGTGAAGCTAAATGATAAGTACACGATCCATAAGTGTGAGTGATAATGTAAGGCCCAATCCAATTAGGAGCAAATTTTTCATGTTTTCTCTGTTCTAGTTTGGTTACATATTGATTCTCTTTGAGGACAAGATCACCAATCTTAAGGGTATGCTCATGAATTTGATTATCATAAGCGAGACTTGATGCGCTTTTGATAGATTTGAAGGTGGTCAAGAGCTGTAAGATGACGCTCATCAAGAAGCTCTAATTGGGCTAACCGCTCTTGGCGGAAATCATCATTGGTGAGAATATCCTGGAGAGATATTCTTAGGGAGGGGATTTGTATTTCGAGAGGCAAGACAACCTCGGTACCATATACCAAAGAGAATGGTGTGGCATTAGTGGAGGTACGAATGCTGGTACGATAAGCCCAAAGGGCAAAGGGGATGTGATCAGGCCAATTGTTTCCAGAATCGTTAACGACTTTCATGAGAATTTTGGTTAGGGTTTTGTTAGAAGATTTGGCTTGACCATTTGCTTGTGGATAGTAAGGTGATGAGAAGCTAAGTTTGATACCAAAGTTGTCACAAAGGTCTTGTAACAAATTATTTTGAAAGATTTTCCATTATCTGTTATCAGGCGATGAGGAACACCAAAACGATAGATAATGTGATGGTTGATGAACTCTACGATTTTTTCTTTTTTGGTTGAAATGAGTGGAATTGCCTCCACCCATTTAGTGTAATATTCGGTTGCTGTGATTATCCAATGGTGACGTTGCGAAGAAGGTGGGTGAATCTCACCAATAAGGTCTAAACCCCATTGTGAGAAAGGCCAAAGATCTCGTGCGACCTGTAGCGGGTGGCTAGGAGTATGTTGAAGGTTGGCATGTTGTTGACACATAACACAATGCTTAACATATTCGTGAGCGATCGTTATTAAGAGTAGGCCAATAATAGCCTAGGCGAAGGATCCGTTTAGCCACGCGAAGCCACTAAAATGTCCACCACAAATTCTATCATGGACTCATTGGATGGTATAGGCGACTTCAAAGGTGCGATTAGACATCGAAGGAGGATGCCATCAAAGCCACGTTTATAGAGGAGTCCTCCCATGATGACATAACGAGAAATTTTTTAAGAAAAGCACGTTTTCCGTTACTAGTAAGGTGAAGTGGGAGAATAGAGGTTGTCGTGTAGTCGTGAAATTGGTGATACCGGTATCCTGTGAATTAGCGAGATACATTATTTACCATACAAACATCCGGACTCGAGTAAGATGGGGCAAAGAGTTGTTGGACCAAGAAAAATATGTCAGAGTCAGTTGGTGAGGTAGGAATTTGTGAGGCCAAGCAAGCCATAATATCTGCAAATTTATTAGTTGAGCGGGGAATGGTTTGGATAGAATAATGATAAAATAAGGTCAAAAGTGAATCCACGTAATGTTTGTACTTTTGAAGTTCCTCATTTTTACATTGGTAGATGCCAGTAACTTGATTTACTACCAATTGAGAGTCACCGAAAATGTTAATAGACTTTACACCTAAGTGTAACGCAACCTGGAGACCCAAAACAAGGGCCTCGTATTCCGCTGTATTATTAGTGCAGGGGAAATCGAGCCGGAATGAAAGAGGCATAGGTTTAGCATCAAGAGGAATGAGAACAATGCCTGCCCCTCCACCGCGCTGGCATTTAGATCCATCGAAGAAGAGGGTCATTGGATACGACACATCACTGAGTGAAAGAGTTGTGATGAGCTCATCAGGGAAAGTAAAATTGGTAAATTGTTCCCCAGGTAAAGGGGCTTCCACGAGTTGGTCTGCGATAGTTTGTCCTTTGACTGATTTTTGGTGTACAAACTCAAGGTCAAGGTCGGCGAGTAGCATAAGCCATCGGGTGATGCGTTGGTTTAGATGAGGTTTGGTGTACATATAATGTATGGGGTCAGCGTTGGTGATGACAAAAGTTTTGTGATTCAGGATCTAATGTCAGAGTTTGGTGGCCACAAATGATAGGGCTAGGCACAACTTTTCTACGTGTGTATACCTAGTCACGTAATCCACAAGAGTATGGATTATGTAATAAACTACTTGTTCTCGATGCTCAGAGTCACGATGTGCGAGCATGGCTCCTACAACATGGTCGGTGGCATGACATGATAGCAAAGGTTTCCCAAGGAGTAATGAAGGCGGTTTTATGTTGATCGGCGGGGCTACCAAAATTTGATTATATCCCAAGAAGCCATCCATGAGAGAAAGCATCTCATGGCCTATAGTGAGATGAACAAGTTTATCAATACTAGGTAGGGGAAGTCATCCTTTGGGAAAGTGAGGTTAATATCTCGAAATCCATACATATCCAAAGTACCCCGTTGCTTTAGTGATAGGTAAGATGTTATAAATCCAGTAAGGATAGTCAATAGGTAAGATGAAGTAAACAAAAAGGAGTTGTTGAAGCTCTTCTTTGACCAAGAGGGCAATGCGTGGATGCATTTTCTCGGTTTACGTTTAACTAGTTTGGAGTCGGGTTTCATAGTAATGTTATGGACAACAATGTCAGGATCGATTCCTGACATGTTAGCGTAGAGACCAAGCAAAAGCTTGGTTGTGGGCACAGAGGAAGGTAGTGAAGGCAGTTTGTTCTGATGTGTTAAGAGATTGTCTGATCTTCACAATGTGAGGATCATCCTCTGTGTGGATGTTGATTTCTATAGTCAACTCATTCAACATGGTTTGAGTTTCAGATGGTAAGGCACGTTGAATATAAGAGTCGTCCGCACCAAGGTAAGTGAGGATGGAGTCGTCATCCTGGCACTCAACAACATTAATTGAAGGCGAGTCTTCTTCGATCATGTCTGGATACAGAAGGGGAAGAGAAGATGGGTCTTCATTATCGCGTTGATAAGTGAGAGGACCCAGGAAGATAGCATTTACGGAAAAAAAAAAAAAAAGTTAGGAGGGATAGATTCCGGGTCTATCGACTCTGTGGGTGAAGATGGCAAAATAGGTGATGATGGTTCAGAAGAGGTAATGTCATTGTCTTCCCGGATACAACTGACACGAGGTTTCTTTGGTGTAAGTGTTTCAGAAAATCCAAGACCACTACGATCTTTGTGTTTGCATGTAGTCACGGGAATGATTGTATGTCGGCCTTGTTCATAAAGACCGAAACCAAAACCTTTCCAAGCACAGTGAGTCAAGAAGGTGAGGGCGAAATGACGATTTGTTAGATATTGAAAATTGGATTGGAAGGGAACCACACCAAGGGGAGGTTTAGGGGTAATGGAGGATGCGTCGACACCCCCATACGTTAGGTTGGTGCGGCAATTAGGTGGTCCGTAGGAGATCACCTCCCCCACACGACGGTCGTAGGTAGGATGCGCATGTAACTGTCTGTACTCCTGTGGGGTATGGAAAGTGCTAACATTATATAGGTGATACTCCCCCAGCGTAAGGCGTTGAAAAACATCTACCAAGGGATCTGAGGTTGGGATGTTGTCCGTGGGGAAGGAAGTGGTATTTGCGGCAGTGGTTTCATTGGTTGAAGGTGTAGGTGCGGCTAAGGTGGATGGTTGAGGTGTGGGCAAAGTAGATGGTTGGGTTGGATGAATGGGTGCCTTGACTGGTACAAGCACATCATTAGGGTGATATAACATAATGCATGTTTTGAAGGGGGGAGTGTCAGCTTTTACGGTGTATGACTTACCCTCATACTCAAATTTTATGCATCTATGTAAGGTGGAGGGAACGCATCCCATAGCCCGGATCTAAGGGCGGCCTAAAAAAATGTTGTATTGAATTATCCCTCAACGACATAGTAGAGTTCGGTAAGGTACATGGCCCTACACGAATGTTAAGGATCATGGTGCCTAAAGTAGAAGTAATAGCATCATTGAATGGATGCAACATGGTGGGGTTAGCACACATGCAGCTAGAAGGGATATGCATTTGTTGGAAGGCTTTAGAAGAGATGATCTTTAGGCTAGTGCCCCTGTTAATCATAACATGACGTACTCTGATGTCCCGGATGTAAGCCGAGATGAAAAGAGCGGGGTCAGGATCTTCTGCACCAAAGACGATAATTTCTTCTTCGGAGAAACTGACAGCGGGTGGCTTCTTTGTGACGAGGATGCAAGTGGTAGATTGTTTGGTGAGAGAATCAATGTGGTTGGGTATTAAGATGGAGGCAACGGGAAAGGTTTCGTTAGGTAGGACCTCTATCCCTTGAAGGATTTCAATGAGAGCTTGTCGATGAGATTCAGAGGTTTGAATGAGATCATACAGTGTCATTTTTACAGGTGATTGGTGAAGTTGTTTGATCATGGTACGATGGGCAACTCCATCAGAGACGAGGTAGGAAAGTCCACAAATAACCACTTTAGGTGGTGGTGTGATCGGGATGGCGGACAGAAAGAGAGGCCGCAGGTGTGCTTTCTTTAGCTTTCCCATTGTTTTTCTGCCCTCGAGTAGCATTACTAATCATGTTGATTTGCTGAACACGAGAGGAGGAAGATGGCATGGATAAGTCATTGTCTTTGAGAGGTGGGGTTGCAATAATGATAGATCTTGGTGAGGCAGGGATAGGTGGTATAGGAGAGGGGATTGAAGCTAAAGGTTTCTCCCTTCGTAAGTTGTCTTTCTTAACCTTTCTATCCGAGATAGGTGACTGGCGAAGGATGGATTTCAAAGCTTTGTATCCTTCTACATCGTGTCTGGTGTGCGGTGGTAAGCGCAGATTTTAGACTCATCATAACCTATAGGTCGAGGTTTAGATGGATCATAGGGTCTGAGTGGGGGTAGGGAAATGGTCGCATTCTCCACCAACATATCAAGGATCTTGGCGTAAGATCCTTTGAGCGGGTCAAAGTCAGAGGAAGATGAGGCTATTGATTGGGTGGGTTTTGGTAATGGTTGGGTATGGTTGGTTCGCACGGAGCGAAGTGGTTTAGACAAGGGGTTTTGATAATTGGATTTAACTAAATGTGGATTCTTCGACGCAGAAGTCATGTTTAGCTAGTTAGATGATGAGGCCACAGATGACGTGGTGGCAGGAAACAACCACGGGAAAGAGGAGTGACAGCAAACAAATCCTTTGATGATGGAGTTTGTTTAGGGTTGGTAGGTGGACAGGATACTTGGGGTGACGGTGTTGATACACCCGTGGATCTCTGTATGGGTGTAGAAGGTGCAGGTCGTTTTAAAGAAAACGTAGGAGGTATGATGTATTGAGGCAAGGTGGAGGGGTGAGGTCCCAATATAGAAGGTAGGTGTGACGGCGAGGGTTTTAGTTGTGACAGAGGCATAGATTGGACTTGAGGAGATTGGGTCTGTCTCCTAGGTGGATGGACGACTTTATTTTTGGATAAATCTAACCGTTTAGGTGGGTGTGTTAGGCTGGGTATTGGTGAAGTCCCAAGCGTAGGGGAAGGTTTGGTTAGGTTAATAGAGGTGGATGAGGTATTCGGTAGAGATGAGGGGGGTGAAGATGAGGACATAGGCATTTTGAGCTTTTGTAAACACCTTGGGTATATGGTAGAGGTGTCTGGATCGGTCATCTGCATTTGAGTAGAGCATGGTGTACTCAAACACTCCCATAGGACTCGTCTATCTTCTGAGGGATGACAATCTTCACATGTGAAGAAGAAATTTTGTATGGAAGAGAGGTGGGTTGTGATTCCGGTCCACTGTGGGTGTGATACAGGGGGTAAATGAGGTGTTGTATCAATGGGTGTTAAGAGGTCAACCGGTCACTGAAAAGATTTAGGCGATGAAGAAATAATATGTAGGAAGGCATGTTTGAGGGGATCCGTCATGATTAAGGAGTTTGGTGGTGTTGGTTCGAGAGGTTTCTCTTGTAAGGATGATAGAAACATTGGCGAGCCTTCTTCTTTTATAGTAAGAGTGGCGAAAGGAAATGTTTGCAAAATAAATAAGTTAGATAACATCCGTTCACAGTCTTGCGAGGATGTGGTGTAAGAAGACTCATTCGTGAGAAGAGGACTCTGGGTGGTTAATTCCTTTATGGGTAAAGGAATGGCAAGGTTATCATCTTGTCTTGATGGGGGTGTAGGGGGTGCGGATCCCTGCGTTAGTGAAGAGGCCTGATTCAGAATTTCCTTGATAGAAGCTTTTGGTTGGGAGTTGAAAACTGCATGGATTTCATGAACACTCTTCTCCTCGGCTGAGGTGTCTTGATTTGTGTTACTGTTAGATGCATGGTTTGGAAATGGTTTGTTGAAGATTTTAAATTTCGATTAGCGGGGCATTAGGATTGTCGAGAGTTATATCCCCCCGCATCAACCATTTCTCGCTGTGTGTTTTTCAACATCTTGCAGCTTTTCATGACCGTGTCCCTTCACGCGATGGAAGTTACTGAAGTCATTTTCTTTATACGAAGAAGGAATAAGCGCGAGTGGAATCAAACCCGGAGTGAGGTTTAACAGAGGCAAGGTGATAGCTCCTGCTTTAAGCAATTTGTCTAAGATCACACCATAAGTTTCTCCCAAGGGAGTATAGTTGATGGGCTCGGCTTTATACTTATAGGTGGCTTTCGGCTGGGTATTAGACAATGCTTGAGATTTGACCATCACAGCGTGTACGGCACCCTTTGATTTCGAAGCAGCCGATGTGTGAGAATTGGTGGTGTTGGGTTTGGTGGTAGAGTCTTGGGTTCGAAATTTGAGCTTTTGTTGCGTAACCTCAATTTCTCTTCCTCTAAGGCTCGAATCTCTAGTTTCCGAGCCATAGTAAAGGCCTCATCAAAGGTGCGGAAAGTTTGAAGTTCGAGGGTGGGAGAAATTTGTTTAGCGTAGGTCCGCGTAAATAGTTCAATGAGCTCGGCCTGAGGTAAGGCGTAAGTAAGTTGGTTGATGAGGCCCCGCCATCATCCAACGAAATCTGTGATAGACTCGTCTTCAAATTGTCGGATGGCATAGAGGTCGGTAATGGATACTTTCTTGGCAATATTGATGGAGAAGTGATCCAAGAAATATTGGGCTAACTGGTTAAAGGAGAAGATTGAATGCTAGGTTAAAGCACTGTACCACTCCAAGGCAGGTCCTGATAAGGACATGGGAAAGGTACGGAGTAGTAAGGCATCGTCATGAGCAATCAGATAGTAGGCATGTCTGAATGATCGCAAGTGTTGTTGAGGGTCCTCCTTACTATTAAAGCAAGTAAATTTCGGTAATTCCCATTGAGGAGGATATGTATGAAGGGGGACAGAAGGGTGAATAGGCTCTGAAAAACTTGCTCGTATGTCAGGGTGTTGCGACTTCCTGAAACAGAAGCCTCAAGATTTTGCATCTTGTCCATCATCTGTTTGATTAAATCATTGGTTGGGTTAGATGATGGTGCTTGTCATTGTAAACAGAGAAGGATTGGTCCAAGAGCCGCTACTAGACAATGATGGGATTGAATGTTGATAAGATAATGGTGATGAATGTGTTGGGGCAGCCGAATAAGGGTGTCCTATATAAGAGGTTGAGGCCACTAGATGAATTTGTGGAAATGAAAAGGTGGGCGGAACTTGTGAGGGAAAGCTCGTGTGTATAGGTGGCAGAGAGCAAGTGATGAAAGAGGAAACCTGTGAGAGAGATGAGGTAGGGGTAGTGGACGGTAGTGATATGTGGGGTCCCAGATTAACCAGAGGAAAACCAATCGGTGCAGTATGAACCACCAAAGCTACTGAGCTGGGAGATGGGGCTAAGGATGAAGATGGTGAGGTGGAGTTATTAGGTGGGGAAGGGGCTAAGTGAGTGGCGATACTAATAGGCATACCAACAAGGAGCTGACCATCGAGTGCACGGTCAGGGGTATGAGACAAATAATATTGTATGGCACTAGGATTAGCATCCAAAAATTTGGCAAATTCCTTATCTCCTACAGGGATCTTGGGAAAATTGCTGGTATCCGTAGGATTCCCCATAGGATGCGAAGGGCATGACTCAGGCAAAGGCACGGAACAGGCATGTGAAACCATGGTTGTTGCTTGTTTCCGGGTGATAACAACCATGGAAAAGAGGACACAACAGAGATTTAATCAATCCGGAACGAAAACAACAACAAAATTTTGGAATTGATAGGTTGCTGGTGTGTCAAGAACTGTTAAACACAGTAACCGATATCAGTCAGATAACCAATGTCGGTTAAAATGTAACAAGCGTCGATCGCTTAACCGATGTCGGTAGTATGGAACCGGTGTCGGTCACTGTGAAAGCAAAGAGAGGATGTAAGAAGTTGCTGGTTTGGGGATAACAATGCTTAAAATACCTACCAAAATGTCTTGAAGTGATCATTGAAACAGTGTATGACAGAGAAATAGAACTAAAAAAAAGCAAGATGCACACGTAAACCAATAGACTAACCCTAGGATTAGTTTTAATCACTTTGGGCTTATGCCTTAGATGTCAGATGATGTCAATCCTAAACGAAATACCTAACGGAGATGTCAAGTTTGTTGTGGCTCATAAGGCTACCTCAATCGGGTGGAGGAATACCACGGAAAGGGGGGAGGTTTGAGCTATTGTATTGATTATGATGTGATTTGGTATGTGTTGTGCAGTGAGAGTAAGATTAATTTCTCATCAATACCGTGGATATCACCCCCACGTGTACGACACACTTAATCTACGTTCACTAGAATTAAAAACAACAAGCAAGAATGTGATGCACGTGTTTTAAACCCAAATCGAAAATGATATTCGATGAAGCAAAGAAGATGACTTTCACTAAATGCAAAGATATGAAAGCAAGACAAATTCTTTTACCAAAATGACAAAATATTTTGTGAATATTTAGCAGAAACAAACAACAAGTATGCTCCCTATATGAAAGCAAGCAAGAAAGAAAGAAACCCGAAATGGGTCCCACCGGGCGTGCCAAAATGTTTCGCATAGAATTTCGTTCTGGAATAGAGTTGCTTCTATCCTTTCATTCTCTTGAGAAACAGATAAGGGTTAGGGCTAGGAGGAATACCTATTGAATGTTGGGAAGGTGTGCACGCATCTTGTAGAGAGATAAGATCGATTGTGAAGAACTCCTTTTTGTCTAGGAAGGACTACCTGTAAATAAGAATGCAAGACCACTAGATTTTAGTTAGACAACAAGTGAGGGAACTGCCTTAGGCCCAGGAAATATTAGACTTCCTTTCGAAGGTGGTCAGTTCCCCATTTAATATGAATTAAAGCAAAATGATAACAAAGAACTACAAGATAATACTTACTGGTTCCTGATGAAGATACAGGTCCAAGGAATGTGGTGGTGACAGTAAGGATTAGTTGGGATGATCCGTATTAGAAAGCGAGCTGATGAAGCTATCCTTAGTCTTTTCCAATGCTTGAATGAGGGTGACAGTGATCCAGTTGCTCAGTTGCAGTCTTCGGCTCGATGCTCTTCTCTGCAACCTCTTCTACTTGTTTCACTTCTCTTTCCTGCCCAAATGAATTTCGGATCCTTTGTTTTTGGCTGGGGAAGGTCATTTATAGGGAACCGATGGCGGTTACGTAACCGATGGTGGTCGAGTAGGGACCGATGTCGGTTAGGTCAAAGTTGGCTATTTTTAGTAAAATAGCCAACTTTCCCTCCTTTTCTCTGAGGGATCAGTTGTGGGCTTGGTCAAGTTATTATTAGGTTTGTTTTGATGCGGGTGAGGGGTGATGAGTCATGGGTGTGAGTCTGGACCAAGTCATAGGTCTTAATTAGGTTGGTTTAGGGTTAGGGCTAGGTCATGATGAGGTGGCAAGGTGAGGTGGCAGGGGTGGAGATGTGGATTTATTAATTATATGGTAATTAATAAATAATTAAGTGTGTAAGGTTTAGGTGGTGAGGTATGGTTAGGTTGCGAGGTGATATGCGGGGTACAGGGTGTCATAAGACCCAAGTTTGGCGTCCACAGATATCTTGAAAAAATTGAACCATCATGGGGAGTGGATAGTTGTTTTGTAGAGAGGCCTGATTAAAATTCCTAAAATCTACACAGATGCAAATCTCGCCATTCTTCTTTCGACGGGTAAAATGTTGGCAATCCATGTTGAATGATGTATAGGAAAATAATCTTGGCTTTTAGTAACTTCTGTATCTCTTGAAAAATAGTATTAGCAACCTTAGGATTATACTACCTTTGCTTCTACTTGAAAGGTTTGATCCCAGGTTTCAAAGGGATATAGTGCTACATCTCCTTTGGTTGAAAATCCTTAAGATCTTCATATGAATAGGAAAGAACATCGGCATACTTTTTAAATAGGTTTACTACTTTATTTTTCTCTTCTTGAGTGCAACATTTTCTAATATTCACCACCCTAGGTTCATCATTTCTTCTAATATTGACCTTCTCATACTCAACAGATTGTCGAGTCCCTTGAGAAGCTTCATATTTGATGAACCTATCATGTTTGTCAAACAGATATTCTAGACTCACTAGTCCTTTGGGAATCTTGTTACCCTTCAACTTAATACAACCATCCTGATCCATCTCTTCCTTGATATCTTCCTCATTAGAGGGCACATATTCTCTAGGCAGAGTTTCACTTCCTTCAAAATATAACTGATTGAAGTTATATTTAAGCTCCAAGAAAGAGATCAAGTGTTGATCATCATTGAAAACCTTCCATTTGCTTTCATTATTCGAACACTAGGCCTATGAATCATTTCAATGGTAAATTTCTCTTGAGAGAAATCTGGATGAGGAATCAACAAAGATCCTAAGACAACTAGAGAATCAGCTCTAGTATTCTTTTCTCTTGGCACAAATTCAATTGAGAAAGCATCAAGGAATTCAATGGAATCCCAAACAAGATTTCTATAATGTTTCAATCTCCTATTCTTGACTTGGTAAAGATCCCTTACCTGTTTCACAATCAACTCTACATCACCACGAGCACAAAGATTATTTACTCCTATTTCTTTTGCCATGCTCAATTTAAGGATGAGAGCCTCATACTCAGCTGTATTATTTGTATTTTCAAAATGAAGATTGAAAGAAAATGGATGAATCTTCCTTTCTGGAGAGATTAACACCACACCAGCTCTAGAACCAATTGAAGAGCAGCTTCCATAAAAATCCAAAGTCCAAATTCCATTGGCATCATGAATCACTCCCTTAGGAAGACTTGCCTCATCCTCTGATGTGATCATATAGTTTCCATCCCATATATCTTCATAGAGTATTTGTGCTTTTGGATTATCAGTATTTTGCACAATATACTCAGTTTACTTTTCTGGTAACAACTTTCTTATTTTTCCATTGACTGGGATCAAAGCACATGACTAGCCCATCTAAATTTCACCTCCCACCTCTTTACAGAAATTCTTACTCAACAACATACCATATGAGGGAGAAATATTAGCAACAAAATAGTGGTCAGTAACCCTTTTCTGGAAAAGCAACAAGGCTACTTGTGCATCTTTAATCTTCCCAACCAAAGGCACTTCTCTACTTTCCATGGAATATTAGGAACCAAAGGTATTTTTAGAGTCGGACCCAAAGCATGAGCTACTTTTATAGGAATTACATTGTCTAATGCTCCTGAGTCTATAACAAAATTACTTGAGTTTATGGCCAGCTATGAGGAGAGTCACATAGAATGGTTCAATTTTCTCATTAGGGGAAGTGACTGCAGCCACAAGGCTTGGTTGAGGTGAGGAAGAGGGAGTGGGAAAAATACCTTTAGAAGTATTGGATGAGGATTTGGATTTGGAATTGAAAAAGTTTACCATTTTAGCAAAGGCTTTTGGATGGGTTTGGTAAAACTCTGCCTCTAAAATTTGGATTTTGGTCTTTTTAAGGTGATTAATGATATCAAAAGACCTAGAGGTGGATGGGGCATCACTACTAGGAACATGAGAAACTTTTGATTTATCAAATTTAGGAATTTAAGGACAAGAAGTTTTGGAAATAGAGGTAGAAGGAGGAGGATTAACATTACTCACCTTTTGTGTGGAGGCAGTGGGAATAAGAGCTCCTCTTCTTGCAACCACTAGAATAGTTATAGGAAACTCCTTATATTTCTTAGCAAACTACATCACTTTTTCTTTTATGTTCATTTGATCCCAAGTCATAACAACATATGACTCACTATTCATCTCTACCACTCTTTCATCATATTCATCTTCGTCATCCATACCTTCAGTGGTAAGGAAATGAACTTGAGATCAACTGAGCTCTTCTAGTTATTCATCAACCTCTTCTTCTAGTTCTTCATAGACTTCATTAAACTCCTCATCATCAGGTTCTTGAACTTCAAAAGTTACATTGACTGGAACCTTGATAGGCGGGCCTTCAATAGCCAATTTATTCTCAGAAGGAGGTAACTAGTTTCTAGGCTGAAAATTCCTTCTTGAAATATCTTGATAAGGAGTATGTTGAGCCAATTTCTTTTTCATGGCAATGAAATCATTTGCTAAATTTTGCACTAAATGATTTGAATTGACTCTAGGAGAGGAAGAGGAGGATGCTTTAGACTTGGAGGGTTCTCTTTTCAATTTACCAGACATGATTAAATCATCCTCAACACTGATAGCCAAATGTTGATCAACGTCCAAAGTTGCAAGGTTAGCTCTCCTTAGTGGATAACTTAATTCGAGTAATGACCATTGAGGAAGAAGTATTTTTGGATTTGATCTACAGGATGAGTGTTTTATGGAAGTTTACGAATGAGCTTGTTGAATTTGGACACAAATTCTCTCATAGGCGCATGTGGTTCCTTCTTGATATGAGAAATTTGAGCCAAGAGAGCATGCACATCTTCAATAGGTTTGAAACGTTGCTCAAACTGAGTTGTCAAGGTGGTCCAATCAGTAATTGACCCAACAGGAAGATGATAGAACCAATCAACAACATTATCCTGCAATGTTTCTACAAAGATCCTGCAGAAACGTCTTCATGCTCAATCCCAAGAATCCCACATGCAATGCTGAAGGCTGCAATGTGTTCATCTAGGTGTACCTTCCCATCACCTTAGAATTTAGGAAAACCTTTCCTACTACTCCTGGGTAACTCATGCAATGGTTGAGGAAGAGAAAGAGGCCCAATCTATTGTCCCCAAGGAAGAGGTGTTGCCATCTATGGGAATATTGTCTGAAGGGGAACTGAAACACCAACAAGTATCAGAGAAAGAAGATTAGGGCTAAGTTATTCTGGAGGAATGCTATTCTTGGAATTTATGTCTTTAATAGGAGGTGTGCTTGCAGAACGATTTCCTCTGTTCCTTTTTGCTAGAAGAAGAGAGAAGTTTTGTTGCTCCAGAAGTTGAAAATGAGAATCTTCAACCCCAAGAGCTTTCTTCCCATGTGTATATTGTAGAGTCACTAGACCAAAAAAATGATCTTGAAGTTGTTTTAGAAATGGATACATTGAAACAAAATCCCAAATGAGTCACCAAAAACTATTGGGTTTTAAAATGGTACTTTAACAAAACCATAGTCAGGGGAAAAGTCCATCCTCTTTATGGGAGAACTTCCCTTATTGAAAGTAAACAACAAAGCTTATATACAAATGTACAACTTTCATCTTAAGGCTGGACTTTTGACATCTTGAAATGCTTTTACCAAAATAGCTTATCAATACAAACAAATGGAAGAACTGAAGAAAGGAAAGAGTAGAATATAACAATACTTTCAGGAAATATAGATAACAAAGTATAACCTTATACGTACTTGAGAAAAGGTGATACAAAACAAAATCATTCTCATTCACAACATAAGATATCATTCCATAGACACAAAGTTATAGAAATCATATCAATAAGAACACAAAGTTTCTTATTACAGAAGATAAATGATCCACGGATTTCAGGCAAGCAAGAAGAGACAATAGATGAAGATAGAGAGAAAGGGGAAATTCTTCTGTATTGATTTCTTTCGATTCTATTTACACTTCAAAAGTATCAGAGTCCAACAACTGTAATGAGCCAAGCTCTTACATTTATAGATGAAGCAAAGAGAGGAGAAGAAGTGAAGGAAAGAAATCTGATTTGGAAGCTCAACCACCAACCATCAATACCCCTGTAAATCCTCCTAAAATATTTCAAGTCTAGTTTTACATGTCTGTTTGGTGCATCGGAGAAGGAAGGATGGAAGATCAGATCAAATCTGATTTGGTTGAAGCAATCAGATCATATATTAATGGTGTGAAAGATGTTTTCCAGATTCCTAGCCATCAAATTCTGCTAAAAATAATATTTTATGTTTCCATGGCGTAGAGAGACCAAGATATTTCCAACGAACAAGATAAAATTTGTCGAATTTCAAGCACCTTTGGGTTGAAATTTATGCTCATTTGAATATTTGAATCGAATCCGTAAAAAAATAATGAAAATGCAATTTTTGCAAAATGGATCTGCAAGGCCCAAAATGCATTTTTTCCTTTAGCTCAAAAGATGCAAAGTGCAAAAGTCTCCCTCAAACCCTGCAGGCCCACTATTCACTTTTGATATAGGCCTAACACATGGCTCTTTCGGGCATTGATGGAGTCGTGGCTCACTTTTACAATTTTAATTTATTTTGATAAAAGGTTAAAATTCCCAAAGTGCTCCGACGATCCGCCTCTCTGCTTTGAATTTTCAATATATATTCATTACCTAGCTTTGGCGGAGTCATGGATCATTTTACAACTTTACTCCTTTTGGAAACAAAATCAAGATTCCCAAAATCTCTGACGACCCGCCTTCCCGCTTTGACTTTTGATGTGGGCTCAACATTTGAATTTTTCTTGTGCGCCGATGGGGTCGTTCTTTACTTTTACACTTTATTCCTTTTACGAAATAAATCCAAAAAATCCAAAGTTCTCTAGTAATCTGCCTCCTCTCTTTGACTTAAAAACAACCACGTGTCCTTTTGCGGGCCTTAGGCATTTACTTTTACATTCTTTTTTTCCATAATGCATCAAAACACGAAAAGGGCCTCGCTTTCCACCATAGCTTGATTTGACCAATCGATCCTTCGGGCCACGAGGCTGATTTGATACTTTTGTAAAAATAACAAAAGCGACAAGTTCACCAAATAAAACCGCCACGCCGTATCGAATTAGAGATGTCCACGTATCCGTAGACGTTGGAAATGAAATTGACAGGGAAGATACGCCATCATTCACGACTGTAGAAAAAATATAGAGGAGGGGAAAAACTCCACCCTTCATGCCCGAAAAACAAATTACTCCTCATGGAAAGAAGAACTATAAACAATACCAGGCTCGATGCAATCCACGGCCATAGAAAAGGATTTGACAATTTCATTCAAATGGAGGAAACAATTTTCAAGCATCTAGATGGGAAGACAAAAAGTTTATCAAACCATGTGGACTGCAAGATTTTAAATTAACAGGGCGAGATTGTAAATGAGCACCAACTTCTTCAAAGCATGAATTTTTCTATCTCTCTAGACTTCTCACTCTGCTCAAACATCTCTCAAAGGCACCAACTCAATTTTTTTGAAACTTGACTTGAAAAATGAGGGGAATTTTGAGGGTGACAACATTGTCCCATCTAACAGGGGTTCTACATTTCCTTCTGTATAGTGCTTCGGAAGGTTCCATTTTAAGAGAGGCGTGATAAGTGTTATTATAAGAAAATTCAACTAATGGGAGGTACTATTCCCATTTGTATTTTTGATCCATTGAATACATTCGTAACATATCCTCTAAAAATTGATTAACTCTTTCAGTCTGTCCATCCGTTTCTAGGTGATATGCAGAACTGAAATTCAACTTAGTCTTGAGGGCTGCATTAAGTGTTTGCCAAAATCTAGATGTCATTCTTGGATCTCTATCCAATATGATCAATTCAGTACTCCATGTAACCTGAAAATCTCATGCACAAATCTTCTTGCTAACACAGGTGAATCATCCTTTAGATTACCAACAATAAAGTGTGCTACCTTTGTTAGTTTATCAACAACAACCATAATAACATCATGTTTATTTTTGACATAGGCAACCCCTGAACAAAATCCATGCTTATCACTTTCCATTTATATTGCGGAATGTTGTGAGGATACAATAAACCAGTTGGATGCATATGCTCTGCTTTAACACGATGACACTCTATGCAGTGTGTCAAAAATTCCATCACATCCATTTTCATCGCTTTCCGAAATATTTTTGTTTTATATCAGCAAACATCTTTGTAATGCTAGGGTTTCCAAAAAAAGGTGAATTGTGAAATTCAGCTAATAATTTCTTTCTTAAATCATTTGCCAAAGGTATGTATACCATGTTTTCAAACTGCAAGATTCCTTCATTGTCAAAGTGAAAACCTTTATATCTCACATCATTTGGATCTGCAGCAAGTGCTATCTTTACTTATTGAAAATAAGAATCAGATTCCATGACACTTTTCACCTCATCTTTAAACTGAGTTCTCAACGTTATAAGAGCATAAATGTGCTTCCTACAAATTAGAGAATCCGTTACTCTATTTTCTTTTCCTTCAATGTAATTTATGTCAAAATCAAACCGAGATAGACATTCTAACCATCTTTGGTATCTTGCATTAAGATTTGGCTAAGTAAAAATATACTTCAACCTAAGATGATCATTTTTTAGTTCAAAAGGCCTACCAAGAAGGTAATGCCTCCATACTCTAAGTGCATGAACAATGGCAGCAAGCTCTAGGTTATGTTGAGCATAATTCAGTTCATGTAACTTGATTTTTCTACTTTCATAAGCTATGACATGATCATTCTACAACAAAATACCTCTGAGACCCTCCCCAGATGCATCTGTTATGACAGTAAAGTCTCCATTAGGATCAGGTATAGTAACCGATCCTTTAGAATCTTAAAAGCAGATTCACATTTTTCATTCCAAACAAATTTCTTGTCTTTCTTCTGTAATGAAGTTATTGGTGCAACAATCTTAGAAAAGTCTTTAACAAACTTTCTATAGTAACCGGAAAGACCCATGAAGCTTCTAACTTCATGTACATTCTTGGGTGCAGGCCACTCAGTTATAGCTACAATCTTTGAGGGGTCTACCGCTATTCCATTCTTGCTTATAACGTGACCCAAATAGTGCACTTCGTGTCATAGAAGGAACATTTCTAAATATTACCATACAACTTTCTCTTTCTCAAGATTTCCAAAACTATCTTTAGATGCTTATGATGTTCTTCAATATTTTTAGAGTATATAAGAATATCGTCCAAGAATACAAGCACAAATTTTTCCAAGTATTCTTGAAAAATATTATTCATCAAATTCATAAAAGTGGCAGGTGCATTCATCAACCCAAAAGGTAAAATTGTGAATTCATAATGCCCATACCTTGTTCTAAAAGTTGTTTTATGAATGTCTTCATCCTTTATTCTCAATTGATGATACCTAGACCGAAGGTATATTTTAGAATATATTGATGCACCACGCATCTGATCAAACAAATCATCAATTCTAGGAAGTGGATATCTGTTCTTAATTGTTGCTTTGTTTAACATTCTATAATCAATGCACAATCTAAGTGTGTCATCCTTCTTTTTCACAAAAATACCAGTGCTCCCCAAGGTGAGACACTCAGTATTATTAAACCTTTTGACAAAATTTCCTGAAAATGAGCCTTATGCTCTATCGGTTCAAGGGTAATCATTCTATAAGGTGCCTTGGAAATAAGTTCGGTTCCTAGTTTGATCTTGATCATGAAGTCAAACTCTCATTTGGGTGGAAGACCCAGTAACTCTTCTGGAAACACATCACTAAAATTTCTTAACAACGAATATCTTTCCATGAAGTTATTACCTTCTTCAGTAGTTTCTGACATATTTACTGCATACAAGGTACAACCTCTGTTTTTGGCCTTTTTAAGTTGCATAACTGACAACTTTTTAACTAAAATACCATGTTTTACACCACCGAATGACTCAAGCTATTTTCTCGAGATCATCAAAACAACTAATCTATTTTTCAAAATAGTCAACCTTTGCCTTATGCTCAGCTAGCCAATTAACACCTATGATTACATCATAAGACCCCAAAGGAGCAACATAAAGGTCAACTTTTGTGGAAAAACTAGGCAAGTCAAGGAATGCTCCAAAAAGACACATACTAACTATATGAACAACATTATTTCCATAATGTACAGCCCACAACTTATCCATTCTTTCATATTTTATTTTTAATTTGAAGCTAACTTAGTAGAAATAAAACATTCGAGAGCTCCAAAGATCATAAAAGTATAGTCATCGGCATACCAAATAATTTACTTGGAACTTCTATGGGTGTGACTTGCTTTTCAGCTTGCTTGTCAACTACTGCAGCATGTATCATGTGCTACTGATTATGGTCATCCTTTTTCAAAGGATAGTGACTCACGTAATGGTCCTTGCCACAATTAAAACAACCTCCTACAGTCCCTTCCTAGGCTCAAATTTATTTCCAACCTTGAAGTTATCATTCTGGCTCCCGTAGGACTTCTGTCCATTATTATTGTTCTTGACAAAGCGATTCCACATACTAGCGTAGTTTTTTTTTGTTGCTATTTTTAATTGTTATCGTGGAAATTTTTTTTTCATGCCAAACCTCTTCCATGGTCCCTTTTTGGGTGCAAGAGACAAAGAAGAGTTTGGAACTTTCTTTCTGATTTCCTCCCTATGAGCAGAGATTGCTCTCAATTTCTGTTCCTGCCTAATTGATTTTTCAATAACCCCTTCCATAGTGGTTGGGCTGTGAACATCCACCTCAACACCTATAATGGGATTTAATCCCATGATAAATTTTTGTATCTTGATCTTCTTGTTAGTTTGATACTGAGGCACATACTTAAGGAGTTTAGTAAACCTTTCCTAGTACTGTTACAATTAACTTTCCTTGAGATAAGTTTTGAAATTCAGTCATTTTCTGATCATAATAAAGTTGAGGTAGCCACCATTGCCTAAAGTAACTTTTAAATTGATCCCATGTTATGTCTGTTTCGACAATGTTCAACTCAACTTTACGGTTTGTCCCACCATGAATATGCTTCATTGGAAAGCTGATAAGCTCCCCAAATTTCTTTTGTTTCCTCCAAGAAGTTTCTTATTGCAAAGTACTTCTCCATTTCACTGAGCCAGTTCTCAACCCCATCCCCAAGTGTAGTTCCATCAAAATTGGGAGGAATTATTCTTTTTATATCATTGGTGAGTTTAGTTGCTAATCTTACCTTTTTATTCTCAAAGTGATTAGGTACGTTTACATTCTTTTGTTATCAACATCGAGGTTTCCACCATTGATGTTTCCCATAGGAGGTGGCTGATTGTTATTACCAGCATATTCTTCCTCCTCCTCATTACCCATAACTTGTTGTTCAAGTACAACCAAACGATATCTTGTGTCCAATAGGAAAGCAAGGATCTCATCGAGTTTTTGGGCGGTAACTCCTTATCCACCAGATGGTGGGTTGTTTGCAGCATTTCCTCTTGTTCTAACCATTTTATGTTAACAAGAAAATTTAATTTTTTTTATCAGATTATGGACAGAATACGTCCAAGAGCTGCAACCTTCAACTCTGATACCAATATGTAACATTCCCATTTTAAGATTTTAGAACAAGGGCATTTTTTTAATAATGTTCTCTGTTCTAAATAATCATAATTTAGAACACACATTCTAATTTTTGAATAATGTTCTCTATTCTAAATAATCATAATATAGAACACACATTCCATGCCATTCAATCTCATAACAGATAACCATATGCACTGTAATGACTCGGTGAACTACCGATCTCTCATTTCATGACTTGGTGAACCACCGATCTCTCATGTTAACTCAATGTCTTATATACTAAGTATAATTGGTTCTCTTACCATTTTTGGGTATTGAAGTGTTTTGTTTAAGAGGCCTATCTAAATATTTGTTACCAATATTCATCTGAAATCCTACATCTTAAACTAGGTGACATAGGACAATGCAACCAACAACTTGTAATACTTTGGCCAAATATTTTCACATGCTGTGCATGTTCATATTCCTAGACGACATACTCATCAAATAAAATACGTCCTTCACCCCACTTCATCTGTTATCTAGAATGGTCTTCACTGACTCCTGTCAGTCCACTTGTCCAAGGTTTAACCTTAACCCAGGTTAGCAACATGGATTGGTATAGAGAACCACTCACGGTGACTAAGGGTACATAGACATACTCAATTGACCTAGGTTGATTGCGTGTGTCTAGTTACCTTTAGTCATCATGAGTTACCCCTATGCAAAAGCATGTTCCTAAACTGACCTAGAGTAAAACTAAGGTCAAGTCTCGAGTTTATGTAGATCTAGATGATCCAATTCGGAAGGGTGTTGTGACATGTTAGCTGCAACACTGTGCCCTCATGAAGACCCAAGTCTTCATGATGACACAGATCTTTGCGCTTGGCATGTACCAACATCCTACGGAATCACCTCATCTGGAGGTACATATCTAGATAAGAAGTTAATTACTTACTTATTTCCTTAATCAAGATTTAATTTCAAAACCCTACTAAATCCCTAATTTATTTGATAATTAAAGTTGTTAGTCATAAATGATTTACAATTGCCATGCAGATAAATCTGCAACCAATCCCTCTTCCCAAAGGTTTTGTTTCATTCTTTGGTATCTTATTTTAAGATTCAGACTTACAAACAATATCAACATACTAGTAGTGAGATTAACTTACTAAGCTTAACCAAGTTTAAGCATGATTGAATTCAGATTCAGATTTCTTAATAATAGACTTCATTAAGATGAAGTCTTTTTGTTGCTTATATATTTATTCTTTTTCAGTTACCTTATTCTCGATTATAATTAAATAAGAATAAGTATACTATCCTCTTTCCAAATATCATTTGAGTATAATTCTCAAAAGTCTTAACGGAATGCTTATCCCTATAGGACATTTGTCTTTCATTTGACTTATATTAGTTAGAGTTCATTGCAACCATTACGAGTGTACAAGATACATAATGAGTTTGCACTTTCATAATCATCATTTAATGTGTATAATGACTTAGTTAAATGATCAACAAGTGGATGCCAACTTAACAAGTTACATTTAATTAAGGAATAGAATATCCATTCCCTTTTCACTTATTCATCTTAAGTTCAACCGAAAAAGTTCAAAACAAACATGAACATGAAATAATAAGATTAAGGTTTGCAAATTTCTTTTATGGAATGCCCAAAGAGAATGACACATCAAGTACAATTAACACTCAACCCTTTTTCCATTCATCAAAGTAAAATACACCTTTTACAAATCTAATCCTTCTAGACTTCTTTTATGCCAATCAACATTAATAAACTCAAATAAGAAATACAACTTTTCCCTTTTTCAATTACATTTCAATAAGAATCAAGGTTCCTCATAAAAGATCCAACCCTTTAGGTAAACATAAAAAAACATTATTAAAGAACTTATCTTCTTTTATGACTTACGAAGTCCATATGCAACAATTTATCAAGACGGTCAGATTCGTCAAACTAAGCATGATGAGCACCAAAAACATTAAAATGATGTTCTTTTAACTAACTGTTTCATAAAAAGAACTCTTTTTTATCAAACAAGAAGGCAATTCAGATACATTCCTCATAAAGAAATAAGGATCATAAAAGGAAGAACAGAGTGATCAACCACATTACATTAAGTAAAGATCGTGATCAAATCAACACTCTTCAATCAATGATTTCATAAGAAAATTACATCAGATAAGTAATATTTCATCCAAATTACTTATCTCATTCTTACTATAGTTACTATAGTTCATTCTTGATTCATGTAACTAGATCAAAGAAAGATACTAACTCTAATAGTTCCAAAATAGAATTAATTTAAAGAAGCAATGAATCACAATATGCAACTTTAACATAATTCTTCATATAATACCAAAGACCAACTTATTTCAATCTTAAGGATAGAATTTAGGATGAACCAACAATATCCTAAAGCAAGAGTTCCCTTCTTTCCAGTACTAACCCAATTTCAAATCCAGTTTCAATTATCGGTTCAAGGAGAAGAAGTGTAGGTTTTCCCTCTAATTACCCACTCAGCTTCAAACAGGAGTATTACAGATGAGAGAAAAGAAAACATATGTAAAAGGAAAAAACTTAAGTCTTCCTTCAGAGTTCAACGAAAACAAAATTGTATTCTACAACACAGGAAGGAGAGAGAAGTCAACAACAAGGTTGAGAGAGAGGATCTCATTATTCTTTCCCAGAAAAGAAAAGTATATCAGAATAAAAGAATTGAAATGGAACCGATCAAGAGATTTTTAAACTCTTATTGAATAAAGAAAACATAAAACTAATCAATAATGAACTGAAATATAAGAATGCGACATGCAAGTCAGATATTGAAGATGGGTTTCTCTCAACGTACAACAAAAACAACCACAATAATGCATTAGGTATGACTTAAGGAAATATTCAATGAATCCAATTACAACTATACATGAAGTATCAAACAACAATTGATCATTCAATTTCATCCAACATTAATAGCTTCAGACACTACAAGTAAAGCTTAATCATCCTTGTAGAAAATGATTACAAGATTACAGTCAAGTAACACATATTCCCAACTTCACAGGGATAAAAGGAACCATCTTTAGATAAGAAGGGAAGGAGTCCAACCAGATTCAAATACAATGGGGAACAACAAAAGAAATTGTAACCCCCAATACATATGCTCAACATTGAGTTCAAAAGGAGAAGAGAAAACTGTAACGTTCCAACCCAATTCCTTCAGGTAAACAAAACTGAACTAATCCAAAGTTCAACTAAGAAACCCCAATCCTACCACACTCATCTGTGGGTATCAAATTTAAGAGTTAATAACAAATCATTTCATGATAGGCAGTTGTGAAAACAACATTGTCATCACAAAGTCTTAGAAGAAGCTAAATCACATTTTATCACACTTCGAGCAAGGAAGAACAGTTCAAAATGAAATCCTTACTTAGTGGGGACATCTACCAACTTCTTCAAAACAAACCCACAAAAGCTCACAAAAACAAGTCATTTCAAACTCAGGAAAAGTAAATCTCATTTACTGTCATTTCCAGAAAAAACTGAATCCACAAAGTGTTGAATCCAAACAACCGTTTCAACATAATCTCAACAGAACAACAAGATTCGAGACAATTCACATTTCAGCAGAAGACATCACATTTCATACTTCTTCCAACAAATGAAAAACAACCCATATAAAATCTTTATCAAAAATGTTTTCCCAATTATTTGGCACAAGAAATAGAAGTTCTCACAATTTTATCAACATTCCAGTTCTAACAAAAGATAAAGCACGATTTACCCAAACATTCATCAAAGAAACTACCCATATCAAATCTTCTTCAAACAACAATTCAAGCAAGAGAATACAACAAGAATACACAAGCATGAATGAAAGATATAAACATCAAAAACAAAAACCCATTTGTTTCCAAGAGCAGAGTTATTTTAATGAAGATGTTTAGTAAAAAGTAGAAAAACTTAATGAGAAGAGCCTATCATGCCTGATAGAGCTTCCTTTTGATTTACAGAATATTTCCAGCCAAGCCTCCAAAATCTCCTCTTTCCAAAACAACGTCAACAACCAAATATTCCTACTTCCCTTATACTTCCACAGGTTTAAATAACTCAAAGATGCTAAAGATCACAAAGGATCGAAAAAAAATTGTTGGTTCGAAGAACCAGAACCCTCATGCAGAGTGAAAAACAAAAAGAGAAAATGACCAAACAACTTCCCACAAAATCTGCTCCACATATTTCCTAGGCGGTTTCCTCGCCATGATCGAGGTCATTGAATGCATTGAATTCCACTTTCCCTCCTCTTTCTCTATGCCACCACCATTTCAAATTTGGTGAGGTTCCATTTCAAAAATTTGCATGCATTTTATATTTGGTAATGATGCCACCAGGCATCCCACTAACCCTCCATGCCTCCACCAAACTTGGCAGATTTAAATGTGACAACAGAAATCAATTCCCATAAATACCTTAGAAACCATCGCCACCGACACCCCACTTGCCATGTAATCCTTAGTTTCCCTTTTCTTTTCTTAGCAATAGTTTAGGTTACATTAATATTAGCTAGGTTTCCACCTTAGTTCTTAGGTAATTAGCATTTTCCTTAGGTTATTTCCAAAACCCCACAACCATTAAACATACCATCTTAGGTTAGGTTATAACCCTTAGATTAGAATCCATATAGGATAGGACATCACAACATAGGTTAGGGTATAAACCTTAGTAGTTTAGTAATAGGTCCTAGGTAGGTCTTATTTCCTTAGGTTAAAATCACATAGTATGGAACATTCCGATTAAGGCTAAGGTACTTGCCTTAATCACCCATTAACAGGCCTTTAATCCTCTCACACTATTCAACATTATAATTTATTTATCAAGGAGGTCTAATTTCACCATTTTCAGCATGATGCAAAGTAGGGACACCTGAAACCGGTTTCCCTATAATCATAGTCAAAACAAAACTCAGTTCCTAATTACCTTTCCATTTCAGAATTTCAGTTATCAAGATGATAATAAAGAAAAACTGAAGTATACCTTGGATCAATGGAATTGATTCAAGGTGTGTTGTTAACATAAGGTAAGTATGAAAACAACAGTATAGGTTCATAACTTATAGATTACAGAGCGTAATGACTTCATTTCCAAGTAAATGTAATTACTGAAAAGTATAAATTTATGAGAAGTAATAACTTATCCATTGCAAAAAATTATTTCCAAACTTCAAAATAATACACCTTCCTAAGACAAATCACATGTCAACATTTGCAATGTCAAAAGTGGAAGTCATCATAGTAACAACCATGCCAAAAAAGTTACAAATACTATCGACGAACATGAATTCACTCCTATGAAAATGACCCTCTTATTCAATGGATCTAAATGGAAGCAAGGGGAGGGTCCAAGTATCGTCATTATAGCTCCTTCGAGGACTCCTGTTCCTTTATCATTTAAAATTAACTTTGAATATACTAATAACATGGCGTAATACATATAACCGCTATTCTACTAGGTGTTCAAATATTAGAAATCTACGGAGACTCACAACTCATCATCAATCAAATCAAAGGAGAATATCAGTGTAAAAATGAAATCTTACAAAAATATAAATCCAATGTTGATTTTCTCCTTGGATCCTTTGATCATTACACCATCCAAACTATTCCACGGTCTTCTAATAAGTTTGTTGATACTATGGCCTCTTTAGGAGCACTCATTCCCTTATCAATCAAGAATCGACCGACAATCCCAAGTTATCCATGGTAGTTCAAATATTGGATCACCCCTCACATCAAAACCAAATTACTCCTATCGACATCTTCAACACTCATCCAACTGACCTATGGTACTCTCAAATATTCGAATATCTTTTGGAATCTAAAATTCCCTTTGATTTATCAAGAAACGCTAAATGATCATTCCTTTAATGTACCACTCGTTATGTCATCATAGGTGGTATCTTGTATAAACATGGCTTTGATGGCCTCCTATTAAGATGTCTTAAGTATCATGAATCTATCAAATCAATCCAATAAGTCCATGTTGATATATGCGGTTGACATTTGAATGATAACGCCGTCGTTAAGCGTGTCTTACGAATCGGTTACTATTGGCCTTCTATCAATCAGGATTGTTGTGCGTATGTTAAGAAGTGTGTCAAATGTCAAAAAAATTATGATATCATCCATGTTCCTATTCAATCCTTGTAATCTAATCATGATATATGGCCTTTCTCACAATGGGGATAAGACCTCATTGGCACTATCAATCCTAAATCACGCCAAAACATCATTCAATAATCACACCATTGAATACTTTACAAATGGGTTGAGGTCATCCCCTTAACTTCAACTAAAGAAAATCAAATCATCAATACATCACATGCCACTTTGGTATCCCTCATAAACTTATCACCGATAATGGAAAATATTTCAAAAACAAAGATGTGAAGAAAATTCTCAAAACCTTCAACATCAAACTTTGTTTTTCATCACCATACTATCCCTAAGAAAATGGATAGGTTGAGGCCTCTAACAATAAACTTACTAAGATTCTCATGAAAAAAAAAAGATAAAGTAGGCAAGAATTGGCATCTCCAAAATATTTTTCCCCAATGGGTCTATCGAACTAGCATCCACACCCCTATAGGTGCTACGCCATTTTCCCTAGTCTATGGTTCCGAGGTGGTTCTACCCCTTTAAGTAAAAATTCCATCACTTCATGTATCACTTAAATAATTTATCCCTGATGAATAATATTGAAAATACCGCCTAATGCAATTAGAGTTACTAGATGAAAAACATTTAATAGCCCATGAACAACATCATTTTTATCAAGAACGTATCAACCACGCATATAATAAATATGTACAAGAACTTGACTTCAAGATTGGTGGTCTCGTTCTCAAGGAAAATCAAAATGGAACTACTTTAGAACAGAGTAAATGTGGTAAGTTTTCCCCTAATTGGATTGGTCCATACATTATCACTCACAAGTATGAGTCGGGAGCATATCGCCTAGCCTTACACTTGTGGAATTTCTACTTGTTAACTTCCCAGACTGTCATGACAATAATTTCACCTAGGATATTAATCTACCATCAACCTACCATCTTCACACAAGAATGATTTGAAAGCATGTGGTATTCTGTCACTATCCTCAAAAGCCTTAAAGATGAGCACCAAGGCTCTATTCATCGCATCTTTAATATGGAAAAGTTCCTCCTTAGTAGGAACCGCATAATCATTACATCCATCTACCTTGTGTACCAACTAAAAACATGACATGCATATATATATGTGTGGGTTTTGTACACATCTATTTTCCCTCATTGAAATGGTAGATTATGGTGTTTCCTTAGCTCAAAATAAAACTTCAAAATAATCTATGGATGCTTCCTATCAAAAGTAAAATACAATAGACCGACCCCTCAAAGGACAACCTTATTCAAAATCATATTGTCAAAAGAAAAATAAAAGTAGATTGATCCCTTGAAGGATATCTACCAACCAAATATAGACCAATCCCTTAAAGGATGTCTATCTATAAATATTCAAAAATCAAAATCGTAGACTACTCCCTCGAAGGATATATATGTATGTAAAAAGTCTTCCCGTATCGATCAACCTTCATCAAGTCAAATATCAAAAACATCCTAGCAAAACTTCCTGCATCGATCAATTTACGTCAATAATATTTATAGCTGGGGAATACCTCTAATTTTTTTTAAAAGGAGAACCGTCCTTCCCACATTAACCTACACATGTAAAAACTCCTTTCATGTCCTAGGAAGGTACATCTCATCACTTCATCTCTATAGCTAAGATCCCATGTGTAACTACTCACTGATAATCTCATTTTAACATTGTTAAAAGATAAAAGTGCAAGTGCTTTCACATTTTATACCCATCACATATGTATCAAATCCATATTAAGTAATCATTCCATTTTTAATTTTTAAATTTAAAACACTTTTGATAAATTTGATCACATCTAAAATTCACAACCTTTTCACCATCCAAATCACATAAATCTCTAAATTATATCAACATTCACATCACATAAACATCAATTAAAAACATTAAAAAACAAAAATCAAAACACATCACAAGCCAACCATATCATCATATCATATAATAAAATTCTCATAATACATCATTAAGGAGTCCCCACTCCGTGCCAAAAAACTATATCAAAGGCTTCATAGACATAGTTGTATACATATCAAAATACAATATATAACTATCCAGTAAAATGAATATCACTAAGAAATACACTAGCAAAACAACAATCCCATCACCCTCCTGCATGCCTCCATCGCCACCATCTCCTTGAACAACTCCTCGAGGTGGCTGACCCACACTCCTCGCAATAGTGCTAGGAACTACTCCTCGTGTGCCATATAATCAATATACAAAACTACATTTGGTAAGTTATGTATCACCATATCCTTATAGTAGGCCAACTGTTCCCCCATAGACTGATAATGGGCATAACTAATCATGCATGAGGCTCCCATCTATTCGCTATCCCGCACCCGTGCCACCAACTCCGCACCTGATATCAAAGATCCTATAATACCGAGGGCCCTTTTCAAGGTCTCTCACTATTGTCTATATTGATCCCGATCGGTAGTGGCCTATGATAACTACAATCTAAGTTCCTCACACTCCACTATGACACTATCTATCTACCCAATCAAAGTAGTCGTCATTTCAATCGATCATCTCTCTCCCTCTGTAGGTTATCCCTCTCGGCCTCCACTGTGGCCTTCTCGACCATCAACTATGCAACTATGGCCTCTAGATCCTCATCCTCATCACCATCCTCATCATCATTGACATTAACAACCTCCTATTCTCCCTCCACCCAGCACACACACTCATCCCTATTTGAATCAATTGAGTCCTCTCAAACTCTACTCATGCACCAACCCACCACTACCTATAACCAATAGTCACTCCAACATCATCGACCAACACTAGGTCACCATGCTCATCAAGACCCATGCCCCCGCTCATCAATTATGATAGGAGTCCATCTTACAACTGCCTTGGGAGTATCGACATCTCCCTCCTCACGTCTATATGGCACCGGAGCTTCCGACACATCCTCGGACAGAACCCAATTTTTCATCTAAGATGAATTTTATGTTAGAAAAGTAGCACCCTAGGATTTTCACATTACCAAACCCTACTTTTGACTAACATGGGATTATCTCAAGGTGTGGGACCCTTGCAATTGAGACAAACCTCCAGAGAAGGCTAGTTCTTGACCTATTCTAATAATAACATAATCCTAAACTATTAATTCCAAGGGACTAGAGAGAAAGAAATACATAAAATGTAAATCCTAAACTAAGGGAGTTGATAGCACCAAGAAAAGGGGGTGGAGATATTCTTAGTGAGTGAAAAATGGAAGGAAATGAGGTAGAAGAGGGTAGAAAAAGTTCCACAGTCCAAAGAACACATTCAAACCTCCAATTTTGTGGAGCACAACAAATTTAGATCCTACAAAAGAATATAGCATGCACAATATACCTGAAAATGCAATGAAAGGAAAATGATGCAATATAACTCAAGCTAGGGAAATAAAAGCCACAAAACACCAATTTTATTGCTTAAAATGATGCACAATCCATTACAATATAAGCATAAGGCAATAATCCTTTACAAAATGCATAAATTCAAGCGTGCAAATCTAAAATGTGTTGGAACAATTTTGGCAGAGTTCCTTTACATTCCAGAATGTCTCCCCCTCAAATAAAGGGGAAATTACATATATATAGAGAAAAGGAGCTACCAACCAACATCTTTCATTAATTTCCCATACGGAGGTATGGGCAACCATACTAATTTGCTTCCCAATGGTACTTTTCTTGCATGATGAACATGGGTGCCATACCTCATTAATCCGGTTGTTGAGCTACCCTATATGGTACCATTAATGTCTAGGCGTATATGGAACTACTTGCTTTGTTGCCCAACACGAACCACCAAATGATGCCCGACAAGAAATATAAGAGTTTTTGCTAACGAGGAAATGTTTTTTTGCACAACAAGAAGAAATTATGTCACGCGAGAGCTAGGGAGGTTAAGGCGCGTCATAAAAAGGTGATTAATGCAAAACAAGAAGTGACACTAATGTGCAAAAAGAAAGCAATGACGACAGGGAAGGTAGAATGATGTGCAAAAAGGAGGGTAGCTATCTCATGACAAGAAGAAAGGTTGTCACGCATCAACATGAAGGAAATCTATTACATGGAAATAAGAAAGGTTATCACGCATCGAATGAAGTTGTTGAGGCGTGACAAAGAAAGGTTGTCGCGCGTCGGCGATGAAGTTGTTGACGCCACGACAGAAATGACGATTGACGCATGGTTGATGTGCATCGGTAAAGTGTGGGTTGATGTGTGATAGGAAGAGGGGTGTTAACATGTAACAAAGAGGTGACAATCCATACATTTTTTCATCTTGACCATTAAAACAAACCCGGCTCCAAACCTTCACCGCGGCTCGCAAGATTTCCATGAGATACCCTATAAACTGTTCCCATTTAACTATCAATACCTGTGACCTTCAGGTTAATCCATTTTTTAGGGGGTGAAAAAATGGATAAAAATGACGAAAATGGACAAGCTACCACTCTCCCCTCATATCCTATATACCCAATACTCCTGTTGCAACCCATCACGCTCATGCTCACAACCTCGCCACACTGGAAAATCAAGATAAGGTCTCGACAAAACATCTCCAACCTGCAACCCTGTAAGAAGATCTCTATAATGATCCACCTTCCTCTTCCCCCTCGATCAACCCACATCACCTCGCCATCTCATAAAACCTGGGGTCCTATCAATCATATCCAATCCTCCCCATGGTAAAACCTACGACAAGCTCGACAATGTGCTCAAAAGCCCAACACCAGTAACAAAATGCAACATCAATACCAAATCTCTTATGGAATTTCCAAGCCCAGAAATCCTTGTATGTCTGTGTTAATAATGAAGGGGCCCAAGAAAACATAGTATGATGATCCATCATCTCCACAACCACCCATGTCATCATCCATGGCAATCTCCCTCCCCAAGAATCAAGAAAAGAAAAATGAGATATACCCGTCATCAACATCATCATCCAAGTACATCCATCCCTCGATGCGTAATATAAAGATGATAATAAAACTCCTCTCAAGTATATCGACATCATCCACCTCATCTCCATATAAACTCCGCATAAAATCCTCTCTCTTCGTCTCATCAATAAAATAAATACCATCTCCATGTATTGGTAGTCTAGTAATCCAATGAGTATCCTCCATAGTGATCGTTATCTCACCTATAGGCAATCAAAATGTATAGGTGGCTAGATCCCATCTCTCCATCAAAGCCAACAATATTCCTTGACATCTATGAATGCATCTATAATAAAAAATCCCTATAAACCAACCTCCTCTACAAATCTCCACTCATCATATGACATATCCTCTCAAACCTCTACTAAAATTAATGGAATCCTATCTCAGATAGTCAACTTGACATCCACATGTAATCTTTAACATACCATAACCACACCTTAGAATGCATGTTTATTTCAAAAACATAAATAACTTTATCAAAAACAAGGGTCACAACCTAATCACCCCAGTTGTAGAAAAATTAGACAAATCGCTGGTGATTCATTTGAATCAGCGACCGCAATCGTCTGAATCACTGGTGATTTTAAAATCAAACCCTCCATACCACTAAAAATCACACAAATAATAGAAATTAACTAAAAAACAATAAAACAATAAAATTAGACACTCACCTCTTTGCTTGTGTGAACCTCCTATACTTTGTCCTTGACATTATTGCTCCAAATCACTTTGATTTTCCACCTAAATCTCTCCCAATCGCAATAATCAAGTCATAAAAATGAACTGTTCACCACCGACCTAGGCCTTTTATATCCTCCCCAAAAATTTCACAACAATCACCAATAATTCACCCTAATCTTTCGTGATTGTTACGAATCGCTAGCGATTTATCCCTTTGTAACCTAAAATCAACATTTTCTAAAAACACATCACTTCCCTTACATTTTTCCATAAATGTGTCCTTTAAAGGATCCCAATTCTCAAACAATTCAATGTGAAACAATCAAATCACTTTGGGATATGTCATACGTTTATGATATGTGAGCCCTTTAGCCCCCCTCACTTGAATTCCCCATCATTATAGCCTACCTTGACGAATCATATGTCCATAGGAAACAAACGCCTCGGTTCCCCTATCAATTGATTCCTTAGTAGCCTTTCATCATTTCGATACCCCATCTTGGGGATTTAAAAAAACACATGCAACAACCAAACTTTCATCAAACTGGTGTTCCTTACACATGCTACAGTCACCCCATTTTGAGGAGGGATCACCCATACAAATCTATCTATTATCATTTTTGTCTAGCACTCTACCTACACCAAACCACTCGACAAAAATCAGAAAATGTAAACACTTGAAATTATGAACCGCTCATTTCCCTTTCATTATTCACACTATTTTCACAATTATACTTATCAAACTCACTATTTATTCATATATCCATTATTCTAAGTCTAAAAACACCCCACCATATTTACTCCATGTAAATATCCTTCACAACTGTAAAAATCCATCTTTATCTCTCTTAAAAACCACCCAAACCACTTAGAAACTAAAAATAAATAAGAAAAAACAAATTAAAACAAACCTATAACCATTTCAACCCCTTCACCTCATCATTCAAACACCCCCTTAGTCATTTAATCACATATTGAATCAAACATCCATGATTAGAAGTGGTTTTAACCACTTTAGCACCTATTTCTCCACTAAAACCAGATCGACAACGATTCAAATAATCGCTAGTGATTATAAATAACACTTCTATGCTCTCCCTTAGGGATCTTCAACTTTGAATCTTAGGCATCCTTTTTATCTTACACTTCATTTTCTAACACTACAACATCTAGGACATCATCAAGCATTATCAAGCATCAATATCAGACATCTTTTAAGCATTCTTGGTGATCATTTTCATCACTCAAACTTCAAGCAACATCCCAACACAATTCATCTACTCAGGTCTCTCTGCTAAATATTTGAGGCATATTTTAGCTCCGATCCACTCAAAGGTATTCCTCAACCTATGTTTATTAATTTTCATCCTATTAATCCTTTAGATCAATCAAAAAAATAATTTTATAGTCCCAAGTTCTCGTTCTATCTAAACTATCAAAAATCACAGCAATCGCTAATGATTCACCCTAATTGCCAACGATTGGCCTGAATCAAAGGTGATTCCTGTCAAAATTATCATTTTATCAGTTTTACTAGATTTTTATCAGTTTTAACAAATCCTTTGCATTTAACTTGTTGTTTCCAAGCATGGCTCTCTGTTAGATGGCAGTTCCTGGCCATTCACATCCAATTACTAGCATTTACAACCTTCCGATAGTCCAGCACCCCTTCTTCTAGGAACAATACAACATTTTGCATGAGATCACTTTTTGTGTGATTAGATTTTCTGAAACTAACGAAGACATTGAAGACCAATTCAAATTCCTTCACGAGATCAAACAAGAAACCGACAACTTCTAAGTAAGACTTCTTTGAAAGTGTCTAGATTACATGTACCCTCGCTTGAGCTACCTTCGAATCTTCTCAAGACTTACCTATGTAGCTCGAGTTATAGATCCATTATCTTGTACCTGTTTGTAATTATTTATCACACATCCTTATCATTATTTTTATCATTATACTTAATTGTATAAAAATGAGTTGACATCCTCTAAGGAATCCCTTTGGATTCTTGGAATCGGCCTTTTCCGAGCAGCTCATCTAGCCATTTAGCTAATTCTTTCTGTTTAGTGTCTTTGAACACAGGTTGCTTTATAGGACATGAGGAATTATACATTCATATGGATGCGAAAAATTCAATCGAACATCAGCTTTAACACACATCTTCGCGGGTAATGGTAAACCCCGCCGTCTTCTGAGGTCAGTTTTTTTATTGTTTCACTTCATTAATTTAAAGTAGGAAGGTAAAAACATCTCTCGAACATCCATATTTTAGGAAACAATTATAAATAGTTGTATTGTGTAGAGAAAAATTAGAGCTTTCCAAAGTGGTATCTTGTTTGTAGAAAACGAGGCAAGTATACATAAGTTATGGCTTCAATAAAATGTTTGGCCAATCGGTAAAAATTAGGACTATGTGCAGGTGACACACGTGCACATCTGCCAAGTGGACGAATGAAATTGCGATATGTGACACAATGGGTATGAAGTAAAAATTTTGGTTTATAATGCCGGTCTTTGACCCTTGGTTGTGGACATGTGGGCCCCACTATTTATCTTGGTTGGGGGCCCTCGACCAGGTCGACACACTCAATCAAAGGGGTGCCTTGGCCTCTAATCTTCATATAACCATTGTAGAGATATTGTATGTAATAAAAATATACATGTGGGATTATTTGTTATATATCAGAACAATGCTAGCTCGGTGGACAACCCGACTCGACCGTCCGAGTCGACCGCCACCAAACCAACCTACTCGCTTAATTTGCCAAACTCATTATCTACTAGCTTCCTTCTTACCTTCCACATGACCTTATTACCTATCTCTTTAGAGCCTATCTCCTTATCCCTCCACGCAGCTTTCCAACCAAGTGCCAAACCTACTCAAGTGCACCTACCTTATCTCTCCAAAGATAACACTTACCTCCATGCGTCCCCGACTTAGCACATAACAAGCCGAAGAACCATCGGCCAACAAAATGGCTCCCAAACCAATTAAACATAGCCACACCACCCAATTTAAACAACTTACCAGCTTTTCCCCACGCGCAATGTGGGATATCTACCCACAAAAGAAAACCAAAAGTGCTTAAGGGGGCTTAGACATTGGTGGGGAGGGTAAAGAGATATGGGCTAGGCTATTGCACCTAGGGTCTAAACACTATATAAATGGGAAATGTGCTTTTTGAAGGGTAATTACGGCAGACCGTGTAATTTTCAAAGGCTTATTGTGGGAGCTAAGAGAGGAATTTTGGAAAACTTCCAAAGGAGACTAGGCTTATTTTTGTAGGAGGAACACAATGAGAAGGTCTAAATCATGTAATACTTTTGTAAGTGTTATTTTGTTATGATTTTAATAGATCGGTCCCTTTAATTGGACCCAAAGATGTAGGCTACAACGCCGAACTCTGTTATCACATACGGTGTCAAATTCTTGTCAAATTTTCTTGTTTATTTCTTTGATTTACATAGTGCTCGTAGTTTTTAATTTTAATTTAAAAATACAAGAAAGTCGTAATGTTGATTTTAATCCAAAAAATCATTTTTAAAGAAAATTTGGTGAATGGTTTTTGCAATTTGCTCATGATTTTGGATCAATTAAGCCCAAGGTAGACTAGGCCACTACTTAGGATGCCAACACTTAGGGGCACCTAAATCTAAAGATTTTAAATATTTTTGGCAATTATTAGAACTCATTATTAATTTTTTAACTTGGAGTCGATATTAATTGACCCTTTTATTGATATTATTATAAAGTAATATAAATTTCATGCATACACATAAAAATGTACTATAATATTTTTGCAAGTAAAAATAAATATGCATATTTTTAAGCTCATCCAATTTTGTTGGTATTATTACCCATTCTCTAATGTAGCTCTAGATAATTTAGGTGTGTAATTTTTTCTCAGAAAAGGTTCATGTATTTTTATAATGTCACTGGTGTAGCTAGTAGAGGCAAGTATAATTGAAAGAAAAATTATTTAATTCTCTATTCCTAATGTTTTAGGGGAAATGTCTCTTTTTAATGGAGGAATTAGTAGGCTTGGTCTAGATACCACTCTTCACACGATGGAAGCCACTTAATAATTTTCATTGATTTAAAAAAAAAAATGGTGCTTTGCTTAGTTTTAAGTCCCATCACCTACTTGATATTGGTAAATAAGATGAGTAACAAAACTTGTACAAAAATTATATTTGTTGCATTTTAAGCACCGCGTGTGATTAATTCTCTCAATCCATGGATTATTACTTGTCCTTATTTGATAGTTTTATAAGATATTTTTATTCTTTTTGTATACCAATTTCTCTAAATTAGTGATTTATTATGATCCTTATGCAAATTCTAAAATATGATAATGTACGTAGCTCTTATTTATTTACTTAATGGGGATTTTTTTTAATTAAAATTGTAAGAAGGGCGTCCACTTCAATTATTGTCTAGGGTGCTCCTAACCTTTAATTCGGCTTTGAACAATATAAAAATGAAAGTCACAAAATAAAAATAAAGCCAATTCCATGACCATTATTTTTCTATGCAATTTTCACATCTAATTCAGATCAAGTTTAAATTCAGCAAAGGAGATGTACTTGTTGGTATAGTGGGATGAGTAGCTTACTCTATCCTAAGTGGGAGCTAGGCTGAGAAAGAGAGCTAGAATAGGGAACCAATGAGAGAGGCTATTTTCCCTATAAGTGATTTGATGGTATAAGTGGCTTCAATCCATATATGAGGATATATTAAACAGAGGTAGGCTGCAACCTATAAGCTAGTGGATTTGCAGCCATGGGCGTAGAGATTTAGGTACTCAATCTTTCCAAACAGGCTTTGAAAATTACAAGGTAATAATGTTTTACTTTTAATAAAAACACATACATCAAATAGAGAAAGATACACTCAAAACCACAGATCTTTATGTCATACATACAATTAGTGCATACATCTGCAATGTCATTACAATAGTTTTCAGAGCACACATGTATATGATGAGCTATAAATAGGAGGCCATGCACACACAGTCGAAAACACAATTTACACACTAAAGAGAATGTCGATGTCACACTCAAATAGTCTCGAACACACATCAGGCTAAGACCTAGTCTGATAGGGTTTGACCCTCCACAGGAAAATAATCATTGAGATTCAGAAAAATGTTTTAACTAAGATCATATACAAGAGTGTCGACTTGTAAAAGAATCACTCTTTAACTAAGGAGGCTTTTAATACCCTTATCAGGCATGTTATTTCATCTATTTCAGTGTGTTTATGATTCTCCTAATGTGGGGGTTTAGGCCGTGGATCTCAAAAAGCCATTGTTTTGTTGTGAAGATATGTGAAAGAAGATTGCAAAGAGAAGCAGGTATTTGATGTATTAATCTCCATAGTTTTAAAATTTTTTATAAGAAAAAGTATTGCAATTCTGAGGCACCCAATGGATTATCAATCATATAGATATTGAAATTTTAGGATATGTTTTAATTATGTTGAGAAGCATTTCTACAATATAAGTAGGTGAGTGAAGAGTTCTTGTACATGTGAGAATAAAATTCCAGCCCATAGTATTTAATTGTATCTACTTTTATTATTAAATTAATTACACAAGTTAATTTATTTTTTAGAGATTAAAATAAGATATATTTATATAACGATTTAAAATATTAAAAAAATCAAAACATATATGAAGCTCAAAGATAGAGACGAGTACATAATCTTATTATTATTTTTTCATATATTTTTAATTATAAAATCAATTTCAAAGCTATTAAAATGGATACAAGGAAGCATTATAACTTTTTAATCTTATTTTTAATATCAAATAGAGCTTACTATGAATAAATTGTCTATCAAATACTTAGTTTACAAGTCGCTCAAGCTGTCCCTTCCTCTTGCCATTTTTACTCTGCCCTGGATTTTAATTTTTTGAATATTGTAAATGCTAGACTTAGAAACAAACGCATTTGATGTGGGAAGTCCTTTTTTTTTTTGGGTTGTCGTTGTTGTTTAATATTTGCATATTCCACATAGAAATTTACTTTTTAGCTCTAGCTATCAATTTTAAAATAATACATATCTATATGTTTTAAAGTTGTGCCGTTTATATGGACTGATGTGGTTCTGCAAATACACAATTTTCTTTAATAATTATAATTCCTATTAAAAGGTGATCTTTTGCTCTAAGTGTTTAGGTTCACATTTTAGCAAGAATAAGTCTGTAAGTATATTCTATATAATACCTATAAGAATTTAATTATCATTTTAAAATGGTTTAACACCAAATTTAATTGACTATAATGTTTCTTAAATATTTTTTTACATCTAAAAATATTATTAAAATATTTGTATATTGTTTTAAAATACATTACATTTATGGCTTGATCGAGATTGTAGTTTGAAAATTAGTAGCAATTAAGAGAATATAAAGAATAGAACAATGTTAAAGATAATCTCATAAACAAAGACAAGAACAAATGACATATGCACAAAGAGAAGAACAAAGAAATCATTGGAATGATAATAGACAAGGATTTATAGAACACGAGACAAAATTGTATGTTGTACAAAAAAATCCATTTGCGATTTCGAATCCCTATTACGAATTTTGTAAAATTGGAAGGAATAAGGATTACTACTTTCCAAGAAGAAATTTGCCACATAAAATATGGATTGATTGATGAAATGAGTTTCACTCAAAAACAATTTCATAAAACATAACCTCTTGACTTCATCAAAATTTCCTAAAAACTAGACATGATTTTTGGAGGTATTTCTATGATTTTTGTAAGAGATTTGGGGAAACTTCTTCATGTTAGTGAGAGACCACGACATGATAGTTATAGAATTGTGAAGTGACATGGGAAGAACTCATTATAGTTATTACTCTTGATAATGTATTTACATAAGAACGAGAAAGTTAGGACCAAAAAGGTTTCAATAACTTCTCATAAATTTAAGAGATATAATTCTGAAAATTAATGATTGAAAGTTATTGATGAGGAGAACGAATATAAGTTCAACATATGTTATGGTCAAACTTGATAGTTACTTTGGAATTCCATTTACGATAAAAATATGCATACGGTTCCAATTATACCACTACAAAGCATACACACATATTAACCACCCTTATTCTTGGCTTGGGCATTGACAATTGACACATTATAAGGTTTGACTCATTCAAAAGCTACAATCAATATAGAAAAAAGTAAAGAACGGGGTTAACATTTGTGTCTATCTCTTGTGTTATATTATTGGAAGGACTAAGAATACTACCACCATTTACATGTCAGCTATGAAAAGATGGAAAAAGAAAACTACTTTTGAAACATAAGGCCAAGGAAGAGAGACTAACATCCTTAGTAGATAAATAATTTCATCTTCCTATTACAAATTTCATTCTACCAATTTGTCATTTTATGGATGTGCATGACACGTTTTGATATATATTAAATAGTTCACTATATATATATATATATATATATATATATACATACCTATCTTAGATAAATCTATGTATTAGACACAGAGAGGTGTCATTCTCGAGGTGTTTATTCCACTTATGTCTCAAATCTAATATAGGTGCATCAAGAATGATACCTCTCGATGTATTTTACATAGATTTATCTAAGATAGGTATGCTAGAACTATTTATAAAAATACATTATAGGGATAACGGTCCCCGACATTTAAGTTCTTTAGTGCCATAGGGTGCCATTTTGGAGACCATTTTATGAGCGTGTTTTTACATCAACGTAATGCATTGAATCCAATTATAACCATTTTTAGAGACTTTTTCAGGAGAGCATGGTATTATAAGAGAGAAATGCATAATACACTTAAAATTTGTAAGTCATGTATAATTTATTTGTTTTAAAATCTATCATCTTTAAATAGTAGAATTATTGTTTCTCATTGATTTTATTTCTCTTTTTATATTTTTAGAGATATATTCAACACTTTTTTATATATATTGAATTTTTGTAATATATTCTTCAATTTCATTGGTCTTTCTTAGTATCTAGTGGACATTAATATTTACATTAAATTAAATGAAATGCACTACATCTACCCATAAACATTGTAAAATTATGTCCGGTGTAAGAATTGATAAGAGGGGGTTTGAGAAATATATATGAATTCACGCAAATTTAGAAATAATCGTCAAGAAAAATAGAATCATGGTTTTTTATGGTCAAACAAAGAGAACCCAAGAAACTTTCATTGATTAAATGATCTTGCTAGAAGCATTAAGATACACTTCCGAATGAAATTGTACCCTTTGAGGACTATAACCGTATGATTATGGTGATTGTGGTGAAGTAAAAAGACTATTTAAGAACTTTGTTCATCAAGTCTACAACTCCAAAACCTTGCAAACATCTCTAAATTTCCTTTGAATCTTTTGTAAACTACTTTCCTTCCTCCAAAAACATGGGGGATTCACTATGTAAACTTGTCGCCTATCACGCGTGTCGGTAAGATAATAAATAATACCCATATTTCCAATTCTACATCTCAATATTTTATTATTAACACTTGCTCCCAATACAACTTTTCAATTATAAAATACCCCTCATTTTACCATTGATCTCAACTAGAAATTTTTTATGACATTTTTATACCCCCTTTTATTTCCACCTCTTCAATGTTGGATTCAATATCTTATAGTTTCATAAAATTTAATTATATTTCCACTTAAAACCTTAATGAAATTCATATTGGACTCGAAAAAGTACAGACCCTCGGTATATTCAATTTGATATCTCTCTTCCTTTCTTTTCAAACTTTGTATAATAATGTGAAGGGTCATGTGTGGTTACATTATTGTTAGTTAAATTTATCAATCTTCACAACATCCATTCTCTTATTTTTTTAGTCAAATGATAAAAATATACCTTAGAAATGATATTATAAAGGATGTCCCAACTATCGAGAGTTATGTAGCGCTATTACTCGGAAAAACACGCCGCTTCTCTAAAATCATGCCATTACTTTGACAAAACAAAATGAAAATGATCTAAATTTAGGGCTTCTTCATCTACCCACGAATAATCTTCCTCCATCCTCTCCACTACTCCACATACCATATATTTATTATATTTAGAAAAACCTTTAAACTTTAATCCCTTATAGCCCTTAATATGGGGCTATATATTGGGTCCATTTCACTAATATTTAAACCCCAATATGAACTCGTGTGATAGGTACTATAATAGAGGAGCATAGTTAAATCATATTTTTAAATTGAAAACTCAATTTTTATTTTAAAAATATTTATGATAAATAATTTCTTACAAACTACAAGAAAAATGAAGTGAATTTTGGATCTATACACAAAACCATATGAAACATAATGTAAATGTTAAAACAATAGATACATGCACTATATATATATATACTAACAATTTGTAATATCAAAATACGGGTTAATATAATTACAAAATTACGTGTGTAGATATAATGATATAGAATAAGAAATATAGTAAATGCGTAGATCATAAATCATTTCCAAATACTAATAAGAAATATGCAAGTTATTAAAATCTAGATAAGGAAAGTTATGATTAGGGTTAGAAAGATCGCACCGCTGCATGAGATCTTGAAGATAATAAGAGGATTAGGACTACAAAATAGATTAGCAGAGTCTCTTCAAGCTAGTTATAAAATCTAGAATGCTAAAATTGAATTCAAGATAAGTTTTCTTGAATTTGCAATAAATGCCTAGTTGTTTTGGTATTTTTAGATGATTCTTACCTCTAATGATTTGATATGGATCTAGATTCTTGAAAATGAATTATCTATGTCAATGGGTTTGAGATATGCAATCAAAATTCTATGAGCATGCTTTAATGAACGTAATTAGCTCCTCCTTTGTGAATGCCTAACTCTTTTCTAAGACCTGAAAAATGGATTAGCCCGATTGGGCTAGCATGACCTCACCCCACCCCCCCCATGGTGTGATGATACTGCACTATTCACCAATATTCCTTAGAATGATCAAGTCACACATATTTCTCCATCCTTGTGAATGTGTGAAAATGTGTGATAAACAATGATTTGGAAAGACCTTAATAATGTCTTCATCAACTTGATAATGATATTTTTTTGTGAATTATAACATGTGATAGTGATATAAGGTAGAAATATGAGATGCATTTAGACTTGATAAATTTTTATAATCTCTAAGGATTTCTTAAGTGTGAGATTCTATAGATAGCAAAAATTTTCCCTAAGGAGAAGTGTGTATGTCTTTTTATATATGACTTGTGTGAATAATTTCACATGTGTAAAGAAAGAAGAAGCATGTGACAAACCATGGTGGAAATTCCACATGTGTAAGAAAGAAAAAACCTTACCAAGTCCTTTGGTAGAAAAATCAAGTTCGGAGGCAAGGAAGAAGTCTATAAGGGTCTCGATGAACAATTCACATGCAAATACATATTGAAACCTTGCCAAAGGCTTATATCAAGATATCATGTACATGGGAAACCAAAAACCCATGAGGGTATATGAGTTAGAAAAATGAAAAAATAAGCCACCCCTTTTGAAAATCTAATCAAATCCTTCCATGTAGCCCGATGGGAAAGAAGGTTGAGGTGACTATAGTTCCAATAATGTATTTTTTCCATCATTTTTATGGCTTGGGTGGCGGAGAAGATATTTTTTCAAACCATATCTTCCAATATACGACACCACATCACACAAAGATGGATCCATTCGATACCTGCTAGAGAATTCCATTCAATGGACCATGTGTTTGGTCATGAACCTCTATGTTTTATGAGTATATTGCAATCAAAGTACCTAATTTAACAAATATATATTTATAAAAATCCTAATATTACAGAGTCACGTATGATAAATAAATTCTAAGGTACATATTTGACACAAGCAATAAGCTAGATAAATATGAAAACCTAAGTGTAAGAGAGGAAAAGAATGACTTAGCTGATTTTTGCTATCCCTAGAACTGATATGGACTAGAAAACTGATGAACAAGAAGGGAATACTACCGTAACTAAGCACAATAAATTCTAGAACTGTAGGATAAGCCTAGAATAGGGTGCCCGTGATCGGGGCAAGGGCACCTAGGTGCCGAGACCTCTTCTGGTGCATGTTGTGTTCATATGTAAATTTTCCATACTAATATAAAGAAGCTAACACCTAGTAGCTTCAAAGCAACAATCAAACCTACTATAAAACCATCAAGATAAGAGCTTATGAGAAACAACTTCTTCAATGCATGAATAATCTCAAACTAAATACCAAGCTATTTATTACTCTCTAAGATTGCTAACTAACAAATAAACCTATTTAGATCACTTTAGAAATAAAAATGGGGTTGTTTCCTTAAGATTTGAAGATGAGATCTCACCAAGAAATGAATACAAGGCCATTTTTGGATCTTCCCATGCTCTTCAATTTGAGAGAATGGATGTAAGATGGAAGCTATTCCAAAAATGGAGAATGACTCTAGATCAAAATGCCTATAGTTTTCACTAATGCAAATGAGGTGTAAGAAGAAAGGGTAGAAGGAGGGTTCTTTATAAAACCTTCTAGTTTGAGAGAGCTTAGAATCTTAGTGCATGTGGGATTAGGGTAAAGTAAGATTAGGAATGGACAAGGTTTCTTTAGAAAAAGTAACCTTGATGTAGAAGAGTTTAATTTATGATTAGTGACTCATGTGAATTAAGGAGTGTTTTAATTAATAAAGGGTGATTAATTAATAAGTAGATGTAAGCTTATAAAATCTAATTAGAGGAAAGTTAGTATGAATCATGGGATGTTAGAGGAATTTCATGCAATAAACGATGATTTATTGAGTTAGAGGAGCGAGCGTAACTAATTAATAATAATTGACTAACCCAAGTAGAAGAAGATTTTAATTAATGAAAGGTTGTTAATTGGTATCCTGAGTGATAGAAAGGATAATTAATTAGTGAAATGTAATTAATTAACTGGAATAAAGGAGTAATGGTGGTTTATTGACGAAGCATTGTCAATTAACCTAGAGAGAGTGAAGATCATGGTTAATTAGCGAGAAATCACTAATTGTGATGAGAATGATAGAAGAGAGGATAATTAGTGCAATTTTAGTAAATAAAACCGTAAGTAGATTTTAGGTGTTTACATTTTCCCCTCTTTGGGGTGGCGTAAGCGATGCCACTTCAAAGATAGTAGATAATTACAGACAAATAATTTTTTTGAAGGGATAGAAGAAAAATTAGTAGAATGAAGGATGCCCCCTCGAGTGTTGATGGGGTGATGGAAGAGGTCGATCGATGATAAAAAAGATGAAAGAAACAAATAGAAGAAATGTGAGGGGGAGGGGAAGGGGGATAAAAGGTGATCCCTATTTCCCTAGGTGATTTGGAAGAATAGTGTTGATAGAAGAAAATGATAGGGAATAAAAATGAAGATGAAGGGGATGGAAATAACTTTCATCCAAAGTGTTCATTAAAAACAACTGTATTTCATCATATTGCATGTGATCTACATCATCACTCCTTAATAAAATATACGCATACAAAAAAAGTATATAATAACATGAAAAGCTATAATATGAACATTTGTGTATTTCCAAAACACTAACTCAATGCAACATACATAATGTAATGCAATACGAGAAAGTAAACAAGCTAACCTAATAGGGAAACAAGTACAAACACACATACTCAAACAAACAATGTTCAAGATAATTGCACCAATGTTTTTATTATCAAGCTTCAATTTTGACTTGTGTGAATTAACGAAAAGGGTTAAGAATGGAACCCCAAGCAAGGATACATGTGAGGTGAATAAGCAAAGGATGTAGAAGTCCCATGAAAAAGCAATCATGCACTATGAAACTTCCCCAAGCAACACGTTCATGCAAGGGAAGATAGATATAACAAGCAAACCAACTTTTGTTGATGGAGGGTAGATCCAAATGATCCGCGAGTCGTGTAAAAAAAAGTGAGAATAAAATAAAGATGTTTTGTAGGATAATTTTCTATGTTGGAGTATGATGTATTTGACACCAATGGGCTTTAGCTATGTGCATGATTGTTACCAATTTTGGAAACATTTTGAATTTTACAAAGTTTTTAGATTTTATGATGATTTTACAACTTTTATTGGATTTTGGTTTTTTTACAAATATTTTGGATTTTTAATGATTTTTAATGATGTTTTAAGGGTTTTTCTATTTTTTTCCAAAGCTATGTATAGGAAAATGAAGATGCAAAGATGCCCTAGTGAGAGGTGAGAATGTACAAGGGAAAATCTTTACGCATATATACAAGAAGAAGATATGATGGAAAAAATCTGGTAGGGATAGGTTCAACATGATGATGAACTCAAACCAATGAAGTTCCAAGAAGGAGAAAGTGTGCCCCTAGTGTAAACTGGCCAAGAAACATATGATAGATAGAAGTGGAAGATTGTTTATTGAAACAAGGGACAATTTCTCTCAAACATGGTAAAAAGGAAATCTTATACACATGGATGTTCCAAATGAAGCAAAAGAATAAAAATGTTATGAAAGGATATGGAAAATGTAGCTAGAAGATTGGTGATGAAAAGGTGATTAGCCCAAGGCACAAATCATGAGACAAAATATGAACTAAAGCAAGAGTTTGAACAAGGTCCAAAAAAAGACACTTGGTAACATACTAATCCTATTTTCTCATAGAGATCCAATGGCATGCACGTGGAAATGAATTACTTCTTGAAGGGAAGATTTGATAGGCAACAAGTGAGGAAAAACTAGCCAATGTGAAGGAATGATTGATTTGGAAAGTTGATTTGTGAATGAAAGGTGGAAGGAGATCCATACATTGCTCCGCCACGCCCCAGTGTCCATAGCCCCGACGGAGATGTATTTGATTCTAGTTGCAACATTACTCTCTCTGCCATCCAGAGGTCCATAGCCTCGGTAGAGATACTTGGAATGTCCCAAGAGAGAGTTTTATTGCTTTGATTTTTGTTTTTTTAAAAAAATTTTAATTGATTTTTGTTCTTTCTAAAAGTATTTCAGATTTCTTGATTGTATTGATAAGGGGTTAAAACCATTGATGGATTGATAGAAGGATGTGGAAGTGATTGTGATGATGACATTAGCTAGTGTCAACAAATACGCCCAAAAGTTCTTCGCAACAAGTGTATTAGATGTAGATAGTGATAGGATCTCTAAGAGGTCACTCATTTTTTAATTTACCAAGGTGATAAAATAACAAGGCCAAAGGCATACTATAGAGATAAATTCCGCACAAGGAGTGCAAATAGACTAACCAAAATATCATTAAAGGAATGAATATGGTGGGAGACTTGCAGAGGAATGGAATGAAAGGGAAGAAAGAACATCCATGTGTATGCAATACTTGATTGCAATGTTTGATCTTTGTACCTTTGATTTTTTTGCAATGTTTTAATGTTTTCTCATTTTTTTGTATTTTTGAATTGTTTTTGAATTTTTAGATTTTTGGGAAGTTGGGACCAACAATTTCACTTTGTGTGATAGGATCTAACAACAATGTTTGTGATTTATTTTATAAGGAGACTAGGAGTTTTTTCTTATCAAGAGTGATATTATCTCCAATCTCGATGACCGTAGTGAGATCATATTCGATAAGTGACTCGTGACTTATCTTTCAACATGGATTTTGTATGTGGGATCTTGAGTTCCCTATCCATAGGTTTATGCACTTGCACCATACTTGATGGTTGCATTGGTGTGTATTCTTGAATCACGTTTGATTTTTAACTTTATGGTTGTTTGACTTGTTGGGAGATTTGGAGCTCTTTAGAGTTTTGATCTTAGCTTGATAAAGAAACTATTTGGGTTTTTGTATAAGCTAATGCATGATTTTGTTGATCCCGAGAAGTGGGAGAAGAAAGTGGATGTTTAGGATTGATGATAGGAATGTGAGGAATGATGGTGGGATTTCCCCAGTCATTGATAGAAGGATGATATGATGGAAAAATAGGATATGGTCCAAGGATTGAAGAGGATGGGCTACTTAGGAGGGGTCCCATAGATGGAAGACGAAGGAATACTAGGATGTGGCCCAAGTATAGAAGATGATGGGCTACCAGGAGGTGTCCCATAGATGGAAGACAAAGGACTACTAGGGCATGGCCCAAGTATAGAAGATGATGGGCTACTAAGAGGTGTCCCATAGATGGAAGACAAAGGACTACTAGGGCGTGGCCCAAGTATAGAATATAATGGGATACTCAGAGGTGACCCACAAATAGAAGATGAAGGGCTACTAGGAGGTGGCCCACATATAAAAGAAGATGATGGGCTACCAGGAGGTGACCCAAGGCAAGATTGTGATTGAGGAATTGTGATATGTAAAGAATGATGGGGTGATGAGAAGATAGGTCAAGGATTAATGATAGACCCATGAGTTTCTCCATGTAATGGGAATGTGAAGATGGAAGAACAAGAAGAGGATCAAGTTTGATGATCTTAGGATATGTAGATGTGTTCATATGTAAATTTTCCATACTAATCTAAAGAATCTAACACCTAGTAGCTTCAAAGAAACAATCAAACCTACTATAGAACCATCAAGAAAAGAGCTTATGAGAAACAACTTCTTCAATGCATGAATAATCTCAAACTAAATGCTAAACTATTTCTTACTCTCTAAGATTGCTAACTAACAAATGAACCTATTTAGATTACTTTAGCAATCAAAATGGGGTTGTTTCCTCAAGATTTGAAGATGATATCTCACTAAGAAATGGCTACAAGGCTATTTTTGGATCTTCCCATGCTCTTTAATTTGAGAGAATGGATGCAAGATGGAGAAGCTATTTCCAACAATGGAGAATGGATCTAGATCAAAATGCCTATAGTTTTCACTAATGCAAATGAGGTGTAAGAAGAAAGGGTAGGAGGAGGGTTATTTATATAACCCTATGGTTTGAGAGAGCTTAACATCTTAGTGCATGTGGGATAAGGGTAAAGTAAGATTAGGAATGGATAAGGTTTTTTTAGAAAAGTTAACCTTGATTTAAAAGAGTTTAATTTATCATTAGTGACTCATGGGAGTTGAGGAGTGTTTTAATTAATCAAGGGTGATTAATTAATATGTATATGCAAGCATATAGAAACTAATTAGATGAAACTTAGTGTGATTTGTGGGATGTTAGAGGAATTTCATCCAATAAACGATGATTTATTGAGTTAGAGGAGCGAGGGTGATTAATTAACCCAAGTAGAAGTGGATTTTAATTAACGAAAGGTCGTTAATTGGCATTCTAGAGTGATATGAAGGATAATTAATTAGCGAAATGTAATTAATTAACGAGAATAGAGGAATAATAGTAGTTTATTGACTAAGTGTCATCAATTGACCAAGAGAGAGTTAAGATTGTGGTTAATTAGTGAGAAATCACCAACTATGACGAGAAAAATACAAGAGAGAATAATTAATGCAATTTTAGTAAATAAAACTGTGTAAGCATATTTTAGGTGTCTATACCTCGTGGATCACAGCAGAGATAAAAATCTGATTTTTTTGGTGTTACACAAATGTTACTGGTAGTCATTTTTGGTCACCTGTATATCACTTCCTATCCATGGAAGTCACTTGTAACCTACTAAGAGATGTCGATTTGTAAAACCATCAAACTAAATAAAATCCCAAAAGAAAAGATTCAATATGGCGAGTCGATTGATCCCGACGGTCACCCGACTAATTAAACCTACAATCGAGAGCTACACTACATCTCAAAATCCATGTAGTTCTTGTGTGTGTGTGTGTGTGTGTGTGTGTGTGTGTGTGTGTGTGTGTGTGTGTGTGTGTGTGTGTGTGTGTGTGTGTGTGTGTGTGTGTTCGTGTGTGTGTGTGTGTGATAGAATTGTTCCCTAGGAAGCCCTTGTGCAAGTGCATGTGATAATAAAAATGATAACTAGATGTAATAATGTAAATATATGTATGGATTGAAAAATGAACTTCCCATTCTTATGCAATGTATGTATAAAATGCAACCCCTTTTATTTTGAATGGATGCTATATGTATGCCTTTGATACCTTTGGATGTAACCTGTTGGTATCCAAATTGATTCTCCCTCGAGGGTCGAGAGACATCACGAAACTGACAGGATGCTTAGAGACAAACGAACCATGATATTAGTTGTTTTTAGCCGGGGATGGGATTCAGATGACTCTTTGTCACTTGAGCATTGGAGAAGTGGATATCACCTCACTAAGGGTTTGATCTATCCTCACTACTTTAGGTTGTGCCTTCAACCAGGGTGAGAGGACCCGTTACGTAACTTTGTGTTGGCGAAAGACATCAAGATATCCTTCTTTGCACAATTTTCATGAGAACCTTGAGGAAATATGATCAATACAACACAATATAACTCTCATGAGTTGTCACACTAGAGAGTGGAGATGTTTCCTGGAAAAAGGTTCGGGTTACTAAAGACAATAATTGAATCTGATTGTCCCTGCATACTTTGGAACTAGAATTTTTCATTTGTGGATACACAATACAAACAGGGGTAGTTCGTGTAGGATTCATTGTTTGAGAAATTTATTGGTGGGAAGTTAAGCAAGATAGAGTGAATTATACTAGATCTTTGAGAGCCTTTACAAATATTAGGAAACTCATAGACATAATGCTTCAGAACAACCAAGATATTCCTTCAACTAGAAGGTGTGCATCAATGGAGGCCTAGAGATGCATAGTTTCACACACTCTTCAAGAATTCAACACAAAGGATCGTGCTAAAGACTCAATTAAATGCTATAAATCCCTGGTTCGTCACGCCTAAGATACACTCATAGGCTTACAAACAATCTTTATCAACATAGTGAGAGAAAAGTGATTTTAAATTGTTTATTTCATTACCAGATGAAGGCTCTTCTCATAATGAAATTGCAAATGCCACAATACTAACACACAAATGATATCTTGTGTGACTCAGAGAGATTTTAACATAAGATTGCAATAGGAACAAGAAAAACTATTTGAAAACATTCTAAAAGAAAAGCAGACACAATAATGCACATGATCAACACAGATTCATTCAAGGTTCATCAGATTCATCAGCAGGGGAAAGTTTCCTCAACAATATTAGAGCCTATTAATGGTGTACACTTGCAACCACCTTGACACGATTGAATCCAAAGACATAGGAAAATGAACTGGTCTCTCAGACGGTCTCTCAGGAAAATGGTTTCTCTCAAAATTTCTCAGAAAAGTTAACCTCCTGACCATTTGCAAGAGTATTCTCATTGCATTTATACATTTCACTTGCTCACTCATCCAAAATTTCCCCCAAAAGAAGAATATTCAAGGAATCCTTTGTTTTTTACAAGTTTGTTCCAAAAAGTAATGTTTAACAAATTTACATCCAAAATTGCTAGGTGGATAAATCGTAAATTGATCGCGTTTCTCGACCCTCAACTATCACCTGGATGCCATATCATAATTTTTGATAATATTCTTAATCATTCTTTCATTCTATCATGTAAGAAATCCCCTTTTAATCATTTTTAGGTGGCTCCATATGGCTGGATCTGACAAGCAATCCTTTTCACTCTCAAGAATACACCTTGAGAAATGAGTGCCCTCACATGGATACTGTATTCGAGCGTTGTGAGTCCGAGTCATCCAGTGCAAAGAGGAGCCAGTGGAAACCTCCATGTGTCTCCTTGGCACAATTGCAAAGGTGGAGTCTAGAGGCAAGTTACCAAATGAGTGTGGGCCCTCCATGTGTCCAAAACCATAGAGAGTTGCATCGATTGTTGAAAAGTCAGAGTATGGGAGGGTCTAGCGGAAGCTTCCACGTGTCTATTTGGCGCTTCAAAGATGAAGTTTAGAGGCAGACCTCAAATGAGCGCAGGCTCTCCATGTGCTCTGGGCCCAAGAAAGTTACCTTGGCCTTTGAAAAAGTATCAATATAAAGAGGAGCTAGCGAAAGCCTCCATGTGTCTCTTTAACGTACTTTTAATATTGCCCCCAAAGTGGATACCCCAAACAAGTGCGGTCTCACGATGTGTCTCACTCGACAAATTTGTTAAAAGAGTCTAAGGACCAGCGGAAGGTGCCACATGCCTAGGGTCTAAGAAAGCACTCCTTGTTGTTGAAAAGTCTAAGTATGGGAAAGGCCAGTGGAATCTTCCACATGTCTCTCTAGTGATTTTTTTGGTATGAAGCTCAAAAGAAGGACTCTCAAACAAGCGCGGGCCTTCCATGTGTTTAGGGTCCGAAAAATTTGCACCGGATAGTTGAAAAAGTCTAAGTATGGGAAGATCCAATAGAAACCTCCACGTGTCCCTTTAGCGCTCTTTCAAAAGTAAAGTTCAAGGGCAGGTCCCCAAACAGGCGTGGGCCCTCCACGTGTCCCAAGCCTTAGAAATTTTCTTGAGAAGTCTAAGTATAGAGAGGAGCCAATGGAAGCCTCCATGTGTCTCCTTGGCGCAACTGTGAAGGTAGGACCTAGAGGCGGATCCTCAAATGAGCGCAGGCCCTCCACATGTCCATGGTATGACAAAGCTGCACCGACCGCTTGAAGAAAAGTCTAAGTATGGGCAGGGCCAATGGAAACCTCCATGTGTCTCCTTGGTGCAACTCCAAAGGTCAAATTGAGAGGCGAATCCTCAAATGAGTGCAGAACCTCCACATGGAAAATATTTGAGTTGAAACGGGCCAAAAAACTTTAAAATACTCCGACGACCCACCTCTCCGCTTCCAAATTTTGATGTGGGCCCCATCGGAGTCACAACTCACTTTTATACCTTTACATCATTTGAAAAAAAGCTTAAAAACTCCAAAGTGCTCTGCTGACCCTGTCTCCCCACTTTGAATTTTAAAATGCTGACTCAAACATGTGACATCACTCTGTCCCCTTTAGGGTTACAGATCAATTTATAAAATTTCTCCTTTTTCACAAAAAGGAAAAAATCTTCAAATGTTATGACGATCCGCCTCTCCGCATTTGTCTTGAAAAACAGCCACGTGTCCATCTTTGGGGTCAAAGTAAGAATTTTTCCTTACCGCTTCATGTTTGTTGAATAGCCAATAAGAAACTATTGGGGCCACGGGACCAATTTGGCATTTTTTATAAATGTGACAAAAGTGACAAGTTTCACCAAAAAGACTCCCGGGGCTGAATCCAATCGAAAAGGACCATGTTTCCACAAATTTTGGGAAAAAAAAATTGACAGGAAAACATGACTATGGAAAAATAGAAGGAAGGGGAACCCCGAATTCACGCCCAAATTACAAATTCTTTCTCATGGACAGAGAAACGGTAAAAACAATACCTGGCTCAATGTGATCCATGACCAAAGGAAAGGACTAAAAATGACATCCTGGTGAAGGCAAAGAGTTTCACACATCCATATAGGGAGACAGAAAAAACTTCAAACCATATGGATTGAGAAATTTTGAACAAACAGGGTGATATTAAATTGAGCACCAACATCGGCTCCGAATCGGGATGGGCACTCCCAGCAAGTACTGCAAGAAACACAAAGAATGTGCCAAAATTCATTATGAAATAGAGTCAAGAACAAGCTTGCAAAGTAGAAAAGTAATAACAAATCCCCCAAGAATGAACCGAGAAACCAACAAAAACCAGTCACAAAGGACCAACACAAACCAAAATAGAAAAAACGTGAAAACAAAACAAAAACAAAAGACTATACATTGTACAATGATGTGTGCCTTGATTATGAGAAATCAGTCAAGGAGATGTTTCAAGTGCCTGCCATTCTAAGTATGACCAAGCCAAGAGGTCTTGATACCTTTTAACAACTGGATATATGCTTGTTTTCCTTCTCTATCCAAGTTGCTACCTCGCCATATTTTCCGAGGTTTATCTTTTGTGCTTTTACTAGATCTAGGAAAATCCCCATCAAACATCAGAGTCCAGGGAGAACCAATTTTCTTGGGATACTTTCACTCATCAATCTTATGCTCCTTAAAGTCAACATAACCCACAAAGTTATCGACATCGACGTCTGCATACAATACTTCATAAGAAGCATTGTTAGGGTCCTCAATGAGATATAACATTTTATTTTCACCATACAACTTCAAAAGGTTCCCCTCAATTGGTATGGTTACATAAGACATGTCCATTTGCACACTTCCACCCACACTAGTTGCCTAATTTCAGAATATTAACATCCCCATTTGGCGGATAGTCCGAAATAACCATAATCATGGTTATGGATTTTCCCGGGAAAAGCTGCTAGTTGTACTACTAATCCCTTGACATGCCCAACTACTAGCACTTCTCTTGAATCCATGGAAGTACATTTCCCAAAAGATGTTGTTACCTTGATATTCAACTCATTCATTACCTCAAGAGGCATTACATTACATGAGGCTCCTAAGTCAAACATGCAGTTATGTACTAGCCTATCTTTAATAATCAAAGTGGTAAAAAATGGATCCACATTAAGCTAAGACTCAACCATAGAAGTTCCAAAATATACCTTAGATGATTCACCCAGTTCCTCCAATGCTTGTGGTATTTCTAATTCTACAATAATGGGAGGAATCTCTATATTATTAACAATTTTTCCCTGAGTAATCTTTTCTTCCTTAAATCCCAAATATTTGAATGCCCTTTTCCTATGCTCAGGGATCTTGAGTAATTCAACAATGGGAATAGTGACCTTGATCTGACTCAAGATTTGGGCTATGTCATAAGGAACATATTTGGGTAGGGTAGTGTTAGGAGGGAGATTCACAATTTCATCGATAGTATATGAGTTTTTAGAGTCTGGCATGGGCAGGAGCATAGGTTTTATTTGGGGTAATTAGGCCTTTGCCAGATGTATCTTTCTTAGGGGTCTCCTTAGGGATACTTGGTGAGGATTGGAACTTTTGGCTTGGCTTGTGGCCTTCCCCTTTGACAACCTTACTTCTAGTGTTATATTATTTCTCCTGAGCAACTACTGCATTCATCAATAGTTTCTGTCCTCTTCAGAAGGGATCCCTCCATCATACTTTTTAATCATCAAAGCCCTTAAGTATTCAAAATCATGATTGGGAAGATCAAATGCTTGTACCATATCAATTTCAAAAGTATTAATAGGAGGAAGAGGTAATACCCGATGGACGTAATCCCATAAATCTTTAGCAGTTCTGCACTTATCAATTCAGTTGAGGTTTCCCCCTCTTTTGTGATTTTGCAAGGCATTCCATCATGCACACATCATCATCTGTCTCATCATCATCTACTTACTCAACTTACTAAACTACATCACATGGGGAGTGTGGTAGAAACAACTATCATACCACTCAATAACATTAGCCTCCTCCACAACAAAGCAACCTTGGTAGTCAAAGGATCAGGAACCAATCTATTCTCCCTGGGTTGAGGCTGTTTATTTCCTGATCCCACGAGCCCTTTCCTTTGTTATCTGGTCTGTGATCACCTCTAGGATGATTTCAGACCTCTCCTGACCGTGTGGCTTAGGATGACCCTAGGAAATTTGTCCTATCCCCTTTTTTGCTCTGGATAGTTTATAAGATATTTAATTAACAGATCCACCAAAGTTTTTACAACCTCTTCCAGATCCACAACTTTGCTTGATTGAGGCTTTTCAGATTGATCAACTTAACACCTTCCCTCTTAGGAGGCTTTCCAACTGCTTTGATGTTATTCTCTATTTGTAAGGCCATGGTGAAAGCCTGCCTCAATGTTCTTGGGTTCTTATCTCTCAAGTAATAAACAACCTTCTTATCAAAAGCGTTAGAATATTTTATCAAACAAGAAACATCACTTGGCCTTAGGATTATAGGTAGCCTATTCAAGGTCTTATTGAACCTAGTATTGAAGTCATGAACAGATCATTTGGATTTTTCTTTATATTTTCAAATTCAGATAAAAGGAACTTGGGATCTGTCTTATCCCCATATTGCAATCTAAAGGAATTTTTCATCTTGGTCCATGAATCTATTGAATTATCTGGTAAATACTTGTACCAGTCACGTGCATCCTCCTCAAGAGTATGAATAAATAGCTTTACATACACGTCTTCAAACTCAATTTCAAAATCTTCCATCATATTGACAAAGATTCTTAAATGGTGGTCACTAGTGATGGCATTATTCCCTTGAAACTTTGGCAACCTATTTCGATATCTTGTGGCACCATATTAGGATATCCATTCATACTTCTAAAATCTATAGGTCTAAAAGTGTTGACAACAAATGGAGGTCTAGGTGGAGGTTGGGCCATATTGCCTTGAGGGGGTGATCTTACAGGAGAAAAAAATTATAGGGAACGAGGGGTCTTTGGAGAACATGAATATAATTCTCAAAATAGATATTCTCTAATGATTCAGCTTCTTGGACAACCCTATCAACCTTGGAAGAAATAGGGGAAAACTGAGAAGCACACTTTTCAGACACAAATGATGGCCCCTCTCCAATTGGAGAACTCAAATTTATATAAAGATTACTGATTCAAAATCACTTGAAGACGTATGGTAATATTCAACCACGATTGGTCACCCTTCAGGACTGATATCTCCTTTTTTGATTCTTGATTTCCAACAACTTTCCAGACTTGTTTTCCTTCTAAATTTTCTTTTCCAAGATTTGGAAATAGCTTCCTAAGTAGGGTCCCTAGTGAAGATAGATATTCTTCCTTCCAACTTTGCATAGATTGATGACAAAATTCACTTGACACAGGTTAAGGCACTGGTAATTATTCAAAATTTCAATTCAACATGGAGTCACCACTAAGGATTTTCACCTTATTTGTGTAGATGCACTATAAGTAACTTGCCAAGTGTCTATCAATGCTTAATTTCTATAAAGCTTAATAGATATGACCTTCCTTTACCCAAATTTATCACTATTGATGCAAATTTAGTGCAATAACCACTAGAAATTGGAAATACTACACAATGAACATGTAATATTGCACAAATATTATAGATCTCAACAAAGGATGACGTTTAAACAATGTATTTTTACTTAAATCATACGAAACATTACTGTGTAATACGTCGGTATGTGTACACATTTGTTCAAATACTCCCTAACAATGATGCCAATTCGGTGTTGGTATCCAAATTGATTCTCCCGCAAGGGCCGAGAAGCATCATGAAACTGGTAGGATGCTTAGAGATAGATAAACCATGATATGAGTCATTTTGTAGCCGGGGATGGGATTCAGCTGACTCTTTGTCACTCGAGCGTTGGAGAAGTGGATAGCACCTCACTGAGGGTTTGATCTACCCTCACTACTTTAGGTTGTGCCTTCAACCAAGGTGAGAGGACCTGTTTTGTAACCCATGTTGGTGAAGGACATCAAGAGATCCTTCTTTGCACAATTTTCATGAGAACCTTGAGGAAATATGATCAATACAACACAATCTAACTCTCACGAGTTGTCACACTAGAGAGTGGAGATGTTTCCTGGACAAAGGTTCAGGTTACTAAAGACAATAATTGAATCCTGATTGTCCCTGCATACTTTGGCACTGAATTTGTTCATTTGTGGATACACAATACAAATAGGGGTAGTTCGTGTAGGATTCATCGTTTGAGAAATTTATTGGTGGGAAGTTAAGAAAGATAGAGCAGATTATACTAGATCTTTGAGAGCCTACAAATATTGGGAAATTCACAGACAGAATGCTTCAAACAACCAAGATATTCCTTTAACTAGAAGGTGTGCATAAATTAAGTCCTAAAGATGCATCGTTTCAAACACTCTTCGAGAATTCAACACAAAGGATTGTGCTAAAGAATCAATTAAATGCTAGAAATCCCTGGTTTGTCATGCCTAAGATACACTCATAGGCTTACAAAGAATCCTTATCAACATAGTGAGAGGAAAGTGATTTTAAATTATTTATTTCATTACCAGATTAAGGCTATTCTCATAATGAAATTGTAAATTCCACAATACTAACACACAGATGAGATCTTGTGTGACTCAGAGAGGTTTTAACATAAGATTGCAATAGGAGCAAGAAAAATTATTTGAAAACATTCTGAAAGAAAGCAGACACAATAATGCACATGATCAACATAGAGTCATTCAAGGTTCATCAGATTCATCAGCAGGGGAAAGTTTCCTCAACAATCTCAGAGCCTGTCAATGGTGAACACTTGCAACCACCTTGACGTGATTGAATCTAAAGACATAGGAAAATGAATTGGTCTCTCAGATGGCCTCTCGGGAAAAATGGTTTCTCTCAAAATTTCTCACAAAAGCTAAACTCCGACAATTTACAAGAGTATTCTCATTGCATTTATACATTTCACTTGCTCACTCATCCCAAATTTTCCCCAAAAGAAGAATATTCAAGGAATCCTTTGTTTGTTACAAGTTTGTTCCAGAAAGTGATGTTTAACAAATTTACACCCAAAGCTGCCAGTGGATAAATCATGAACTGATCACATTTCTCAGACCCTCAACTATGACTGGGATGCCATATCATAATTTTTGACAGTATTCTTAATCATTCTTTTATCATGTGAGAAATCCCCTTTTAATCATTTTCAGGTGGCTCCATATGGTTGGATCTGACAAGAAATCCTTTTCACTCTCAAGAATACACCTTGAGAAATGAGTGCCCTCGCATGGATACCTGCATTCGTGCATTGGGAGTCCAAGTCGGCCAGGTGCAAAGAGGAGCCAGTGGAAACCTCCACATGTCTCCTTGGCGTAATTACAAAGGTGAAGTCTAGAGGTAAGTTCCCAAACAAGCGCGGGCCCTCCACATGTCCAAAACCATAGAGAGTTACATTGATTGTTGAAAAGTCATAGTATGGGAGGGTCCAGCGGAAGCTTCCACGTGTTTTTTTGGTGCAAATTCAAAGATGAAGTTTAGAGGTAGAACCTCAGACGAGCGCAGGCTCTCCATGTGCTATGGGCTCAAGAAAGTTACCTTGGCCTTTGAAAATGTCTTAGTATAAATAGGAGCCAACGAAAGCCTCCACATGTCTCTTCAGTGTAATTTTTATATTGTGCCCAAAAGTGGATACCCCAAACAAGCGCGGGCTCACCATGTGTCTCAGCTTGAAAAATTTATTTAAAGAGTCTAAGGACCAATGGAAGGTGACATGTGTCTAGGGTCCGGGAAAGCATTCTCGGTCGTTGAAAAGTATAAGTATGGGAAAGGCCAGCGGAATATTACACGTGTCTCTCCTGTGATTTTTGGTATGAAGCTCAAAAGAAGGAATATCAAACAAGCATGGGCCTTCCACGTGTTTAGGGTCCGAAAAAGTTACACTAGACACTTGAAAAATTCTAAGTATGGGAAGATCCAATGGAAACCTCCACGTGTCCCTTCAATGCTCTTTCAAAAGTAAAGTTCAGGGGCAGGTCCCCAAATAGGCGCGGGCCCTCCATGTGTCCCAGGCCTTAGAAAGTTACTTGAGAAGTCTAAGTATAGAGAGGAGCCAACGGAAGCCTCCACGTGTCTCCTTGGTGCAACTATGAAGGTAGGACCTAGAGGTGGATCCTCAAATGAGTGCAGCCCTCCACGTGTCCATGGTTTGACAAAGCTGCACTGGACGCTTGAAGAAAATTCTAAGTATGGGCAAGGCCAATGGAAACCTCCATGTGTCTCCTTGGTGCAACTCCAAAGGTCAAACCGAGAGGTGAATCCTCAAATGAGCACAAACCCTCCATGTGGAAAATATTTGAGTTGAAATGGGCCAAAAAAATTCAAAATGCTCTAGCGACCTACCTCTTTGCTTCCAAATTTTGATGTGGGCCCCATCGGAGTTACAACTCACTTTTATACCTTTACATCATTTGAAAACAGAGCTTAAAAACTCCAAAGTGCTCCACCGACCCGCTTCCCCGCTTTGAATTTTCAAATGCTGACTCAAACATGTGACATCACTCTGTCCCCTACGGGGTTGCATGGATCAATTTATAACTTTGCTCCTTTTTCACAAAAAGGCAAAAATATTCAAAATTTTCCAATGATCCGCCTCTCTACCTTTGTCTTGAAAAATGGTCATGTGTCCATCTTCATTTTCAAAGTAAGATTTCTGCCCTGCCGCTTCATGTTTGTTGAATAGCCAATTAGAAACTATCGGGGCCGTGGGACCAATTTGGCATTTTTACAAATGTGACAAAAGTGACAAGTTTCACCAAAAAGACCCACTGGGCCACATCTAATCAAAAAGGACCATGTTTCCATGGATGTTGGGACAAAATTTGACAGGAAAACATGATTGTGGAAAAATAGAAGGAAGGGGAAATCCCAAATTCTTTCTCATGGACAGAGAAATGGTAAACAATACCAGCTCAACGTGATCCATGACCAAAGGAAAGGACTGAAAAATGACATCCTAGTGAAGGAAAAGAGTTTCACACATCCATACAAGGAGACAAAATAAACTTCAAACCATGCGGACTGAGAAATTTTGAACAAACAGGGTGAGATTAAATCATGCACCAACACAACCATAGGTGATGATAATAGATGCTTAGAGCTTGGTCCCTTATTTTGGTCACATAGCTTTGTATTTATATGATTCCCTTGGTTGAATTTCATAATTGACAACTAGAAGACCGACCCATAAGAAAATAAGATGCCCAAAAGATAAAAGAGATAAAAAAGAAGCGAGTAAGATAAAGAAGGGTCGGAGGCACCCGAGGGACGAGGAACTTGGGAAATGACGTCTTGTCTGGCGTTGGTGTCTGAAGTGGTAAAATATAAGTAAGTAAAGTACCAACTGGGCTATAGGGTGTAAAATACCAAAAAGAAGACAAGAAACAAAGAAAAGAGGCCAAAGATAGTTGTCAATTACTAATTTTCTCGCTTAGGAATCATATGAATACAAACATTTACCACCACTTTATGTTGTTAAGTGAATACTTGATACCATAAAGTAGATAAGATATGCACACCTGATAACCATGTAGAGTGTGATGGTGATAGCATGCCAAAGAGACAAGTGAAAGCGTGAAGTGATAAAAATAAAGCATAGAAACTAAGAAAGAGGAAGTGACCCTAGGGGTAAAAGCTTATTGTGTTGTACCATGTTGTACCTATTGTTGTTTTAGCTTGATTTAGGGGTGATTATAATTATGTATTAAGGATGGACTCAGTAAAAGAAGAGAAAAATAGTAGTCAAAGTCATATATTATGAATTTTTTACAAAAGTACCTAAATGTGAAAAAGTAGTAAAAGAAAAGTGTTCACCTGATGATCATGTATGTAAAAAGGATAAAGAAATTTCCTATAAATGTTATGTAGAGAATTTTTTTGGGCGATCTCACGCCAAGAGCGATTATTTTGGGTGATCTCATGAAAAATGATTTTTTTGGGTGATCTCACGCCAAGTGTGAGTTTTTGGGTGATCTCATGTCATGATAGAAGAGTGTTAGGGAGAGAGATCTAGTGTTACTCTCCTTCCATGACTTCTTCCCGATTATACACCACTTTTGATGGTGTGATCCTATTTTGTTCCAAGTTGTATCATGTTTAGCTCCGTATTTTTTCTGAATTGAAATGGAGATAGAATGCACTCTAATCACTAGAGGACTATGCCTTTATTGTGAAAAATGCTCTGGAAACTACTATGAACTATGCTAATATGAGAAAGTAACTGTATCTTTCCTGAGGACATAGGCACCCAGGACATGTCAGGAGCACCCAAGCGCTAGTTTCTGTATCTAGGCATTAGAGTTCATGCTAAACATAAGAACCAAGTCCTATTATGAGCCATTTCTGAATCAGACTGTACTAATTACATGTATTATGCATGTCTATACTAAATCTTTGAGTTCTTTGTATGGGATGAATGATTCACCCAACATGTACCCCCTCGTTTAGGGTGCATGTGACATCACCGGGAGAATACGACCCAAAGGAGAGGACTTGATGCTGATATGAAAGTGTATCCTGCAAGGGGGGGAGTGTGCATGGTAGAAATGAAGGAGCGTGCAAACAAAGTGGCTAGATGCATGTGTTAGTAGAGAAGAAAACAAACATGTCATAGAAAAGTAGTGAAAAAACCAAATGTGAATACAAGAGAGACCACACAAAATGGGTTTCATACATGGGACATCACTCATAATGTCATAAGACAATTAGGGTGGAAGATGCCAAAAGAATACAAGAAGTGATCAAATAAGACATAGGGCCTAACTGAAAAAAAATAACATACATGTATAAAACAATTCCAATCAAGATGTAACAGACAACCATGGTTGCGAGATAGTTTCTAAAGAAAATGTTGCACATAAAGTGGCCATTAGCATGTTAGAAAGATAAAGCATATGCCAAAGAATATATAGATCAATGGAAAGTAGTGTGCTAGTAAGAGTAGGAAGTAGTAAATAATGAAATAATAGCACTTGTAGTATGTGAGAATGTAGATGCCCCCAAGAGCCTTAGTGGGAATGGTAAGAGGTACAAGTGCCAAACATCACTACTGCATGTAAAGATCTATAGAAAGTATGCATTCACAACTAAAGACCAAGTGAACACATATGTGTATATAGAAATATAATGACATACTGAATATCTAACTAGCATAGTAAGCAAAGTGCATCATGTAAGTATAAGCAAAAAGAGTAAGTATAACCAAGATATGCAATATGGTGTGTATGAGTGAGATGGAATGGTATGCAATGTGAATGTGATAGGAGCAACGTGTCCCCCAATGGATGTGTATGAATATGAGATGAGGTTCATTTATAAAATACCCCTCAATAGTCAAGAATGAACCATAGAACAAGAGTGCATCATAGAGAAATGACAATACAAAGTGTATCAAGTTATGTAATGATGCTTATAAAGATGACGTATGAAGCACAAAGTGTAAGAGTAGAAATGGTAGATATGTGATGATGTTAGGAGGGGGAGAAGTAAACATGATGCCCCCAAGTGTATGATTATGATCAAGCTATCCAATGAAAGTGAAGGGAAAGATTCATCCAACCGATGTCTTAGGAGATAAAGGCGTGTGACCATGCTATGAGATTGATGGTGTATGAGATTGATGATGTATGTGTGAAGGAATCCTCGAAGGTGATGAGAACCTATGTGAAGGATACCAAGGAGGTGATGAGAACCTATGTAAAGGAGACCGAGGAGGTGATGAGCACCTATGTGAAGTAGACCTAGGAGGTGATGAAAACCTATGTGAAGGAGACCGATGAGGTGATGAACACCTATGTGAAGTATACCTAGGAGGTGATGAAAACCTATGTGAAGTAGACCTAGGAGGTGATGAGTACTTATGTGAAGTAGACCTAGGAGGGAATGAGCACCTATGTGATGTAGACATGGGAGGTGATGAAATCCTATGTGAAAGGGATTCCCGAGTAGGGGACCTAGGTTGAGAAGATGGAATAGTAGACCGATGAGGATAAGTAGGCCATGTGAAAATATGAGAGCTAGGTGTAGAATGTGCCTTAGATTTGAGAGGCCCAAGGGGCCTATATAATTTATCTAGTGCAACAAAAAATCTAAGAGGATGCTAAGGGAACAATGTGCATGGCGTAACACCTGCCGATCGATAGTGATAACTTGCTTGTTTTGAATGAATTTTAGACACAAGTGATTCATTGAGAGTATAGCTTGAGAAGTGCGGAGCCAAGGAAGTCCTAAGAGCATGTCATAACCTTTAATGGAAGATACCATAACAAATGACACAAGCACGGTGAGAGGCCAACCGTAATTAGAAGCTTGATGTAGCCATAAGATTTAGGAACTTGATATAAAATATGAGATAGTGGATAGTTGATAGAGACAAGGAGTGCAATAGATCACACACTCATATGAACCAATGGATTGATCATTGTGTTATTGATAATATGAGGTCTGATAGAAGCATTGATATATAATTTATTAGAAGATAATGTAGCATGATAATCATGATCAGAGAATGTTACAAATGGTGGAGATGCATCGTAATAAAAGCTAAAAATCGAGAGGTCCTGATGAAGGAGGAGGCACATCGTGATATGTATGATTGGCCAAAGAATCAGAAACTTGCTTATCATGCTTAGATAGAGGATCATTAAATATTTTGAGCTTTTTGTTTTCATTGATTGGCGTAGATGCTGAAGGTTCAGGGAGCTTGATTGCATTATTATCAATAATATCTTGAATGAGATTCCCAAGTTTGAAACATAAGTAAGTAGGATTCCCAATGCATTGATGATAGTCACATCTAGTATTTTTCATTATAATTGTATCATTTAGGGAGAGATGTATCTAGATTCAGTGGTGGTGGAAGTGTAATAAGATTGCTTTTGATAATTTGCGGCAATAAAATATGTGGAGAAAAAGGAAATTTTGTGAATGTATGATTTGGAGGCTGCCATTGAAGCTTTTCGAGTAGAGACAATGTTAACAATAGGTTTTTTTTCAGTAGGTTTGGGTGATGGTTTGAAATTAGATTTTCTTGGAAAACGATTAGAAGATGAAGAGGAAGGATGGTCATGATACTTGAGTTTTCCCATAGTGATAAGTTTTCCTTCACATGATTTAAGAGTATGAAATAGGTGATCAAATGAAGGAGATGTCTTAAAGATGACACTCTCTTGTAGAGGTGGTAAGAGTCTTTAAAAAAATATATCTTCAAGTTATGATTCAAAGAGCACATTGGCCATATTACATAGGTTATTATTATAGAATAATACATAGTTCACTAGATTCTCATTAGATCCTTGTTTGATGTGCAAGTTGAGCATATGATATCTTGTAACCAATATTAATGGAAAAATTTATGAGAAAAACATCAGCTAAATGTGTAAATGATGTTACCAAATGAATAAGTAGATTGTAAAACCAATGCATAACATAATCTTGGAGGCTTCTAGGAAATATATTTTCTAGTAAAGTATGATCATCCACATAATTGAGACATGCCACATGAAAATCTTGGAGATGCTCTTAAGGGTCACCATGGCCATTGAAGGTGGGAAACTTAGGAGTGATAAAGTTTAGAGGAAGTGCATAAGTGGAAATGGTGGGTGTGAAAGGAGTGTGGAGGAGTAAGGTGGAATCAAGAGATGGAGATGCACAAGAAGTAGCTATTTGAAGTTGATGAATTTGAGTTTGTAGATCTTGATATAAAGAATTTAAATCAGGATTGTTTGAAGATGACCGGGTTGTACAATAGAAGCATTATGTTGAATAATGGGAGCGGTAGTAGTGGGAATGGAAGTAGGGTCAAAGCATATAATTGTGTCCCACTTTTTGTAGTTTTGTACTTTCAGAAACTATGTTTGACAACCAAAACATGACCAAACACATATAAAATGACCAAACATGTATTTTTAAGAGGCTATAAATACCAAGATGCGGGGCATCCAATTTACCTAATTTTTTAAATTTTTATAGTATTTTTAATTATTTATTTACTAGTTAGATTTTAAAATATTTATGGCCACAAAGTGGGAAACACTTGTATGCTTTGACCCAAGAGGAATATGAAGGGGTTGAGTGGAGACCATAAAAGCCAAGGAATAATCTATAAGGGGTACATGAAGCAACATCTTGAGAGTTTTTAACAACCATCAAAGAATGAATAATATGAAGAAGATGTGTGGGATTGTCTTGCAAGTTTTCACAAAAATTGGTAATATTTTCTAGTTTTTATTAATCAACATTGGTTTCATCATCATAGGATTTTTCACTATAAGATTTTTCAATGTTTTCAAAAGGAAAATTTTGAGAGGTGGAAAAGGGGTTATTATATTCAACCATTGATTTATAAAACCTACGAGAAGATAGAGGAAGATCAATTTTCTCAAAAGACTCAAATCGACTTCTATGGATGACAAGCATAAGAAGGAATGGTTCGAATGACGAGTTCACCAAATGATTTAACAAATATAGAATTTGTAAAATGCCAATATTGAGAGTCACATATGATAAATAAATGCTAAGGTATAGATTTGACATAAGCAATAAGCTAGATAAATATGAAACCCTAAGTGTAAGAGAGGGGAAGAATGACTTAGCTTTTTCATGCTATCCCCAAAACTGATCTGGATTGAAAAAATGAAGAATATGAAGGGCATATAGTTGCAATCGAGCATCATAAATTCTGGAATTGTTGGATAATCCTAGAATAGGGTGTTTGGATTGGGGCAAGGGCACCAGAGACCTCTGTTGGGTTCCTGTGACTGTATAGGAGCATAAAATATGAATTTTTTGGTGTTGCAAAGTGTCACTAGCAAGCGATCGTTGTTGGTTTCCTGTGTGTCGCACCATATCCATAGAAGTCTCCTATAACTCGTAACGAGACATTGACATGCAAAACCATCAAACTACATCAAATACAAAAAAGAAAAGATGTAATATGGGGAGTCAGACCGACTTCCACGGTCACTCAACCGAGTAAAATTACGACCGAGTGCTACACTATATATCAAACTCCATGTAATTCTTGTGTGTGTGTGTGTGTGTGTGTGTGTGTGTGTGTGTGTGTGTGTGTGTGTGTGTGTGTGTGTGTGTGTGTGTGTGTGTGTGATATAATCATGACCTAGGAAGCCCTTGTATAAGTGCACGTGATAACGAGTGATAGCTAGATGTAAAAAACATAAATAGATGTGTGGATGGAAAAATGAACTTCCCCTTCTTATACATTGTATGCAAAAAAATGTACTCCCTTGTCCCTTGAATGGATGCTAGATGAATGTCTTTGATACCTTTGGATGCAACCTTAGGTGATGATAATAAATGATTAGAGTTTGGTCCCTTATTTTCATCAAATAAATTTATGTTTACATGATTCCCTTGGTTGAATTATGTAATTGACAACTAGAAGGATGACCAATAAGAAAATAAGATGCCAAAAAGATAAAAGAGACCCAAAGAAGCGAATAAGATAAAGAAGGGTAAAGGGAGCCCAGAGGGGACGAGGGCACTTGGGTGCTAGTGTCTCAAGTGGTAAAAGATAACCAAGTAAAGTACCAACTAGGCTGTAGGGGTGTAAAAGATGAGAAACAAATAACATATACCAAAGATAGTTATCAATTACTAGTTTCTCGTTTAGGAATCATATGAATGCAATTATGTTCTTAGGACCTAGAAATGTACCCAAGTGTGTGATTTTGTATCTTCAATACTAGGGGTTCATTGCTCTCATTAATGAAAGTTTAAGGAATATTTAGAGCTCAAATGGGAGATTTTGTCACTAATTGAGTGTTCCATTCTCCAATGCACCGAACATTTGAATCAATTTTGAGATCTGATATCTCTGTCATAGGGATTTTATAGTTGAAGGTTGGATTTATAGCATTTAATAGTTACTACCACATTTTGAGTGGGATTTTGGCTTTCAAGATTAAACTTCCCCTTTTTTCTCTCCTTCTCCTCTTCTTTGTTTTATAAAATTAAAAGTATATTCATTGTAAAAGGTTCCCCCATTAACTTGTGTGGTGGATCTCATTACTTTGAGTTCCATAATATTTCTAAGTGTTTCAACCTCTATCTATGATTTATGTGATGCCGTGACACTTCTCTCATAAATTTAATTGATTGTGCATGCTCTAAACATTAGTTATATATAACTAATTTGATAGAAGAAACTTGAAAAGAACTTAAATGGGAGAGGAGTTTAAGGGTTCAACCCCTCCCGCCATAATTTTTAAAACTCAACATTGATTAGAAAGTTTAACACATATATGTTTCATTAAATACGTAGATAAGTTTGGTTACGGGGTAAAAACCCATGAACTTCCTTAAATGACAATTTAATTTAAAATTTAATCATTCACATGGTTATTGGCTTTGCCAATCTAATCGAAAATCACCATACCACTACGTCATGTTTTAGCAGAGGTTCCTAGATTATGGCATCAAAACTTGCAACAAATTATAGTCTATATTAAAGCATAAGATATAATTGAACCTATCAATTATGCAATAGATTAAATACAAAGAGTTCATAACAAGATAACCCTATCACCGAAACCACATAATGCAATTAGAATTAAACAGAGCTATATCAGAACATAGATGGAAAAAGGACTAAACTGAAGTAATTTCTATTAGGATCCAAGATCAACCTCTTTCAAATAGGATTACATAGCTTTATACAAAATGTGATGATTGTTGAATTACCATTCCTTTCATCTCCTTCTCATATATTTAGAAGCTTTTTTATATTCTCTACCTATGTACAAAGAAGGTAGACATTCTATATTTTGTCTTATACTACTATATACATACAAAAGGATTGTGGAATCATGAACTATATCCATGTTGGCTTACTATCACATTTTATTATCCGACACTTTCTCGATCGAATAGTTGTCTCATCCTAAGACAAAAATTGATTCCAAATTCGGGACTTATATCTATGTTTGTTTTTGTCTAGTGCCAAGTGGTAGTTTCTTTACATTGAACTTAATCTATATGTATTCAACATAGAGGACGCCATTTATCGGTTTTCATCCTTTGCACACTACTTAATCACCCTTTCAAGTTTTCAATAAATAGAATTTCAAATAGACTACCCTTCCAATTTTAAATCTATGGAACCCCCTTTACCCTTGCAGTTTTCATACTATGCGTTCCTACTTATAGATATAAAATTTTTTTGTAGTTAATATTTTACACAATTACCTTCTATTAAATTCTCAAGCTCTTTATTTACTATTGTTGTTTAATTTTATTTTTCTATTCCATCCGTTGAGTTTTACTTAGATGAGTGAATGGTGGTTGTGGCATTATGATTACAAAATTGAATATTTGAAGAAGTATATACGATAAAATTAACCTTGGTGTGTTTTTCATTATCTGCATAGTTGGGAGAATGACCTTTAGGTGTACCTTGTATGTATTCCAATATGTAATTACACGAGTACTTTCATAAATTCATAGTTTTTTTCATCCTGGACTTGTTGGGAAGCTTGGATGTGAATCAAAATAACTATTTGGATATATTGAATGAGTGTCTCCACCCAATCTCTCATTCTTTGTGCTTGAACCTTACGAAAGTGTTCCTTTTTGCATACTATTCCCATTCACGTAATCATTCACTAACATATCTCTAGCTTGCAAGGATGACTGAAAATACGTTTCAATATTTTGATCCACTACCTCTTTCAACATTTGTTGGTGTAGTTTTTCCCCACCTCAATATCATTCTTATTATCTCTCATGGTAGCATGCAATTGTGTGCTCCAATCCAAGAGTTCAAAAGTTAGTTGCTTTGCACGAGATTTAGCTTGCTTGAGTATTTTGACATAATCCTCGATGATTTAATATAAATTGAATAAAATATAGTTTTACATTAACTAATGTAACACATGATAATATGCAACAATTTTATAAGTGCTAAGTACTCAAAAATGTGAAACTCTAAGAAAATACAAAAGATAGAGGAATTATCTGATTTTGCACAATCTGGAGATGGTCTGGGTAGGTGAATAGTTGAAATAGACTTGAAGTAATGTTTTCAAGGCTTGATATAGGTTCTAAGACCCATAAATGTGTAGGATAGAATCACCCATGGGATGAAAGGAGTGCCCGCACGTTAGTGATTGGATATGGGCACTAATGTCTACTTAGATGCTCGGTTTTGATTTATTCTATGTAGGAGCTTCACTATTAGTCTCTATTTATCACTTTGATTTCACTCCTACATCACCGAATGTACCTATAACCTAAAACAAAATTGTATAACTTCACATGTCCATAAACCACATCAAATCTAATAAACAATATGTAGAATGTGGAGTTGGATTGACCCTGAGGTCACCCAAAGAGTGAACTTAGTACCGAGCGCTACACTACATTTTAGACTCCATGTAATTCTATGTCAAATTGTGTGTAATGATCCCCTAGGATGCCCTTGTATAAATTTCACTTTGATATTGGGATAGATCTAGAATTCTCCATATGTAAGTGTGTGTAATGGACTAGAATATACTTCCCATCCCATGCTGTGTATGCAAAAGTGATGCAACCCTTATCCGTTGAATGAGTGTACTATATGTATGATTTGAGATTCTCTTGTGCCTTTGGATGCAAGCTTAGGTGAGAATAGATAATTCTAGTGCTTGGTCCTTTATTTAAGAGGTATAGCTATGTATATATATGATTCCCGATTTTAGTTTTGTAATTAACAACCAAAAGGCCGACCCAAAAGTATAAAATATGCCCAATAAGTAAAAGAGACACAAAAAGTAAGAAAAGGGGAGAAAGGGTCAGGAGCACCCAAGATGGACAGGAGCACCTAGGCGCTAGTGTCCTAACTGGGTGTTAGTGTCTAAGGCCATAAAATATAAATTAGTCAAATACCGACAAGGTTGTAGGGTGTGTAAGGTCAATAAAAGTATATCAAACAAAGCAAAATGGCTCAAAAGATATTCTCAATTACTAGTTTTCTTTCTTAGGAATCATGTATATATTAGTATTCTCTAAGACCTATAAATGTACCCAAGTTCATAGATTTCATGTCCACATTCCCCCATTTTATGCTTATGAGTGAATACTTGATAACATAAAGTAGATAGAAGATGCGTACCTTATGATCATGTAGAGAAGAGTGTAGCCAATGGCATGTCATGTGTGGACAAGTGAAGTGATCACAATGTGAAGCATGGAGACTAGGAAAGGGAAGTGGACCCTATGGGTGAAGCGTATGTGTAGTAGTGTGTTGTGTTTGTTGATGTGAGTTGCTCCTTATTGCGTATTAAGGATAGACATGTAAAAGAAGAGTGAAAGAGTAGTCAAAGTTCGTATATGAGAAATCAAAGTAACATGTGTATAAGTAAGTAAAAGTGTGAAAGTATGTAAAAGGAAAGTGTGCACTGATGTACAAAAGTGTAAAAGATAGAAAATTTGTCCGCACTTTCTTGGAGATGCTTTGGATTTGAATGACGATTATAGGAGAATGTGATCCTAAGGAAAGGGCATGATACTAATATGCATATCTGAAGTGATACCTACATGGGGTAGGGGATGTGCATGGTAGAAAGAAAGGCGCATACAAACAAGATAGTCTAGTAACAAGTGTTCGTAGTACAAATAGCTAGCATGCAAGAGAAGACAATGTAACAAGCAATTAGGAAGAGAATACTGAGCATGAAAATTGGATTTCAAACATGAGACATCACTCACAATGTCACAAGACAATCAGGGATGATGCGGTAAAAACATACAAAGATCACACAAGAAATAGGAAAATCCCAAAAATAATAACAAATAGTAGTAAACAAGCAATAAGAAAAAGGTGGTAGATAAACATGGTTGTAAAGATCCTGTAAGAAAAATACTACACATGAAGCACTCATTAACATGTTAGAAAGATAAATAGTATGTCAAAGTGTGTATAAAGCAGTGAGAAGTACATTAATAGTGACTGGAAAGAGTAAGTACTGAGATGATATAACTTGTAATGTGTGAAGTATGATAGTAGCAAAAGTAGATGCCCCCAAGAGCCTTTGGGACTGGTAAAGAGATTTGTCAAGAATCTGCATTGTGTATGTATCTATGATAGGTCTTATATTCACCTCAAGATACCAAGTGAACCCACATGTGTATATAGAAAGGATAATGACATACTTAAAATATGTCTAATATAGGAAACAAAGTGTAACATGTAAGTAGAATAAGATAACAAGAGTAAATGCAACCAAGATATGCAAATGTTATGTGAGTGTGATAGTGTGATATGAAAGGTGTGTAGATGATAGGAGAAATGTTTCCCCCCAGCGAATGTGTATGAGATGAGGTTCATTTATAAATTCCCCTCAACAATAAAGAATGAACCATAGAACAAGAGTGTGTCATCGGGAAATGAGTGTGTTGTGTGAGAGTATATGCTAGAAAAGATGTATTGTGAAGCGCTAAGCATGAAATGTGTATGATGTGAAGTTCATTGATGAAGTATTCCCTCAACAAATCAAGTATGAATCTGTAGCACTAGATTGTGTCATCAGGTAATGATGGTATAATGTGTGCACGAAAGGCATAATAGTGCTTAGAAAGATAAGACATGAAGCATAGAGCACGAAGTGTCATAATGGACATTAGAGACAATCGATAGTGATGAAAAAAATGGGGGAGAAAGTGTGATTCCCAAAGTGTGTGAGTGATGGAGAGATATGTGGTGACTTGAGAGATACCATGCCATTCAGGGAGAGTTTGAGATGTGTAATGAGAAAATATAGATTCATCAATTTTATTAATTAGGTGGATCTTAGCTTTCAATGAGAGAATTGGTAGTGCTTCCTTATATGGTGGTTTTCTACTCGGGAATTGGTAACGATGTAGAGGAATCGATAGGAGGAGGGGATGGGACACATATTTTCAAGGTGGTTGCTTAGGTGGAATTGGTAATGTTGTAGAGGAATTGAAAAGAGGAGGTGATGGGGTATGGATTTTGAAAGGTGGCATGACATTGGGTTGGATAGTCAGCTCTTGATTGATTGGAGGAGGAACATTTGTAACTATGACATGATGCTCATTAGAAATAGATGGATCAGATTTGGGAGCCAAATGAGATTTAGTAATTGGAGATGAACATGTAACAGAGTGTTTTATAGCAAAGGAAATAAAACCCTAAAGATAGAGGTGATAAATTCTTCATTTTAAAGTATACAAAATCATTGTCATGATGTCCATTAGGTCTGTGATAATTGTAAAATGGGAGTCCTATGTATTTGAAAATCCGATAATGGGGGTAGTAATGAGTAGGTGGAAAGTTGATCAACCGGGTGATTGAGGAGCTCGGGAAGAATGTCATGTTCCTTGACATTTTTCAAACTTGAGAGGGGTTGGCGGTGGTAATACTTGGGCTTCATTTATATGAGCACATATAGTAGACATAGGATTAGAATGAAGTGGAGAAGAAGAACTAACATGGGTATGAGAAGAATCCTTAAGATGTTGGATTTCATTTGTGAGAGATGTAATTGTGGTTTCCATAGCTTGAATTTTATCTTGAAATAAATAATGTAAAGCTTGAATTGACTTGTAAATGGATTTATTGGTTGTGGTATCAAGACCAATAGGGTCATTAGAGAGATGATTAAATATGGAACTTACTTATGTAGGTGGTGTATTACAAGGGAGATATATAGTGTCTAGGGATTTTTAGAGAACATCTTTGTAAGGTGGGTACATTTGAAGTAATTGATACAAGGAGACTTTAGGAGCCATGAAAGAAGATCGAGATAGAATAAGCAAAATAAGGATCCAAATGTTTGATCATGAGTGGGGTTCACCAAATGATTTAATATAAATTGAAATAAAGCTAACTTTAAAGTAACTAATGTAACAAAATGATAATATACGACAAACGTATAAGTGTTAAGTACTAAAAAAACTTGAAACTCTAAACAAATAAGAGAGATAGACGACTTAGATAATTTCACAAAATATGGAGATGGTCAGGAAGGTGAATGGAAGAATGAAATTGGAAGTAATGTTATTAAGGATTGCTAGAGGTTTTGAGACCCATAATTGTGCAGGACATAAGCTCCCACGGGAGGACAGGAGCTCCTAGGTGCTAATGACTTGATTTGGCTACTAGTGTCTACCCGGATGCCTAGGTTCTGATTTCTTATGTGCAAGAGGAGATTTGATATTAGTCTTTTTTTTATCACTTTGATTTTTCTCCTAGATCACCGAATATACCTGTAACCTGCAAAAAAACTTGTCTACCTACACATGTCCACAAACCACATAAAATATAATAAAAATATGTAAAATGTGGAGTTGGAATGACCATAGAAGTCACCCAAAGAGTGAGCTTAGTACCAAACATTGCAATACATTTCAGAATCCATGTAGTTTTGTATGAAAGTGTGTGTAATGATGCCTTAAGATTCCCTTATGTAAGCTGCACTATGATAATGAGCTAGATCTAGAATCCTCCAAATCCAAATGTGTGTAATGGAATAAAATAGACTTCCCCTCCTATGTTGTGTATGCAAAAGTGATGCAACCCTTTTCCCTTGAATGAGTGTGCTAGATGTATGATTTGAGATGCTCTTATGCCTCTGGATGCAACCTTAGGTTATAATAGATAATGTTAGTGCTTGTTCCCTTATTTGAGAGCTATAACTATGTATATATATATATGATTCCATTGTTTGAATTTTGTAATTGATGATTTGAAATTTTGACCCAAAAGTATAAAAGATGCCCAAGAAGTAAAAGATACCCAAAAGAGTAAGAAAAGAGGAGAAAGGGTCAAGAGTGCTCGGGAGATGCAGGAGCACCTAGGCACTAGTGTGCTAAATGGGCGCTAGTAACCAAGGCCATAAAATATAAATCAGTCAAATAACGAGAGGGATATAGGGTGTGTAGGGTCAATAAAAGTATAGAAAACAAAGCAAAAAAGGCCGGAAAGACATTGTCTATTACTATTTTTCTTGCTTAGGAATCATGTATATATTAGTATACTATAGGAAATAGCAATGTAATAAAGTGCATTGATTTTGTGTCTACACTCGAGTGTTACTATGACATCTTTACTTCCTACTTGAAATCTGCTACTTGTGCCGTGATCTTTTTTCCGTGCCTCATTTTCATTTTAGTTGTCCACCAACTTGTCAACTAGGAGTATATTATCTTCATTAATTTGCTCATGTCTTATTCACCTATGGTGTCTCGTGACCGGATTGGGACAATTTTTTTGACATATGCCCTTATGTTGTGTAGTGTTTTCTCCCTATTATCCTTATACTTTGGGCCATATACAATGTGGATGCTCCTTTATTGGATTGCAATATGTGTACTCCTTCAATTCGTGTATACAATGGTAATTTATGAAAATCTACTTCCATTGTGGTGATTGTGTAGATCTATTGTATCTTGTACACTTATCTAAGAATTTTGTGGAAGTACACTATGAACATGGGATGAAGGAATAATTAGCTTATGATTTCATGTTGGTGTTATTGATTGTGTTATCCACCCAAATGTTTTCACATTTCCTTTGTCTCCAGCTTCTTCCGCCTCTGTGATGTTGTCTTTGGATGTACCAACCTTTGTTTGTTCCTTTGATTATTTGGCATACGAGTTGTTTTTATTGAAAATTTTGTTCTTCTACTGATCTCTTGACTTCCTCTCGCTTTCTCATTTATTTACTTTTCATCCTACTTTCTTCTTCTTCCTTTTATTTCTCCTCAAATTTTGCCTTAGCCCATACTTCCTCTTCTTCTTGTTATTGTTCTTCTCTCTACTTATCATTTTCTTCTATTTTCTTCTCCTATCTTTGATTATTTTCTTCTTCTTCTTGTTTCCTTTTCATGTCCATGTCCTTCTATGTCTTGGTATATGCAATTTCTATCTATCTTCTACTCTTCTTCATGCTACTTACACACTCTCTCTCCTCTTGTATTTTATACTCTTTGGTTTGTTGTTTATGAAACTATTCTTCAAGTTCCTTTTTCTTCAAGTGTTGTTGTTTGGATGGATCATATTCTTGTCCACTTATTTTTATTGGTTCCTCCATTGAATACAAACCGTCTCGTGTGATGGCTTCTTGTTCTTACATTGCTTATGCAATTGGCATTTCTATTACGCTAGTTTCAAGTGGATTTCTTACCTCTTGCAGAGATGGAGTAGAAGGTGTGCTTGGTATTTGGATGAAATATTTAGGGAATGTGTTTTTATTCTTATTTTATCCTTGAATTCCCATATGTTTTGTGTTATTAGATCCCTATCATCGTAGATTTTTCTTACACTTGTTGTGTAATTATATTCTTTTGTTGCATGTCCTCCTATGTAAGTGAGGCTATTCTGCACATGCTAAAACCCATACTCAACATAGTTGGTTCTTTGACTACAAGAAGTCACACCAATCGGAAAGGGCTTGTTTCACTTCTCTTCTTCTTAGGTGGGGAGACTAAGAATTCTTCCTCTAAGATGGCTACATCAAGCATGTGGTCCTTAGACCCTCCTTTATGTTACACACCAACTATTCTTGTGTCACATCCTCACTGTCCTGCATTGATCATGAGAGACTTTGGCACTAATGAGATTTTGACCTTATCTTCCAGCCTCTATCTTATTGGTTACGACATGGTCCATTATGATGTATATCCATATGTAACATTCTAATTTCTATGTTACATAAATTTTGGTGCCCATTTATGAAATTACGTTTGCACGCATTCCACCTCTATCAATTTACATCTGTTTAAAATATAAATTGGAAAACCAACTTGGTAACATGGGGTCTATTTTTGCCCTTGGTGTTTTTCTTCATTTCAGGTGTGATGATTGGCTACTAGGCTCTTTTGTGCTTATATTCCCTTGTTGAATCTTCCCCTTCAAATTAAGTTGTGGGTTGATCTTTCTCAACTTATCCCATCTCGTAACTCTCCCTCACTATTTTCTCTAGACCTTATGTGTGTATTGGTCGGACACTTATTGGAATCATGTCATGTTGTCTATTCTATTTGACCTTGGTGATATCCATGTTGATGAAAAATGGTAGTGGATTTGGATGTTTTGCATTGGTGACCTCTAATCGAAGTATGACCCCATCATGTAATAAGTTCTTACCTCCTTGGGTAAAAAGGGGTTTGTGATAGAATGTTATCTGATTTTTAATAGCTAGATTCCCAATAATTAAGTGTCTTCAAAAGTTGTGTAAGGATTTACTAGTATTTATTGTGTAAATATCTCATATGGGAAGCACTCATTATCTACTTATTTTATGCCCTCGAGGGCCTTCTAGTGTGTGAAACATAAAAACATGATGATCCACTGGTACAAGAACAATTTACCTCCTTTTGCGTGATCTTTTGTGCATTTGTATTAAGTTTATGTGTGAGGAGTTAAGGCCAGTTGAACTCTATACCATCATCTCACATTCTTGTAATGATATCCACAACTCCCAGGGATTCTTGTTTACTCCCCCTTGTTTCCTACTAATATAGTTTTGTTATGATTTTTACCGAAATTCGAACTACATGATTTATGATGGCTCCCAATGGGATGTGTCTCCCTTTTCTCAAACGATCATAGATGATCATAGTTGTCACTTTTACATGAGTTTTAGTGGTTTTGTATGGCATGATAAAAGTAACCTGGTTTGGTAGACCTATGGATTGGGAAATTATGGATGCATTAATGGAAATGATGCCATGCTTAGAGAACCATATGGATTCAATGTGGTATCTACTCATGATTGTTTGCATGATCTTAGGATGGTCTCCCATGTAAATCATTATTGCAATCATCTTTGCGTGTAGGTATTCCTCGGACTTCATCCTTTGGTAAAATATTTCCTTATACAACTTTTCTTGGGATTTAAGTTTCTCTGGTACCTAAATTTTTAGGGAAAACTTAGCTATATCATGGTGAGGTGATTCACTCCACCTTGTTTGTTGGAGCTTTATAGAGATCCCCATGTCTTCTTTTCGCAACCAATAGGGAAAGGAATGAAAATCCTTGTTATTTCATCATTCTTTGGGATGTTTGGGCTAGTAGATATTTTAACGGGGTCCATTTCTTGGTTTGGATAACTTGTTGTTTCCTCACACTTTGTCTTTGTTAGTACTTAACTCATGTTTCTTGTTTACTATTTCTAGAAAATGAATTCTTGGTAAACTAATATTCTTGTTTATACTCTTAGAGATTTCTAAGTGGTTGTTTTTGAACCATTAATTACTTGATCTACCTCCTTAATTATTTTTATCTGTTGGAGACTTTATTTTCCAAAATATCTTAAGCCTTTGATATATCATGTATACTATTAGCTATATCCTTTTCACATTTTTGAGTTTAGATTTTTGTTTATGTTTCTTTCTTGTTTAATATGCAGATTTCCTAGACTTATTAGATTCATTCTCTTTTCCCGTTTTTGTTTCACATAGTGCTTGATGGTGATCTTGTTTGACTCCTTAGTAACTTACAAACACTCACACCTAATTAATTAATTACAAAAACATTTAATCTATGAAACTTAAATTTTTTAACAACTTCCTATTCTAACCACTATGCCAAGGCACGTATTTTCTTCTTTGATAATTTACACTATCACGCATTGTAGGATTTCATCCTACATCCACTTATTCTTCTAAACAAGAGAAAGATTACACCAGATTTAACGTGGTTCACCCAATGTAGGCTACGTCCACTAAGAAATGACCAATATTATTATTCAGTGCTTTACATAGGAAATAAAATGAAGATCTACTATCTTCCAACACCTCTATGGATGTTCAATGCTCTTTCCTCACTCAGCTCCACCATCTTGCTCACCAAGAAAAACATCATACAAAACTAATTGCCATCTTCTTACTTTACTTTCATTACACTCCAAAAAATGCATACATGCACGTGAGTCTATTTTAGGCAACTTATCTTTGCTTTTACAAACAATAAATCAAATTTAAAACAAGTGATTTATTCTAAACTTTGGCAAAAATAACAGAGTCATTACACAAGTGACCGGTGGTAGTTACACTTTTGATCGCGAAGGTTACACCCCAATCTAATCTTCCCGATCGGACCGATGACGGTTACGCCTTAATCAACGCCGGTTACTGTCAAAATAGTAACATTGTAAAAACAAGTTTCTTGTGAAGTAATTTAGCTCCATAATCATCAATATCCCACTTGGAGATCAATTACTGCACTGTATTGTGCATCACCGTCCTTGGTTCCTTTTCCTTGGCCTGTTTCTTCCTCTTCAAGTCTTCAAACTCAAAGACCAACAGAAGTGGAGTGAAGCTCCAACTTCTCCTTACCAATGGCTTTGTTAGCATGTCTGTAGGGTTCTCATCTATATGGATTTTCTCTAACTTCAGCTGTCCATCCTCCAACACCTACCGTATGAAGTGATACCTCAACTGAATGTGTTTTGTTCTTGAATGAAATGCTAAGTTCTTTTCCAGATGGATCACACTCTGACTATCACTTTGTATAATATACAATCCTCTTGCTCCTTACCCAACTCTTTCATTAACCTGCTCATCCATATCATCTCCTTGCTACCTTCTATAGCTTGCAACATACTCTACCTCTGTAGTAGACAAAGCCACAACCTTTTGCAATCTCGAAATCCAACTAACCGCCATACCACTTACTGTGAAAACATATCTAGTAGTGTTCCTCCTACCATCCAAATCTCTAGCCATATCTGAATCAACATAGCCGCGTAAAGAATTATCTGACCCTCCATAGCATAACTCCATGATGGATGTCCCTATGAAATACCTAAGAATCCATTGAACTTCTTTTCAATGTTATTTACCTGGATTAGCCATGAAATTTCTCACAACTCCCACTGCATGTGCAATGTCTGGTCTAGTACAAACCACGACATACATAAGACTTCCTCTACTGCTAAAGCATAGGGAACATGTACCATGTATTTAACCTCCTCTTGTGATGATGGACACCGATCTTTTCTCAATTTGAAGTGTCCACCCATAGGTGTACAAACAAGTTTTGATTTTTGCATGTTAAACCTTTCTAACACATTATTGATATAAGCCTCTTGAGACAAATATAATTTCTGTTTTTCTTGTCTCTGTGAATTTACATGGAAGGAATTTTCTTTACTGACTCCTAAATACTTCATTGCAAATGTGTGAGCTAACCTTTCTTTAAGCTTACCAATGTCCCGTATGCTACATCCTGGAATCAACATATCATCCACATACAATAACAAAATAACATAGCTCCCATTTTCAATCTTTTAAAATAAACACAATGGTCAGATTCACATCTCATATAACCATGCTCATGCATAAAACTATCAAATCTCAAATACCATTGCCTTGGGGCTTGCTTGAGCCCATATAGGCTCTTTTTCAATCTACACACAAGTTTCTCCTTACCCTTGACTTCATAACGAAGCGACTGCTGCATATAAATTTCTTCCTCCAAATCACCATGAAGAAAATCCATCTTAACATCAAGCTATTCTAAATGCAAATATTCTGTTGCAACCAAACTTAGAACAATATGAATAGAAGTCATCTTAACTACAGGAGAAAAAATCTCATCAAAGTCAATACCTACTTTCTGTGCAAATCCCTTTACCACAAGCCTTGCCTTGTACCTCTTCAGTCCACCCTCTTCTTCCTTGATCCTATAAACCCATTTGTTCTACAGTGTTTTCTTACCTGCTGGAAACTTGACCAAATCCCATGTCTGATTTTGTTCCAAGGAGTCCATCTCCTCATCCATGCCATGCTCCCACTACTCATGGGTATCTACCTACATTTCTTCTTCAAATCTTTCTGGTTCACCACTATCAGTCAATAATAAATAAGAAAGTGAAGGTGAAAATCTCTCTGGAGGTCTACTTACCCTTTGTGACCTTCTCACTAAAATCTAAGGTGTCTGAGGCTCATTCTATGCATGTTGCACATTTGCGTCAATTTCTGTCAATGACCGAGACCGGTCACTCCTAAGCGACCATGGTTCCTGTGTTTACTTGACCGACGTCGGTTCGGGGAATGCTTGACACCAGATTTTGCCACTTTTTTCTCAGTTTTTGGTTCTTCCAACCAACACTAGTTAGCCTAACCTGTGGTGGTCTCTGTAGAACCGATGCCGGTGTCTGTGTAAGTCTACTTTAGGTCGAAAGTTGATTTTCCTTCAAAATATCCTCAACTTGTTCATGTTTAGGCACCAAAACCTGATCCTTCTACATTCTCTTTTCATTCCAATTAACATCATGACTCCTAACAATCTTAGAATCTTCTAAATCCCAAAATTGATATCCGAAATCACTAGAGCCATAACCAATGAAAATACATCTCTTAGACTTAGCATCCAAATTCTTTCTATTTTCTCTATCAACATGCACAAAAGATTTTGAGCTAAAAACTCTAAGAAAAGAATAATTTACCTCCTTTCTAGACCAAGCTTCTTATGGAATTCCACCATCCAATGCTATTGAAGGGCCATGGTTTATAGAGTATACCACTATATCCACTTTCATACGCCCCAAAACTTCAAAGGAAAACCGACATGTATCCTCATGCTTCTAGCACGTTCCATGATTGTTCTGTTCATTCTTTCTTGTAACTCCATTCTCATGTGGAGTTCTAGGAACTGTTCTTTCTCTTCATATTCCATTCTTTGAACAATAAGCATCAAAAGCATTCTTTGCAAAGACTCACCACCATTGTCATATCTAAGGCACTTCAATTTTAAGTTTGTTTCATTTTCTACAAGGGCTTTCCATCTTTTAAAAGTTTTAAAAACATCATATTTATGCTTAATACAATAGATCCATACCTTCCTTGTGGCATCATAAATGAAAGTCACATAATATTGGGATCCTCCAATATAAGCTACCTGGGTTGGTCCCCACACATCTGAGTGTACAAGCTCCAATTTCTACTACTTCTTTGTTGACTCAACCTTGATAAATATCACTCTCTTACTGCTTTCCAAATATGTAGTGTCACAAAATTCAAGATCTAATTGTTTCAAATCTGACAGCTTACCCTTTTCCTTTAAGATTTGCATTCCTTTTTCACTCATATGACCTAGCCAATTATGCCACATGTTTACATCTGAATCTATAGTAGATAGCACAGAAAAGGAATCAGTAATACAAGTAGACAAATATAAAGTTCCTACCTTCTTTCCTCTTGCCACAACAAGAGATCCCTTGGTAACCTTCCAAGAGTTGGCTATGAATGTAACCACACATCCAGATTCACCAAGTTGCCCTACAGATATTAGATTTATTTTGAGGCTTGGCACATGCCTCACATCTTTCAATACCCATGGATTTCCATTCTGCAACTTTAGATAAACATCACCTTTACCAGTAATATTGCATGGTTCATCATCACCTAAATAAACATGTCCAAAATCACTCGAACATAATTTCTGAAATAACCCTTATTAGGGGTAGCATGGAAAGAAGCTCCAGAATCTAACACCTAAGATTCTAATCTATTATCCAAGGAGAGAATAAGGGCATCTTGCTTTACCTCACTTGCAACGTTTGCCTCTTTACCTTTTTCTTTGTCTGATACATTCTCTTTATTTTCCTTGGACCAACACTCCTTCTTTATGTGTCCTCTCTTTCCATAATTCCAACAAAGTAAATCTCTGTACCTAGATCTAGATCTACCATGTCTTGACTTTGATCTCCCATTCTTCTTGCTCTTGGATGATCTCTCCTTAGATCTTCCCTTGCTTTCTATAGTTAAAGCATTTCCAGATGATGATTCTCTTGAGATTTTCCTGTGTATTTCCTCATTAAGGATTACACTAACCACATCATCAAATTTCAAACCTTTAGAAGCAGTTGTATTACTAACAACCATTACCAAATTATCCCAACTATCTGGCAAAGAGCATAAAAATAAAAGTGCTTTCACTTCATTATCAAACGAAATTTCTACCAATTTTAATTGATTTACAATAGACCGTAAATCATTATAATGATTAGACACAGATCCACCTTCTTGCATCTTAGAATTAAACAATTTTTTTATCAAATATACCTTATTAGAAGTATTAGGAGTTTCATACAAATTTACTAAAGATTTCATCAACTCTATCGTGGTTTTTACATCTATAAAATTCAAAGCCACCGATGTTTCCAGGCTCAATCTTATAGATCCCAGAGCCTTTCTATCAAGAACCTTCCATTCTTCATCTGTCATCAAACTTGGCTTTCCTTGCTCATCCAACGGTAAGTATAGATCTTTCTGATACAAATAATCCTCCACCTGCATTCTCCATAGTTGATAATTATGACTGTCAAATTTCTCTACTTGGTATTTACTATCTTCTTCCATTTCTCTACTCCCACTCAATCAGAAAACCCTCTGTGAGTAAATCCTGTCAACACACAAAACCTCCAAACAAAGCTTTGATACCAGTTGTTGGGGTTTAAACCATATAACAGTGTTACACAAATGTATAATCAGATAAAGCATACAAGCAATCAATGCAGAAATAACCAAAAGATAAAATAAACAAGAGAAAGATTACACCATATTTAACATGGTTCACCCAGTGTGGGCTACATCCACCAAGAAATGACCAATATTATTATTCAAAGTGCTACTATTTTAGGCAACTTATCTTTACTTTTACAAACAATAAATCAACTTTAAAAAAAGTGATTTATTCTAAACTTCAGCCAAAAATAAAATTGTTGTTACACGGTGACTGAAAATGGTTACACCACGATAGCGACGGTTACAACCCAACCTAATCTTCCCGACCGGACCGACGACTGGTTATGCCTTAACTAATGCCTTACTTATCAAAATAGTAACATTGTAAAAAAGTTTCTTGTGAAGCAATTTAGCTCCATCTTGAACATTTCTAACATGAGATTAAAAGGAATTTCATCCTTTTGATTTGGTTTCCTATTCGATTAAAAATGATGCAATGCTTTTCCATATGATATGCATCCTGAAACAAGGTTGGCCACTAAATTCCACTCTACAATATATTTTTCATAGTGAGTTATTATGAAAAATGTCCTTTGACAATGCCTTCATGAGCTTCACGCAATAATATTTCTCTTTCATGTTATAGCACAACCTTGCACAATACCCCATCCTTGCCTAACTTGTATAAAAATCCATTGATGATAGTATATGGTAAGGCCTTTGTAATCAATTGTTTCTTTTCTTTCTCTGTATAGTGTTATGGAAAAATTCCTTGTTGTAGGATTACATAAATTCTTCCAATTATTTTTGCATCGCGATAACATGAAATAAGTGTGTATATGGGGCATCTTCATCTAATTCCTCTAGTTCTTCTCTTGTGTTTATGTGACTCAAATGGTTTGGTCCTACATTTTCTCTTCCTAGTTTCACATTTATTTTAAACTTATACTCTTGGAATAACATCAACCATCTTGATATCCTACCTCCCAAGAGTGGCTTATTCACCAAATATCAATGCTTGGTGATTTATGAAGAATTCAAACTCATTTGCTAATAGATATTGCTTGAACTTTTGGAGTGTGAAAATCATAGCTAGAGCTTCATGTTTTGTAGTTGTGTAGTTTCTTTCTATAGGTGACAATTTATTTCTTGTAAAGTGGATTGGATGGTCTATACCTCCTTCCTTGGTTGAGCTAGAATTATGTCAATTGCAGATTCGATGCATCAACATTTACATGGAAAAAATTGACCAATATGGAAATATTAGTATTGGAAAACTAACTAGTTTCTATTTTAATTTCATAAATGCATTTTGACATTCAGTTATCCATTCAAACTTTTCATTGCACAAATTCCTTATTGGTTGTACTATGTTTTCATATCCCCTAATAAATTTCCTATAGTATCTTGTATGTCCCAAGAGTGCACAGAGACTTGAGGGTATTGTTGGAGGTTTGATTCCAATTACGATAACTATTTTTATTGATCAACCAAAATTCCTTCTTTATATACTACGTTCCCGAGTAACACTCTAAATGGTGTAAAAACATATCTCTGCATATTTCTAACATTAAGCGTACCTTGGATACATGTTATTTAAACAATGAGAATATAACCCAATCATCCAAGTATACTTCTAGGAAGTCATGAATGAAATCTTTGAACATAGTGACAACAAATTGAGAAAATACTCCAGGTTCATTTTTTATTCCAAATGGCATGACCTTAAATGTGAAGCTTCCCCATTCAGTTGCAAAAGTGGTTTTAGCTTGATATTATTACATAATTGGGATTTGATGGTAGCCACTAAATCCATATATAAAAGAGTATACTTCATGTCCTACTATTCTTGCTTCTTAAATTTCAGTTGTGAATGAAGTTGAGAATGGATCATTAATCCACACATTTTTAGAGCTCTATAGTCTCCAAAATTCTGATTCCTCCCATTTTCTTGGGTTGGGTGACTATTGGACTTACCCAATCTGATTTTTCTATTGGGTATATTAGACCTACTTCTATCATCCAATCTAATTCCACTTTTACTTTGGATTTCATATTCATATTCAATATATATGGTCGTTTCTTTATAGGTTATGACCCTTCTTTCAAATCAATGCACATTTCACCGATTGACAAATCTACTCCTTTTATTTCACTAAATTTTTTAGGGAACACATCTTCATAGTCTCGTAATAATTATAATATTTCTGACATCTCCTTTTTCATCCAAGACTCTCCCACAATATATGGTATTACTATTATTGTTGGAATGATGTCTTCTACCCTCTTGCAAAATTTTTGATCATATTATTTATCATTCCCCTTATTACGAGTCTTTATAACCATCATATATCCTTTCATTTCTTCTATGTTTAGATTGTGCAACTATGCTTCTTCTTTATTGTTCACTTATTTGTTGTTATTGGGTGAAGATGTGCTGGTTCAAATATTTCACTAAGTTCATTATCCTATTTTGTAACATCTTGACCTTTTTAAATCTTGAAATTGATGACCATACAAATTTCCAATAGATCAAGTTAATCGGTTAAAATGAAGTGTTAAGGGATAATTCGGCATTTCTGAAAATAAATCAATGTTTTTAAAGGAAATTAAGGTAACAATCGAGTCTTCGCTTGCACCAATATTTTCTATCAAATATATGTTTTATCGCATATCAGATAATGATTGTTTGGGTTGTTGACCACTTATAATATCATTACGTGATCATCATTATGTTTGAATATCAACATTTGTTACTTTTAACCTTTAGAGTAAAATTCGATGTTGGAAAGTATATGGTAGGCAATAATTATGTTACATGATAATTCTCTTATTTGGACTCCTTTTATTGGGTCTTGATTTAGGCCACTTGACATTAGTTGTGACATGCTATGAGGTTATAATTTGTTTATACAAAGTGATGATTTACTTGGCATATGAGCTTGGGAAAATACATTAAGTTTTAAATTAATTATATGGAGGTTAAATGGATTTTATTAATTTAGAATATTAATCCACTTGACAAGAGTGGATGACATGTATTAATGTTTTTGTTGGGCATACATAGCATTGGTGACTTGGGAAAATGACTTGGAAAAATTAATACGAAGCATGCTTGATTAATGTGTAGTGGACATGATTTTTGTGGCATGAGGAAACAAGAGTGAGAGGTTTTGGGTTTTAAATGCTACATTAAATGCATGGCCATATCCTCGGGAATGGTTAGCTTCCCTGAGAACCCAACCCTAAAATTATCTACATTCTCTCTCCTTGATCATTTGTTTTGTTGGTCTGAGCTATTTTTGGGGGTTTTGAAGGTAGTGGAATTTCTCTCCATTGTGCATGTTTTGCGGCCATGAATAATAATATGGAAATGGATATAGAGGAACTCTATTTCAAAAAGGAATGTTTTGATGAATTCATTTTTGTTTTCCATTTTTGGAAAATATTCTTTGGAGAAATGAAGCCGAATTGAGAAAAATAGGGGTATTGCGGGCATGAGCTTCTCCCTAATACTCTAAATCATAATGTTATATTTTTTGATATCAATTTAAGTGTTTTGTGCATTTTGTTTTAATGGAAAAATTATTGTTTTAGATTCATACCTGTCTACTGGGTTGCATGTTGAATTTGTGACTAGATTTATGAGTTTTAATTGTATATTACTTTCTCGGTTAATGCATTTTTATGAATGGAATGAGTTTATGAATTTTAACTCTATATTACTTTTTGGGTTTTTGTTTTTATGAGTAGAATGATTTTATGAGTTTTGAATGTATTATACTTTTCAGGGCTTGCATTTTATTGTGAAGGGAACAGTATGAGCTCCCACTTTGGGATTGAATTTTTAATAGCTTAAAATTGTTGAGCACAAGATAATACTTAGAGGGGGGTGAATCAGTATTATGAAATTATTTCAAACTTTAATACTTGAACTTAGATCTATAATCACGAGCAATGTGAATATATCAAATCAATAAAAGAACACAAAACTTAATGCAAGTAGACACAAATATACATGGAAACCCTTTCGGGAGAAAACCATGGAGAAAATTCTTTCTTTATATATATTTCTCAAAAATTTGTAGGCACCAACCTACTGGAGACACCAATCCCCAAATTACAGTTTTGTAGGCACCAACCTACAGGAGCACCCACCCCTTTTTCTAAGCACCAACTCAGCAAGAGACACTGATCTCTTTGAATATGAAGGCACCAACCTTCCTTACAAAATTTTCTTTCCACTTTTGAACTTGTTGCTTCCTCAAAAATAATGGAAAAATCTTCTTCTTACTTTTAGATTTGCTGTTCTAAAATTCTGCCCTTACGCTTCCTCTTCTTCTTCTTCTTTTCCTTAAGATATTCAACTTGAATCCATGCTTAATAAGTCTCATATGAATCTTCTTATATAGCCTTTCATAGCTTTTCAAAAGGGCATTACACCTTAAACAATCACACCCTTTCATTAACATTAGTCGACCTTTATTTATTAATTTATTCTTTCTAAACAAATCGCTGCCCCCTTTGAATTAATTAATACACACATAAAGACTGCCCCAAACAATTTAATTATCACCTAAACATTCAATGCAGCCCCTTAAGACATGAGTTCTGCTCTCTAAGCAATTTGTGGGCCCTCTTTTGTGTAAATCGTGGGCCTCCAAGGATAAATCACGGTCTTCATGAAAAAGCGTTGCTTTCTTCTCATCATGGTTGTCAAGATCTTCCTCTTTCTTGAATGTTGTTTTCTTTACATAGATAATGCTGTATTTCTCCTATAAAGGTGACCCTTTTCACATATATAAATATTTGATTTCTGCTCTTTTTGCTACTCTATATGTTGCTAGTTATTTCCGTTGACATACTCACAATTCCGTTAGTAGTTCTGTTACTTTTTGACATATTTCTTTTTACCAGTTCAACACCTCTTTTGACATCAATGAAAATATTTCCAACAATCTCCCCCTTTTTCATTGATGGACACCCCAAAAAAATAATCTCCTCTTTTGCAGCTTCCTCTTGCCATAGCTCCCCCTTACTACCATTCTCCCCCTTTGACATCAATGGCAAAGGGTCATCCTATGAGCTAAAAAATTTGCAAAGTTTTAGCTCCCCCTTAACCAGTGCTACCCTTGACTCTTCAATGTAAAGATGTAAAAGAAATTACTCCCAACTTATGTCGTAGATATTCAAATGTCTCCTTTGGAAGTGGCTTAGTGAAAATATCTGCTATCTGTTTAGATGTAGCGACATACTCCAACTTTACCTGTTTCTCTACCACCTGCTCTCTTAAGAAGTGATATCTTATGGGAATGTGCTTTGTTCTAGAATGCATAACTGGATTCTTTGAAATACTTATTGCACTGGTATTATCACATAATATGGAGATGGGATGATCATACTCTACTTTGATATCCTTCAAGGTCTACTTCATCCATAAAATTTGCGTGCAACATAGTACTACTGCTATATACTCTGCTTCTGCTGTGGATAGGGATACAAAATTTTGCTTCTTACTTAGCCAAGATACCAGGTTGTTTCCAAGAAAAAATGCTCCTCCGCTTGTACTTTTTCTGATCATCTACACATCCTGCCCAATCTGAATCTGTATAAGCTGTCAATGTGAAATCTTTTCCTTTTGGATACCACAACCCATATTCCATAGTTCCCTTTAGATATCTGAATATGCATTTTACAACTTGCACATGTGTTTCTTTTGGCCCTGCTTGAAAACGTGCCACCATACCCACTGCTTGCATGATATCTGGTCTAGATGTTGTCACATATAATAAACTCCCAATCATTGATCTATAGAGAGATTGATCAACTCCCAATCATTGATATAATAAACTTCATTTTATGATAATAGGAACCCTTCAGGATGTTCTATGTAAACCTCCTCTTCTAAATTCCCATTTAAAAAGGCTAATTTGACATCCATTTGGTAGACTTTGAAAATTTTAAACAACTCATGAAAGAAAGGAACATTTTGATTGCTTCTAGTCTAGAAAGCTGGAGCAAAAGTCTCTTCAAAATCAACACCTTCCACTTGAGCATACCCTTTGCATACCAATCTTTCCTTATTTTGAGTGACTTTACCATTCTTTATTTAGTTTGTTCCGAAATACCCACTTAGTGCCAATCACATTCTAACTCTTTGGTGCAGGGAACCAGCTCCCAATTTTCATTTTCTCAATTTGATCTAATTATTCTTCCATCACCTTCAACCAATGTTTATCATGTCTTTCTTCTAAAAAGTTCTTAGGTTCTACCTTAGATAGCAGAGAAAAATACCCTTACTCGAAGCATTTGTAATTCTTCTTGGTTTGAACCACAGTATCAAGTTGTCCAATAATCGACTTTCACCTTGATTTTTCCGAACAAAGCGAGATGGTGTCTTGGTGGCATCTTGGTATCTTGCCTTTCTGATTTACTCCACTCTTCAATATCTTCTTCTTCCTCTTGTTCTTCTTTCACAAGACTTGGTATTTCTAAAGACTCTTCTGAATTTTCTTTTGTCTTTAGATCCAGACCCTCATCCACTCTGACACTTGCACTTTCTATGATAGTCCACAACCTCTTGTTATAACATCTGAAGGCTTTACTTTTAGTGGAGTACCCAAGAAAAATCCCTTCATCGGATCTTGAATCAAATTTGCCTAAGTCCTCTTCGGTTCTTTTAATGAAACATCTACTCCCAAATACCTTAAAATATTTGACCGAGGCTGGTCTTCCTTTCCATAATTCATATGGAGTTTTGTCATGGTTAACTTTGATTTGCACTCTATCCAAAATATAAACGGTAGTACTTACCACTTCTTTCTAATCTATCGATAGCTTAGATTCATTCAAAGATTGTTCGAGCCATCTCTTGAGCGATTCTTTTCTTCCTTTCTACTACTCCATTTTGTTGTGGAGTTCGTGTAGTTAAGTATTGTCTTTTAATTCAATGGTCTTCAAAATATTCAATAAATTCATTTGACATGAATTCACCTCCACGATCGACCTTAGACATTTTATCTTCAGCCTGTTTCATTTTCTACTAATGCCTTGAAAGCTTTGAACTTTCCAAATGCTTCATTTTTCTTTCAAAATGCTACCCATGTCATTCTAGTGTAGTCATCAATGAGTAACATAAAATAACTCTCGACTTGAATACTTTTCATTATGGTAGGTCCACACAAATATGTGTGAATTAGCTCCAGTGGTTTGGTGGATGAATACTCTATTTTGAATCTTTTTCTAGTCTGCTTCCATGATGGCACTTTGCTTGCATAGAGTACTCGAAGGATTTCTTATTTTAGGCATGTCCCGTGCACAAACTTGCTTATTGCTTATCTTCACAAGATTATAAAATTTTTATGTACCATCCTTCTATGCCATAGCCAACTCTCCTCAACTTGACTTAGGCAACATTTTTCTTCTTTTATTTCTCCAAGCATATATAGATTATTTGTAGTTCGGTGGCAATCTGCAATTAGTTCTCTCGGATCTGCTTTCCTTATTTCACATCCTTCAACATAAAAATTAAGAGTGTGTCCTTGATCACACATTTGAATCACACTCAAGAGGTTATGTTTTAATCCTTCAACATACAAAACATTCTCTCGTTTTTGTTTTTCCATTATCCACACTCAACGTACCTTTGCCAATAATCTTATTTGTAGCATTATCACCAAATTTTACTTGTACCTTCATTTACTTTATTTAAGGAGACAAACTTACTTTTATCACCAGGTCATATGTCTTGAACATCCACTATTAATGTACCACGCTGTCCTTCATCTCGAGCACGAAAAGTTGTTTGAACGAGCATGGATTTTTCTTTGTCTAGCCCATCTTCCTCTTGCTTCCTTGTCTAGGATTTTGTAGCCTCCCTTTTCTTTGCATCTAAAGGCTTTGTCTTTTGATCTTGTCTCAAGTCAAACACACTTCTACAAAAGCGTGCTATATGTCCATAATTATTGCACTTGTAGCAGATAATGGCTTCCTTGTTATAATAGGATAGTGGAGCAAACAAATTATAGTTCATATTCAACACTTTATGAGCAGATTTTGGTTTGTTCCGAGGCTTCATTATCTCTCATTCGCTTTCTACACTCTATCTTTTTATGCCCATATATATTGCAATAAAAAAATAACCATGGAAGGAAATTTCGAACCTGTTCATATTCCCATGTCATGGAATAAATGGTCTTTTGGTTTCATTCTCTTTAACACCTTCCTTGTGGATGGAACTGGTCTTTGTAGTTTCCTCTTCCTTTCTGCTTTTATTCTTCATAGGCGTATTTAGAATTTCTGCATAACTTTTTGCCTTTTCTAAACCTTTCTTCTCTGGAAGGCTGAATGGAATTTGAAGTCGTCTCTAGTTTTTCTTCATATCCGACACCTGATTTGTTGGATGGTGATCTTTGACTTTCTAGAATCTCATCTAGAACCTTAGTACTCTTTTCAAATTTCAAGTTGTTCATTAGTTTGGTATTTACCTTTTCTAAGTCTTTTCTCATCACAACAATCTCTAACTCACGATTTTCACATTCTTCTTGTTTCACCTTGAGCTGACTTCTCAACCCTTCCTCAATTCTCTTTACTTCTTCAATCTGAGTCTTCAGGTCAACGATTAGATTCTTTGATTCTTCAAGAATCTGGGCTAACTTAGCTTCGAAAGATTGATTTTGTTCTTCATATTTCTGGAGCTGAAGTCTTTGCTTCTGATTCCTCTTTTTGAGTGCTTTTATTTCACCCAACGCACAAATGAGTTCTTCTTTGAGGTTTACCTCACCTTCTTCTTCTATGTCCTCGATTCCTTTCAAATCAACTTTGCTGGTTGATGAACCTTCTTCTATAGCCATAAACAATGTTTCTTCATCATCACTGTCTGAATCACTTATTCCGCTTTCTTCGGATGAGCTGCTACCTCTTTTTGAATATAGACTCTTCTTTTGCTTTTCAAATCTTTTCTTGCCTCTGCTTTGCCTGAATTCTCTTTTGAACTTGGGCTTGCTTTCTTCATCTTCGCTATCTTCCTTCTTTGGGCATTTAGCTGCAAAATGACCAATTTTACCACAGTTAAAGCATTTAAATGGTAACTTATCTTTGTATCTCCCGGATCCTTTCTTTAGCTTTCGAATGAATAAAGCTTCCTTTTCATCTTCTTCGTTGTTTGATTCATCATTCACTTCAGATTCCTTGATTGCCTTTTTCTTCGAGACTTTGAATGTGGCTTCCTTCTTTGCTGGTTTATTAGACTCGGTCCTCATTTCATAAGCCGTCAGTATTCCATGTAGTTCGTCCATGCTTAGCTTGTCAAGATTCTTCGTTTCTTCAAAAGCCTTCTTACCGGCTGGTCTGGCGGAGTTGATGGAATGGTATATCCGACCGCTACTGATTGCCAAATATCAAACCCTAGTGCCATTAGATAGGTTGTCATCCTTACACTCCAAAATGCATAGTTTGTTCCGTTAAACAACGGAGCCTTGTTCGAGGAAAATCCTTCTTGTACTTGACTAGCCATATGTGCTGCCGAGATCTACCTTCCAACTGTTAGATTGTTCCTGAAGGAACCTGCTCTGATACCAATTGTTGAGCACAAGATAATACTAAGAGGGGGGGTGAATCAGTATTATGGAATTATTTCAAACTTTAATACTTGAACTTAGATCTATAATCATGAGCAATGTGAATATATCAAATCAATCAAAGAACACAAAACTTAATGCAAGTAGACATAGATATATGTGGAAACCCTTTTGGGAGAAAACCACGAGAGAAACTTCTTTCTTTATATATATTTCTCAAAAATTTGTAGGCACCAACCTACAGGAGCACCCACCCCTTTTGCTAAGCACCAACTCAGAAGAGACACCAATCTCTTCGAATATGAAGGCACCAACCTTCCTTACAAAATTTTCTTTCCACTTTTGAAATTTTTGCTTCCTCAACTAATAATGGAAAATTATTCTTCTTACTTTCAGATTTGCTGTTCTAAAATTCTGCCCTTACGCTTCCTCTTCTTCTTCTTTTTCCTTAAGATATTCAACTTGAATCCATGCTTAATAAGTCTCATATGAATCTTCTTATATAGCCTTTCATACCTTTTCGAAAGGGCATTACACCTTAAACCATCACACCCTTTCATTAACATTAGTCGGACTTTATTTATTAATTTATTCTTTCTAAACAAATCGCTGTCCCTTTTGAATTAATTAATGCACAGATAAATACTGCCCCAAATAATTTAATTATCACCTAAACATTCAATGCAGCCCCTTAAGACATGAGTGCTGCTCTCTAAGCAAGTCGTGGGCCCTCTTTTGTGCAAATCATGGGCCTCTAGGGATAAATCATGGTCTTCATGAAAAACCACTACTTTCTTCTCATCATGGTTTTCAAGATCTTCCTCTTTCTTGAATGTTATTCACTTTACACAGATACTGTTGTATTTCTCCTATAAAGGTAACCGTTTTCACATATATAAATATTTGATTTTTGCTCTTTTTGCTACTCTATATGTTGCTGGTTATTTCTATTGACATACTCACAATTCCATTGTAATTACATTTACTTTTCTCGATGATTTCCGTTTACAAGTTCAGCACCTCTTTTGACATCAATGACAATATTTCCAAAAAAAAATGCATTTTCTCGGTAGTAACTTAGAAATACCCATAATGGGTTTGCATGCTATAATTTTATTATGGTAAAAGTGTGCAAATTTTCTGAGTTAAGTAGCTATTAAAATCTTTAGTTGACATAATCTTGCAATTAACGTTTATTGATTTAAGATAGGATATAGGAAATTACTGTTTTTGAATGCCTTTTTATGAGCATATGTCTCCCAATACTTGGGTAAGTGTAAATGAGAATGTACAAGGGTTTTTTTATCTGTCTCCTTTTTAAATATGAACATTTTGCAAGATAATATGAAGGTTTCAGTCATATGCTCTTATAGTTAGATAAGTGTTATATTTTGTATTGTGCTTGAATATAAAATATGAACTTTGTTAATATTAAAGTTGTTAACAATTGTTGGAATATTATTGTAACAAGAAAGGAATACTAACTGGTTAGATATTGATGTATTTATGAAATGAATTCTTAATTGAATGAATTGTATAAAAAGTATGATTAGTTTTCATAAGTTTATTACTTGATGAATTTTTATGGTTTTTTGTGAATTACAAATTGAAGTTCATTATTTGATGATTAAATGTGATTTGATATGAAATACAAGTAAAGTTAAATATTTGTTGAGTTATTTCATCGATGTAAGTTGATGATGTTATACTTGTTGATTTAATTTGTTTAGTTCAAATTAGTAAGTTGATTTGATCTAGTATAGGGTCAAACCTTGATTGTTATTCTCATTATATAATGGTTATGATATAGAATATGAGTGAGTTGACTCATGCCAGTTCTCTCGAACTAACCCATTTGTTAGTGCGTAATCATGGCCTCTGAATCAAACTTGTTTAATTCCATTGGAATTATCCATTGCTTTAAAAATTTTGTACTTCATACCATCTACTTCACATAAAATTCCAGTATGAGTGAAAGGTAACTATAACTAGTAATAATTTCATGTCTTTTTAAGCTAAACTCTTATGTCTTATGGTGCCCAAGCTTAGAAAGTAGGATGGGTTGATTTCATAAAGGGCGGGTCCTTTAAAAATGATAGGGCATGAAGAATGTAAACATACCCCCGTGGCCCGGCAAATGAAACATTCAACTAAAGTTTAGAAGCAGGACCCGTAGATCCTCAGGGTAAATCCATAGCTTACAAAAAGATTGATCAGATGTGGTCAAAACCCCGCTTACCGATAGGGAATGATACCCACGGATAATTATTCTTTCGGGGTTCTCAATCAAATGTAAAACTCAAAATTTATGTTGCAAAAATGATAACATGTTCCTTGGACCCAAATGCGGAGAATTCCCAAGGTCTTTCATGTACTAGAGGGATTGCATAGAAAGCATACAACCCGAATAAAAATTACAAAATTATTAACAAGACCCTACAACTTGATGGAAATAATATTTTGGAATTATCAAAAAGTGGGAATTATCTTCCATACAACATTATATCATGCAAATATGTTTGAATGTTCCCATATCCTTGTTCCACAATATATGGTGTAAGGAACACATGGCAAGTGGCAGATGTTTGGGTGGGGATTGCAAAACAATAGAGGTAGTTACCATTGTGTTTGAGAGTGATGTCTCATGTTCCCAATTACCATGGTAGAAGGAAACACAACGTAAAACAAATAAATACTCAAATGACTCGAAATAGAAATAAGGAAATAATGGAGAAGGGGCTAAGTGGCTATTGCGCCATTAATGTAATTGAAAATGGCATAAATGATTCAAAATAAGGATATGAGAATGTCATTTTGAGTTTGAATTATCCAACTGGTAAAGATCTCTAAAGCTTTAGTTGATTTTAAGAAGCGTAAATACGACATGAAGAAGTCAAGTGATTTGTTCCTCTATCCCTAAGTCAATAAACTAAGCATCAAGATCAAGTAAGTATAAATAACCCACTTTGGTTATGTAAATTACATGTAAAATCTTGCAACTAGTAATTAATTGTTATAAAGAGTCTATGGGGAAGCAATTATAGTTTTATTTTACTCTCCGAATATTGAAAATACTAAAAAAATAAAAATAAAGACCACCCAAGTCTTACACCAAGGATTTCCTTTGTAACATATTACTTCGATTCAATCATGGAGACAAACCTATATGGGCCAGACTTAACAGATTTCAATTCAAGGTTAAAATCCCCATATAAAAGTGTCATGATGAGGTTAATTGATGAGAGTAGGATAGAATTAGCCACTTCTTTCCCCCTTTAGTATTATATCTTGAATTAGTTTGGACATATGCCATAAAATACAACCCTACAACTTGAGAAGTAAGGGATGGGAGTGGTGCTTTAGTTTTGTATTTAATGGCTGCATACCTTGACAAAATGTTAGGTCTCCCAGAATTGACTCAAGTAGCCAACATAAGTATTAAGGGAGGGAATGAATATTGGGTTCAAAAATTTGGTGAATTACTAAAGATAGTAAATGAATAATGGTCGTTGAAACCCAAGACATCGCTCACTTGATTCCCAAAGAAAAAAGCTCAAAAAAAATTCAAAGAGGAATGGATGTGCATGTCCATTTTTCTCATATTATCACCACAAGCTCCCGTCCATTAGGGGTACTTGATCAGTGACTCCATCCATGAGAAGATAATGTAATTAGGTTTCATAGCAAGAGGAGAGTCTAATGCCATCCATATGTTTTATATGACTTCATACTTAGTATATAATATTGCATCCCATAGAATCTTTCTAGCGTTAAATCATGAAAGGGATCCCAACAATCATAGAGTATATGATGTGTACCCACAACTAAATCTGGAAAGCTATGGAGCTCAGTTTAGGAGGGTAATTGATACCTTTTTTACTCCAATAATATTTTTATTTTCCCCTACATGGAAATATGAGAGATTAACCCTAGAATCCCAACAAATCATAGCAAGATGGGAACGTTATTTTATCCAATTTCCTACTTTTTCATATATAAGATTAAGTGGCTTCACTAGAGCCCCATTCCTACTACCTAGGCACATGAATGACAAATGGGTATTACTAGAGATGAATACGAAATTGGTTTATGTTCACAAGATTTTGGCTACTAAACACAAACCCACTATCAAGTTTCCAATCACAATTGGTAGATACACATGCCCATCTTTGGTCAAGGCCAAACAGGTTGAGATAGAGATGAAAGGTTACACAATGGAACAATTTTCTCCAAGGGGAATTACGATATCAAGTGGGTGCTACACAAAGCCATGACATCCTCTGTAGAACATGAGTATCATTATAAAGATTATTGGATGGAATACAGGGTAGAAGAAGATGTTAGGTTGATGGATCACTCCCGAATGACTTTGACACAAATCATTGATTATAAGGTGATAATTGTCCTAGAGGGGATTTTTGATAATGAATACAACCAACCCCATGTATGCCCAAAATGATATTGCACAAAAACCGTTTCCCCACAGTAAACTAGGTAGTTCAAGAAATGAAGTATTTACATCATAATAATGTAACTATTATAAAGAGGACCCTCATTTTGTTTCATAAAAGGTGGATCTTAGCCAACAAAACACCCTTTTCTTAGATGAATACAAAATTAGTGGTATAATTGATTTTTAGTGTATGATATTTATTTTCCTTGTATTTGTTTATTTACTTGGAGCTTTCCTACACTCACATGATATGCTTGCTTAGTTGTAGTAGTTATGTTGAGTTAATTTATCGAGTTAGGTTGAGTTAGCTTACCAGTTGTGTTCGGTTATCTCGCTAGTTATGTGAATTCAACTCTACTTCTAGTATCAATTAATGAGAGTTATTCCCCACTGATCTAGGAGGAGGTTGCACATTCACCACCTATATGTAGTTGACTTGCATCAACCTATCTCATGGATAATATGGAGCATATGGAAAATTGAGTTGATTTGGAGCCATTCTTATCTTATGAGTTGTGATCATATTGCATGTTATTGTTAGTAATTTTAATTTATGCGATTTCTCGTGCATTCGTTTTCATCGAGAGACCGAAACTATAATATGGCATAAGAGCGATTCTCGTGATATGTTTTCCAAAACGAGTTATTTGTAGTTTTCAAATACTTTGTTTGTGAAACTAACAATTCATGTGCAAAAGATATGACTCCATCTTAGTTCTTTATGGTTGTGTTTTTTGGCATTTTTGATTCACAAGTTGAGGGTTAAAAATTTCAGGGGTTTTTTTTCTAAGAAATTTTTGTGTTGCCTTGGTTTATTGCATTGTAAGTTTCATCATAAACTCTTCTCGGCGCTTGGTTCTTGGAGTAGATTGTTTGGTTCATATTAGAGATCTGAAATATTGGGTACCTAGATTTGAGTATTTTCCCTCTCAGACATCCTCATCAACAAGGTTTCCTCTTTCATTGTCCAAATGAATCTCCAATCAAGAAAAAAATTTTGTGTTTTGATTTGGTTTTTGGCTGAGCAACGGATTTGGAGTTTTTGGCATTTTTACACAGCCTGAGCAGTCTCTATAGCCTTCTTCCAATGTGTTCACACTTTTATTTGGCCTCCTGAAGACCTACATAATCAAACAAAATAGATCTATAACGTTTATGGGAATGCAATCTCCATTCATGGCTTCCCTTTGGTATTTTTTGCTTGCATTGGGTATTTTTTGACTCAGTATTGAGCATTGATTGGTGTTTTGGCCAGGTGGGGTGTCCTCTCAAAGTGTGGTTTTAATCCTTTAAGCTTGCACAACCCACAAAAATAGGTGTATCCTCATGGTGGAGCCAAACAACAAGAGTGAACAATTTTAAAAATAGCCACAAAAAAAAATGTTTTTAGGTTTTCTTAAACCTAAATTCATTCCAACGCATTCTCCTTCTTTATGGACCCCACATTGGAAAACCGGTGGTATTATCCAATTTGAAGTTTTATTATTCCAAAAGTTAATCATTTATCACTTTGGAATGCAATTCAATTTGGTTTTATTGCTTTAAAGAAGAATTAAATGGTTTTTAAACTTGTATCTTCGCGTGACGAAGACGAAGGGTGAGGCCCAAGTTGGCAGGAGGCCAATTCCCCTCAAAAATTAAAACTTTATATTCTCGCATTCCATCCCAATTCCAATGATTATACACACAACACCCTTTCCATTCATTTCTGATATTTTAAAAACCAGTTTGTAAAATTTTAATTAAATAAGTTATTATTTACAGGAAATTATATTTGCTATAACTTTTGATCGGTAGCTTGGATTTGAGCACTGTTTTGGTCAAAATTGCATGTTTTCTCATTATCTATATGATGTAATAATTTATTTTTATAAACACAATAATTTATATTGTTCCACTTTTTTTTTGGGGGGGTTTAGTAAATTTTACTAGGGACTTGTAATTTTCACACTAAGTTATAAAGTGCCATCTGGGATAATTTTGGGGATTTATCTGCATTATGGAGTTTCAATTTAACTTTTATGTTGTTATGATCAACTTTGGGAGCTTTCTATCTTAGAAGGTAGGTATTATCAATCATTGCACTATGCATGATTTGTTGCCTTACCTCCATGGTCTTGTTCCTGAGCTTGATGAGCCTCTATAGAAGTATGAGTGGTTTAACCACAATGATGAGGTTTATGGCCTTCTCGGTATTAATGTTTTGAGGGATAGATTACATTTTTAAAGCACACCGAGTTCCTTTCACTACCTCGGAACATTATATGACAACCGTATGGTGACCTTGTTTCACCATCTGAGAGCGACGCTTCCCAAGACCACTCTAGTACATCCATAGATTCTCCCCTTATCATATCCCTTTCATTATTAATTGTTTCTCTGTACTGCTTTCTACTCATGAGTCCCATGTTGACTATTCACCACAAGGTCTTTCTATTGAGTAGACTCTCCTGTCGTTTCCTCCACAAAGCTCATTATTTTTCATGTTTCCATTCACTCTCCGGCAAAGTGTTATATTGGAGAACATTCCTCTAAGACATATGAAACCATTTAATCTTGTGCTCTATTACATCTTTATTTCTCGATTGATGACACTCCACATATATAGGTTGTTACCTTTGAGTGTAGAATTACTTCATTTTGAACTTCTAGTATTTCTTCGAAACAATCTTTAGCTCCTACTTCATGTTGTGATGTTAAAGATATTCTTGTCGATGTTTCTCTCATTGAGCAACCACTTTGGGACATGTATCTCCCGACATGAGTTTTATATTTACATATTCCACTTGTGTTGCATTATAGGAATATGCTCGATTGATCCATCACACATTACGGAGGACCTATTCATCTCTCTCGTTGGGATTTCCCACATGGGGAAAATTTTCACTTCCAGATTTCAAATAAGTTTCATGATCCACCTCTTCTTATGGAGCCCTTTATGAGGGTTATTGGGCCCCCACCATATTCTCTCTCGACATGTATACTTTAGGGGCATTACCATTGTATTTTTACACACATTTTCTTGACCTATGCCACCTTTCAAACCAGACTAGATACAAAGATCAAAATAGTACATGATTCTTCTTCCTTTCTAAAGTGGGATGAATTTTAGTGCTCCTTTTCTATCCTTCCCAAGGGTAGGGACATTGTTCAGTGCAAGCAAATTATCTTGAGTCTTTAAGCAAAAGACCACATCATCGAAACTCTTATTAGGGGACCTTCTTGTCCTCACTTCTTTCTCTCTCTACTCTAGGGGATGATCATTGTATGTGGGTACCTCATTAGGTTGAGTTACTGGGACCCACTACTTCTTCTTCTCTAGTTTTCTTGAACGAGTTTTGTGTCTCCCTTTTGGGGGGACATTTTTCCCAATAGGTTTTCTCCTTTTCTCCAATTTATGAGATTTTTGCATTGTACGTGGGTACCTCATCAAGCCTTATTTCTAGGACCCGCGTTCTTTGTTCACTACCCACCTAAGTTGTGCTTATAGGGGGTGTTGATGTAGGATATTTATTTTCCTTGTATTTGTTTATTTACTTGGAGATTTCATACACTCATGGGATATGATTTCTTAGTTGTGGTAGTTGTGTTGAGTTAACTTACCAGATAGGTTTCCTTAGCTCACTTATTGTGTTCGGTTAGCTCACAAGTTGTGTGGAGTAAAATCTACTTCAAGTATCGAGTTAGTGAGAGTTATTCCCACCGATCTAGGAGGAGGTTACATATTCACCACCTATATATCCTTGACTTGCATCATTTTATCTCATGGAGAATATGGAAAATTGAGTTGATTTGGAGCCATTCTTGCCTAGTGAGTTTTGATCATATTGTATCTTATTGTTAGTTATTTCAATTTTTGCAATTACTTGTGCTTTTGTTTTCATTAGAGATCCAGAAACTCTAATATTGATGATGTATTACCACCTTCTAGAAAGGACACAGGGACCTTGGGAAGAGGGCTGAGGTGTTTGAGACCACAATGGAACCGCCCCCAAGTTGTGGAACCTTGCGTGCTTCAGACAGATCTCCTGAGAAGGCCGGTTCATCTACCTACCTCTAACGCTACTACTACTCCTAGCACGGAAAGTAAATCCTAGAGTAAACATGCCAAGGGACCAGGGATAGAAGGATGTGTAGAAAGTGGAAATCCTAAGTGAAGGAAGGTGATAGCGCTAGAAGGAAACGGTCAATATCTCTCCATGAGCGGTGAAGGAAACATAGATGGTGTGGGAGAAGAGGGCGAAGGTGCACGTCACGAGATCAACATGCAAGATCAGCCCTCTAGTGCACACAACAGATGAATGTGGGGGTTGTAAGCATAGGATTACGCACAACATGCCGAAAAATGCAAATAGAGAGGCAAAGATGCAATGAAAATGCCGAGAGGAAGATAAGAGTTCCACAAAACATGATTTTATTGCTTAAGGGATGTAAAATCATTTACATTCATGATAGGAGGTGAGAATACATTGTAGAGACCACACCAAGGTATGAGACCCATGGGAAGTAGGCCATCATTTTGGCATAGTTCCGTTACAATAAGGAGAGATCATTTTTACAAAGCATAACTATGCTATTTATAGAAGAAGGATAGAAGAGAAGGAGAAAGGGAGGGAAACTTAGATAAAATATCTTCAACCACCAACAACCAACAATAAATACCTACAAATACACTGCAAGGCTATCGATGCGATTCCCCATACCTGTTTGGCATGTGGAATAAGGAAGAAGGAAAGATCTAATGAAATCTAGTGGTTGAGGTTGATTGGATGTGTGCATTGATGAGCTGAGAGACATTTCCTATTTTCTACCTACTAAATCCTACCTAAATTTGAATTTGAATAGTCCAACGTGCAAATTGTGTCAACGCTTTCTAAAAAAATATCATCTAGGCATGTGTTGATCGATCTCTAAAGCAAAAGATACGAAAAACACACGTGGCACATGTGGATTGACCGCATAAATCAGTCAACTGTTCATTTGTTTTGTCTTTTCTGCCATGTGTCATGCACTAGTTGGTTGTCCAGATTTGGCACCCCGTTGGCATGCTTTGGCTAGTTACGCGTGACAAACTCAAGTATGACAGAAGATGACTTGGCATAAAAGGGTGCAAAGGAAGGTGCAAGGCATGGGAGAGAGAAGTGCACAAAAGGGAAAAAGAGGGGAGGTATGGAGGGGTGCGCATGATGCGCACGGGAGATGAGGAAAATTGGTGAGTAGATAACGTATGGTTAAGGTACAACTATTACAAAGTAATGGGCATGACGCCAAAGGGCCAAGGAGTTAGGCAAGAAGAAGTAAGTGCGAGGTGTACGGGAAGGGAAAAAATGGAATGAGATAGAAGAATGCAAACGGTGTAGAAAGGCATGCGGGGGCATGCGAAGGAACTAAAACTGTGCCAAGGTGTCAAAAGAACAATCTTGAGTGTGTGTAACCTGAAATGTGAAACACCAGAGTCAAGATGAAAATATAAGTTATCCAGATAACTAGGAGAGTTATTTGGATAACATTTTGGCAAATTTTGGGGCCATCTTCCTGCTAGATGAAGAGACTAGTAGCCTTAGAAGTCCATGGGTCATGGAGTCGGCGCTTGAAGAATTTTAAAGAACATTCCTGAAGTCACTTGAAGCTCTGTTTGAAATCTAGAACTGAACTGCTGATCTCATATGAAGATATTCTGAATTAGATTGATGAGAGTGAAGCTATGCACTGATCGTTGGAACTTCCTTTGCCAAAATTGACTATCATCCCAGAAGCAAAAAAGGGGTGCACGCGGCGCAAGGAAAGGAAAGGCGCAAGGAGAAAGGAAAGCACAACATTATGCAAAAAGATGAAAATCATACATGTCCCAAATGGAACATGTAGAGTGTACACAGTACTTATGTTATTGAAATAAAATCTAAACTAGCCTAAACTAACCGGATGCAAGGGGTGCTCAAGTAAAACCTGCAACAGGTAGGGATAAGTAGCTTCCCTTACAAATTACGACCATGTAATTTATTTGGTGCTGAACATGGTAAAAAAAAGAGTGAAACACCACCTTGTAGATGGCATTTCACGCTCCTTAAAGTATCAACAAACATAACATACACCTCCTAGAGTTGGTCTATACTTGGATCTGGGAGGCACTACTGCTGACCTTTGGCACACAGAAGCTCTACCTCATGCTCTGAAATGAGCATGACCGGTGGCAACTCTATTTTTGGCTCTAGGCTAGCTAGATATCTGATTGGGCATGGTCTGATCCTTGTGGTTTGCCCATTACTTTGAAGCCCAATCCCATAGATGAGATTTTTTTAAAAATTTCCTCTTGAAGGAGAGCAATTGCAGGATGGGGCACATAAATCTGGGGCGCGCATGGTTCTACCTCTACAAGTAACTTGGTCTCCTCACAAATTGCGCCCTCTAGAGCTAACCGATTCTCCTTTAGAACAGGCATCTGTATGATTTCCTCTTCCCATTTGGAGTAACATGAGTCACGTCATTCTTCAAATGTCCTGTAGTTTTCAAACATGATGACATTGGTTGGGAGAGGTGCATTGGTTGGGGGTGTTCATTTATGGTACAACTAGGCAGAGGGGACTTGGAATGAGGTGGGAGGATGGGTGCGAAGGGATGAAGGGCACGTGCCTGAAGGGATAGAGGCACATGGAAGGAAGGGGAATGGAAGAGAAATGAAGGTGAGATGGAGGGGGATTCTCAATGGGGAAGCGCAAGAAAGCTAGGAACACACACACAATGGCTGAGATGATGTAAGTTGGCATGAGGAGGAGTGGGAGGGTTGTAGGATGGTAGTGCAAGGTTTCCCCATTGATAGGGGTGTCGCATGCTATATTTTGAGCCTCCATTTCTTTTGCCCACTCTATAATCTAGGGTAGCATCTCAATGATGAAGTACAACTTCTGTTGGGTGCTAAACCAACCTAGTACAGGGCCGACCCATGGACAAGGGACCTTGTAGCCAACTTCAGCTGCCTTTATGGAGCACTTGAATTTGAGCTACATCATGTCCATATCCATATTTTGTTCTGCCTCTCAAAATCAGCTTCGACCAAGGAGTTTCCACCATCATCTGCATAAACTTGTTCTTCATAAACATTTTGGTTAGAAAAAAGTGGGTTGTATGCATTTTCGGGATAATGGGGCTTATAAAACTGATTTGGAGGAGGATTTTGAAACTGTGGGGATGGAGAGAAATAGTTCTTGCTATAAATGAGAATTCCATGGTAGGAAATAAGTCATGATTGCACAACTTCAAAAGAGGAATGTGGAATGATGAAAAATAATAAATGAATGGAGGAATGAATGGAGACCATGCACACATGAGATAATGGGTGCGTTGAATCAGTGGAGTCACCAGATGTGTTGAAAATGCCTCCAAAGGTTGGATCTCAGCAATAACACATCAAACTTGATGAAATGAAGATGTAAAGATCTTCACTCTTGATCCCACTAGGCATGTCGAAACTATTGGTTGCTCAAGCATGCACCCGCGTCTCGATCTCAAGAAGAGGGCTAAGGTGTTTGAGACCACAATGAAACTACCCCACATTGTGGGACCTTGCATACTTGGGATGGATCTCTGGAGAAGGATGGTTCCTCTACCTACCTCTAACGCTATTACTACTCCTAATGTTGAAAGAAAATCCTAGACTAAACATGCCAAGGGACCAGGGATAGAAGGATGTGCGAAAGGGAAATCCTAAGCTAAGGAAGGTGATAGTGCAAGAAGGAAAGGTCGATCTCTCTCCATGAGTGGCGAAGGAAATAGATATGGTGTGGGAGAAGAGGGAAGATGAATTATGCCACATATCAACACACAAGCTCTCAGCCTTCCAAAGCCACGCACAACACATGAATGTGGGGAATGCAAGCACAGAGTATGCACAACATGCCAAAAAATGCAAACAGAGAGGCGAGATGCAATGAAAATGAGAGAGGGAAGACAAGAGTCCACAAAAACATGATTTTATTACTTAAGGGATGCACAATCATTTACATTCACGATAGGAGGTGAGAATACATTGTAGAGACCACGCCAAGGTCTAAGACCCATGGGAAGTCGGCCACCATTTTGGCATGGTGCCATTACAACAAGGAGAGATCATTTTTACAAAGTAGAACTCTACTATTTATAGAAGAAGAAGGAGAGAAGAGAAGGAGAAAGGGAGGGAAACTTGGATTCAAATCTTCAACCACCAATAACCAGTGATAAATGCCTACAAATCTACTTGCAAGGCTGTCAGATGCACTTCCCATGTCTATTTGGTGTGTGGAATAAGGAAGAAGGCAAGATATGATGAAATCTAGTGGTTGAGGTCGATTGGATGTGTGCATTGATGAGATGAGAGATGTTTCCTATTTTCACCTACTAAATCTTGCCTAAATTTGAATTTGAATAGTCCAATGAGCAATTTATGTTAGTAGATTTTAACAAGTCCATGCATGTGTCGATCTGAGCTCTAGTAGCAAAAAAGATATGGCAGAAGATGTCAGAGTCCATCACCTACAAAAAAACATGTGGCGCACATGAATTGATTGCATAAATTGGTCAACTGTTCATTTGTTTTGTCTTTTATGCCACGTGTCATACATTGGTTGGTTGTCTAAATTGGCACCCCATTGGCGTGCTTTGGTTACGTTACCCACGCACACTCAAGGTTGACAAAAGATGAATTAGCATAGAAGGGCACAAAGGATGGCACAAGGCATAGAGTGAGAAGAAGTGCATGAAAGGGAAATTGAGGTGAGGCACGAGAGGGGGTGTGATGTGATGCAATGGGGAGAGATGAGGAAAATTGGTGAGTAGAAAACGTATGGTTAAGGCACAACTATTAAATGTAATGCGGTGCATGACGAACCAAGGACTTAGCCGATAGAAGTAAGTGTGAGGCGTGCGGGGAAGGGAAAAAAATGGAAGGAGATAGAAAATGCAAAGGGTGCAGAAGAAGGAGCACAAGGGCACATAGAGGAACTGCAAACTATGCTAAGGTGTTAAAAAGAACAATCTTGAGTGCACATAACCTAAAATGTGAAACACCAGAGTCAGGATGAAAATATAAGTTATCTAGATAACTAGGAGATTTATTTAGATAATAGTTTTGGTGACTTTCAAGGCCATCTACCTGCTAGATGAAGAGACCAATAGCCTTAGAAGTCCATTGGGCATGGAGTCAAGTGCTTAATTTTGAAGATCTGATCTGCAACTTTAAAGAACATTCCTGAAGTCACTTGAAGCTCTGTCTAAACTCTGAACTGAACTACTACTCTCATATGAAGATATTTTGAATTGGATTGATGAGAGTGAAAGCTATGCACTGACCGTTGGAACTGCCTCTGCCAAAATTGGACTATCATCCCGAATAAACAAAAGGGGTGTCTGGGTGCAACAAGAAAGGAAAGGCACCAGAGGGAGTACACCGAAATAGAAGCACAACATTATGTACAAAATCTAAAAATCATACATGTCCCAAATGGAACATGCAGAGTGTGCGCGAGAACTTGTGTTACTGAAATAAAACCTAAACTAACCTAAACTAACTAGAGGTAAGGGGCGCTCAAGTAAAACCTACAACATGTAGGGAGAAGTAGCTTCCCTTCCTCACAAATTGTGACCATGTAATTGATTTGGTGCCAACATGGTCAGAAATAAGAGTGAAAAACTACCTTACAAATGGTGTTTCACCCTCCTCAAAGTATCAACAAACATAATATACACCTCCTGGAGTTGTTCTGTACTTGGATCTAGGAGGCATTACTACTGACCTTTGGTGCATGGAAGCTCTACCTCATGCTCTAAAATGAGCATGACTAGTGGTAACTCTATTTTTGTCTCTAGGCTAGCTAGATATCTAATTGGGCACGGTCTGATCCTTGTTGTTTGCCCATTACTTTGAAGCTCAATCCCATAGATGATATTTTCTTGCAGACTTTCCTCTTGAAGGAGAGCACTTGTAGGCTAAAGCGTGTAAATATGGGGCACACGTGGTTCTACCTCTACAAGCAACTCGGTCTCCTCCAGAACTGTGCCCTCTGGAGCTAACTGATTTTCTTTGGAACAGTGCCCATATGATTTCCTCTTCCCATTCGGAGTCACATGAGTCACGCCATTCTTCAATTTAACTATCCTCAAACATGATGACATTGGTTGAAACATGATGATGTTGGTTGGGAGATGAGACATTGGGGACTCGAAAAAATGGGAGGATGGGCTGCGAGAAGGGATGTCAAACATGAAGAGGCATGCATAAGAAGGGGAATGGAAGAGAAATGAAGGTGAGATGAGGGGGGGATTCTCAATGGGGGAACTACGCAAGAAGCTAGGACACAGCAATGGGCTGAGATGATGTAAGTTGGCACAGAGGAGTGGGAGGGATGTAGGATGGTAGTGTAAGGTTGCCCCATTGACAGGGTTGTTGTGTGCTAGATTTTTGAGCCTCCATTTCTTCCGCCTACTCTATAATCTGGGGTAGCATCTCAGTGATATAGTACATCTTCTTTGGCACTAAACCAACCTAGTACAGGGCTGATCCATGGACAAGGGACCTTGTAGCCAACTTCAGCTACCTTTATGGAGCACTTGACTCTAAGCTACATCATGTCCATCTCCATCTTTTCCACATGTCTCTCAAAATCAGCTTCAACTAAGGAGTTTCCACCATCATTTGTATAAACATGTTCTTCATAAACATTTTGGTTAGAAAAAAATTGGGTTGTATGCATTTTCGGGATAATGGGGCTTATAAAACTGATTTAGAGGAGGATTTTGAAACTGTGGGGATGGAGGGAAATAGTTTTGTTCTGCTATAAATGAGAATTCCATGGCGGGAAAGAAGTCATGATTGCAAAACTTCAAAAGAGAAATGAGGAATGATGAAAAAGGAGAAATCAATGGAGGAATGAGGGAGACTGGTTTACACATGAGGTAATGGGTGCGTTGAATCAGTGGAGTCATAAGATGTGTTGAAAAATGCCTCTAGAGGTTGGATCTCAACAATAAAACATCGAACATGCTGAAATGAAGATATAAATCTCTTCACTTTGCTCCCACCAGGGCATGATGCAGAAATTGTTGGTTGCTTAAACATGCACCGCATCTCGGATCTCGAGAAGAGGGCTGAGGTGTTTGAGACTACAATGGAACTACCCCCAAGTTGTGGGACCTTGTGTGCTTGGGACGGATCTCCAGAGAAGACCAGTTCCTCTACCTACCTCTAATGCTACTGCTACTCCTAATGCTGAAAGAAAATCCTAGACTAAAGATGCCAAGGGACCAGGATAGAAGGATGTGCAGAAAGGGAAATCATAAGCTAAGGAAGGCAATAATGCCAAAAGTAAAGGGTCGATCTCTCTCCATGAGTGGCAAAGGAAACAAAGATGGCACAGGAGAAGAGGGTAGATGATGCACACCATAGATTAACATGCAAGCTCATTCTTCCAAAGTGCACGCAACACATGAACCTAGGGATCAAGCAAGCAGAGGAGTACGCACAAATGCCGAGAAAATTTAAATAGAGAGGTGAGATGTAATGAAAATGAGAGAGGAAAGACAAGAGTTCCACAAAACATGATTTTATTGCTTAAGGGATGCACAACCATTTACATTCACGGAAGGAGGTGAGAATACATTGCAGAGACCACGCCAAGGTCTAAGACCTGTGGGAAGTCGGCCACCATTTTTACATGGTGTTGTTATAACAAGGAGAGATCATTTTTACAAAGTAAAAATATGCTATTTATAGAATAAGAAGGAGAGAAGAGAAGGAGAAAGGGAGGGAAACTCAGATTCAAATCTTCAACCACCAACAACCAATGATAAATGCCTACAAATCTACCTACAAGGCTATCAGATGCACTTCCCCATGTCTGTTTGGCATGTGGAATAAGGAAGAAGGTAAGATCTGATGAAATTTAGTGGTTGAGGTCAATTAGATGTGTGCATATATGAGATGAGAGATGTTTCCCTATTTTCTACCTACTAAATCTCGCCTAAATTTGAATTTGAAAAGTCCAACATACAACTTGTGTCAGTAAATTTCTGACAAGTCCAAGCATGTTTTGATCTGAGCTCTCTAGGAAAAGATATGACTGTCAGAAAATGTTAGAGCCATTGGCTCACGTAAAACACATGGCGCACCTGAATTGACCGCATAAATCAGTCAACTATTCATTTGTTTTTTTCTTTTTTGCCACGTGTCCAGCACTGGTTGGTTGTCTAAATTTGGCGCCCTATTGGCACACTTTGGCTGGTTACGCATGGCACACTCAAGTCTAACAAAAGATGACTTAGCACAGAAGGGCGCAAAGGAAGATGTAAGGTGTGAGAGTGAGAATCAAGTGCACGAAAGGGAAATAGAGGGGAGGTGCAGAGGGGCGTGTGTGATGCAAGCGAGAGACAAGGAAAAATGACGAGAAGAGAATGTATGGTTAATGTAAAACTATTCCAAAGTAATGGGCACGACACATGAAGTTCCAAGGAATTAGCTGATAGAAGTAAGTGTGAGGCGTGCGGGAAGGGAAAAAATGGAAGGATATAAAAGAATGCAAAGGGTGCGGGAAGGGCATGCAAGGGAACACGAGAGGAATTATAACTATTCCAAGATGTCAAAAGAACAATCTTGAGTGTGCGCAACCTAAAATGTGAAACACTAGAGTCAGGATGAAAATATAAGTTATCTAGATAACTAGGAGAGTTATTTGGATAACAGTTTTGGTGACTTTCGGGGCCATCTTCCTACTAGATGAAGAGACCAGTAGCCTTAGAAGTCCATTGGGCATGGAGTCAGGTGCTTAATTTTGAAGATCTGATATGTAAATTTGAAGAACATTCTTGAAGTCACTTGAAGCTCTGTCTAAACTTTAGAAAGAACTGCTGCTCTCATATGAAGATATTCTAAATTGGATTGATGAGAGTGAAAGCTATGCACCGACCGATTGGAACTGCCTCTGCCAAAATTGGACTATCATCCCAGAAAGCAACAAAAAGGGCACGTGGGCGCAACAAGAAAGGAAAGGCGCCAGAGGGAGAACGCTGAAACAGAATCACAACATTATGTAAAAATCTGAAAATCATACGTGTCCTAAATGGAACATGCAGAGTGTGTGTGAGCACTTGTGTTACTGAAAGAAAACCTAAACTAACCTAAATTAACTAGAGGTAAGGGGAGCTCAAGTAAAACTTGTGACGGGTAGGGAGAAGTAGCTTCCCTTCCTTACAAATTGTGACCATGTAATTGATTTGGCACTGAACATGGTAAAAAATAAGAGTGAAACACTACCTTGCAGATGTAATTTCACCCTCCTCAAAGTATCGACAAACATAACATACACCTCCTGGAGTTGTTCTATACTTGGATCTGGGAGGCACTGCTGTTAACCTTTGACACGCGGAAGATCTACCTCATGCTCTGAAATGAGCATGACCGGTGGAAACTCTATTTTTGGCTCTAGGATAGCTAGATATCTGATTGGGAATGATCTAATCCTTCTGGTTTACCCATTACTTTGAATCCCAATCCCATAGATGAGATTTTATTTGCATAATTTCCTCCGAAGGAGAGTTCTTATAGGATGAGGTGCACAAATCTAGGGCGCGCGTGGTTCTCCTCTCTACAAGCAACTCGGTCTCCTCCAATGTGCCCTCTAAAGCTAATTGATTTTCCTTTGGAACAGGCACCCGTAAGATTTCCTCTTCTCAGTCGGAGTCACATGATTCATGCCATTCTTCAACTGTCCTATAGTCATAGAACATAATTCCATTGGTTGGGAGAGGTGCATTGGGCAGGGGGTTGTTAATTTATGGTAGAACTAGGTAGAGGGGACTTGGAATGAGGTGGGAGGATGGGCGCAGAAGGGATGAAGGGTGCATGTGCTAAAGGGAAAAAGGTGCGAATAGGAAGGAGAATGGAAGAGAAATGAAGGTGAGATGGAGGGGGGGATTCTCAATAGGATACGTGGATGGGGACACATGTAGTGGGCTAAGATGATGTAAGTTGGCATAGAGGATTAGGAGGTATGTAGGATGGTAGTGCAAGGTTGCCCCATTGACAGGGGTGCCACACACTAGATTTTTGAGCCTCCATTTCTTCCACCCACTCTGTAATCTGGGCAACATCTCAGTGATGAAGTACAACTTCTACTGGGTGCTAAACCAGCCTGGTATAGGGCCGACCCATGGACAAGGGACCTTGTAGCCAACTTTAGCTGCCTTTATGGAGCACTTGACTCTGAGTTGCATCATGTCCATCTTTGTGTTTTGCACCTGTATCTCAAAATTAGCTTTGGCCAAGGAGTTTCCACCATCATTTGCATAAACCTGTTCTTCATAAACATTTTGGTTAGAAAAAATTGGGTTGTATGCATTTTTAGGATAATGGGGCTTATAAAACTGATTTGGAGGAGGATTTTGAAACTGTGGGGATGGAGGGAAATAGTTCTACTGCTACAAATGAGAATTCCATGGTAGGAAAGAAGTCATGATTGCAAAACTTCAAAAGAGGAATGTGAAATGATGAAAAATGAGAAATGAATGTAGGAATGAGTGGAGACTAGTCCGCACATGAGATAATGAGTGTGTTGAATCGAGTGGAGTTGCCGATGTGTTGAAAATGACTCCAGAAGGCTGGATCTCAAAGCAATAACACATAAAACTTGCTGAAATGAAGATGTAAATATCTTCACTCTGCTCCCACCGGGCATGCTAGAAACTATTGGTTTCTCAAACGTACACCCATGTCTTGGATCTCGGGAAGAGGGTTGAGGTGTTTGAGACCACAATGGAACCGCCCCCAAGTTGTGGGACCTTGCACACTTGGGACGGATCTCTGGAGAAGGCCGGTTCCTCTACCTACCTCTAATGCTACTGCTACTCCTAATGCTAAAAGAAAATCCTAGACTAAACATGCCAAGGGACCATGGATAGAAGGATGTGTAGAAAGGGAAATCTAAGCTAAGGAAGGTGATAGCGCTAGAAGGAAAGGGTCGATCTCTCTCCATGAGTGGTGAAGGAAACAAAGAGGGCATGGGAGAAGAGGGTGGATGGTGTGCGCCATAGATAAAAACACAAGCTCGGCCTTCCATCACGTAAAACATATGAATGTGGGGACTGCAAGCATAGGATTACGCACAACATGCTAAAAATGCAATCGAGAGGCGAGATGTAATAAAAACGGGAGAGGGAAGTCAAGAGTTCCACAAAACAATATTTTATTGCTTAAGGGACGTAAAGTCATTTACATTCATGACGGGAGGTGAGAATATATAGTAGAGACCATACCAAGGTCCGAGACCCATGCGAAGTTGACCACCATTTTGGCATGGTTCTCATTATAACAAGGAGAGATCATTTTTACAAAGAAAACTCTTCTATTTATAGAAGAAGGGAGAGAAGAGAAGGATAAAGGGAGTGAAACTCAAATTCAAATCTTCAACCACCAACAACCAAAGACAAATGCCTACAAATCCACCCGCAAGGCTATCGAGGCACTTCCCCATGTCTTAGGCATGAGGAATAAGGAAGAAGTCAAGATCCGATGAAATCTAGTTATTGAGGTCAATTGGATGTGTGCATTGATGAACGAGAGACATTTACCTATTTTTGCTTACTAAATCCTGCCTAAATTTGGATTTGAATAGTTCAATGTGAAACTTGTGTCGTAGCTTTCGACAAGTCTAGGCATGCATCGATTTGAGATCTATAGCAAAAGATACAGATGTTAGAGCCTTCGGCTCATGCAAAACACATGGTGCACGTGGATTGACAACATAAATCAGTCAACTATTCATTTTTTTGTGTTTTCTCGCCAAGTGTCATGCACCGGTTGGTTGTTCAAATTCGGTGCCCCATTGGCATGCTTTGGCTAGTTACAAGCGGCACATTCAAGTCCGATGAAGATGAACTGACACGTAAGGATGCAAAGGAATGCGCAAGGTGCAGGGAGTGAGAAGAAAACACACGAAAGGGAAAAATAGGGGAGGTGCAGAGGGGTGTGCATGATGCGCATAGGGATACAAGGCAAACTTATGAGCAGAGAACGTATGGTTAAGGTGTAACTATTACAAAATAATGGGTGCAATGTGCAAAGGGCCAAGGACTTAGTTGATATAAGTAAGTGTGAGGTGTACAAGAAGGAAAAAATGGAAGGAGAAAGAAGAATGAAAAGGGTGCAAGAAGGTGCACAAGGGAATGCAGAGGAACTGCAACTGTGCCAAGGTGTTAAAAGAATAATTTTGAGTGTGTGCAACCTGAAATGTGAAACACCAGGGTCGATGAAAATATAAGTTATCTAGATAACTAGGAGAGTTATTTGGATAACAAGTCAAATATCCAACAAAGATATTGAAAGAAATAAGACCAAGGAGAAATCTTCCTCACCGGCACAATCCAAGGATTTATAGTTCAAGAGCCGAAAATCATAGATGATATCCATCCGATAAGAAGGAAGAGACCAAGAAATTTTGCTTCAATAACACAGGGGGCACACCACCGGTCGAGGAAAAGAAGGATATAAGAGAAATGGAGGTAGCACAAAGAATTCAAATGAACCCTTTCTAATTAATCCCACCTCACCTAAAGGATTTTATAAAATCAAGAAGAAGTGTACCTTTGGCCCATGCTTTCAAAACCATTACTCAAGAGAAATATTTTCTATGAATTGGTAGTGTGAGGGTCCCTATATCTAAAGAGGGTCAAAAATATGATCCTATTAAAAGCATCACTATCAAGAGGTCAATAGGTGAGCAAGGGACATGAGACTTGTAACTAAATGTTGAGAAACCTTCGACCAATGAGGAAAACCGCATTATTAAAATTGGAAGTTTGGGGGAAGTAGAAGTAAGCGAGATAGAAAAAGGTGTAGTGCCCACATTTTTATAGCTCAAGTTATCTGTTGGTTCCTTTATTCCTAGACATGTTGTGATTGAGACTCTGATAGACTTTGGACATTTTACTATGATATTTTATCCTCATGGACATTATGGAATTTTGGGTGCGTAGCACCAATTGGATTAGATTCGTATACTGATATATTTCTTATGATGTTGATGACACTAACAGGGTTATATGATAGACTTATTGGTTAGATGTTAGTCTCTTATGGTTGATTTGATTAATGATATAGTGTTTTGGATTTAATGATGGTAATTTTCATGCTAACCTAAGTGTATGTCGTGCAATTTTATTTGTGGATGATTCATGGCAAACTATGTGGATAATTGTATGCATTGCACTATCAATTGTAAATTATGTTCAGACATTATAAGTTTGATTGATATTGTGATGTATGGATAGATGCGGTTAATGTGTGCAATGAGTGTGCAGGTGACAGGTATATGAGAGCATGGGTTTCAGGGTAGCTACGCAATTGTGCACAAGCGGCCCACGGGCTGAGTCCTAACCATGCTAAATGTTTGAGGCCTTAGAATAGATGTATTTAATTGGGCACCATGGGTGAACCCCTCAATTGTAATGTAATATTGTTTTGTAAAATTAATTAGGTTTAGGGTGTGTTTTATTAAGTAAACTAGCTTAGGGGTTTAATGATCTTATCTTAAGTTAAGTGTTGGTTTTGGGAAGTGTGTGTGTGTGTTGGTAGAAGGGATTGGGGACCACATGTGAACCTTGGGTGGACCCCACACCCTCTACCCTTGTGCCCAAGCATGCCAAACCCGAAATTGGGTTATTTTGGGCATTTTTAGGGACCCCTTTTGAGTTTGGGGGTTCCCTTAGCATGAAAATGGGCCCTTGGACCCTACCTAATAGGTAGGGGGGCCTATTTCCAAGGTTTGGAGGGGGTTTCCCTCCCATTTATCCCTCTTTAGTCACCATCCATGTAAGATGGTTGGGTTGTGTGAAATTGTTAAAAGTTGCTCCACTTTGTTTTATTTTAGTTTTTAGTATTTTGGGTGAAAAGGGATAAAAGGTGAGTTTACTCTTACTTATTTGGTTTTTGGAATCTTTGACTCTTGAGAGGAGAGGGGGTGACACTTGTCACTTTCCCATTGGTGAGGAAACTTTTGAGTTCCTCTTCTTATTCTTCCTCATGTGGAAGGAATGGGTCTTCTTGGTTCATTTTTTTTGGAGCACTTGGAGAATTTTTGGGAGCTTGGAGGTGAGCTTGGACAAGGGGAAAATCTTAGAGTATTGGAAAGCATTATAGAGGTAGGATACTTAACCTTCTTCTTCTTAGTTGTGCTTATCTTGTTAGCTATGCTTAATCAATAGAATGGTGTGTGTGAAATGATGTGTTGTGAGTTGAATGGTTAATGTAGTTGTTTGTTTGTTCTTGTTGTTTCTTTGTTTTCTCTCCACCATCATTTGGATTGATGGTTTTTGGAGAATGTAGGGGAAGAGAGAGGGATTTCCCTCTCAAACCTCATGGTTGTTGGTCAAGCCATGAAGGTCCCTTCTCATCCCCTCATATGGTTTGAGGTGGGAGAAAGGTTCATATGGCTTGAACCTTTCCCCATTCTTGGTGAGGAAACCCTTTTGGGTTTGAAAATCCTCCCAAGAAGGATTTCTATAGCATAAAGGAGGAATAAGGAGGATGAATGACTAGGAGGTATAAGGAGTTTGTATGCATGTTTTGTTGGTGCTCCTATGGTTGGACACCTTGATTTGGGCATCCTACTTCCTCTCTTCCCCCTTGTGAGGTTGACCTTGTTCTCCTCATATTGTTGTTTTCATTGTATAGTAGGTCTAAGTGGTTGATTGGTCTTATGTTTTTCTTGTTGTGTGTTTAAACCCCATTATACTTGTGCACATTGTGGAAGCTAGTTCCTCTCTCCCATGGGCTTGGGGGAGGCTAGCATGACTTCTAACCATGGAAAGGCATGTGATGATGCCTATTGGTTGGGTGGTAAACAAGCCATGTTCTCTTGGAGTTGGATTCTTGTAGGAGTATTGGAGTTGGAGCTCAAGTTGGAGATAGTAGAGCCTCTTGCCATCTTGGTCTTTCTCATCTTTGGAGGACATTTCCTTCACTTGTAAATAAATGTGGCTTGTCAAGTCTTTACACTCTTGTAAATAACCATTATTGTACTTATTGTTCCTTGAAAACATTGGTCATTACTAAGAAAGTTTCTATTTTATTGTTGCAAGAATCTTGTAATATTATCATATTGAATCATGAGTTTTCTTTTAGTTACATGTTATATTTTGAAAGTCTTGTTGTGTATAAATATGCAAAGTATGATCATGCATGTTGCATCAAAACTGTAATTTTTAGTTGTGTCTACTTTACAAAAAAAAATGAAAGTTAAACATTCTTTTAGTTTGCAAAATTTTATGGCACCACAAAAGGTGAATAGGTTTGCACAAATACACCTAAATTAGTTGAAGAACCAATCTCCCTAACAAAAATGAATGGGGGCCATCTCCTCCCACTAAAATGGATGAATAGGTCTCTAACTTGTTAAAGTGATGGATTCATAGTCACCCATACTCTCATATTAGACATTGTACAAGTCTAGGAGACACAAGCCCAACCCATTGGTATAATGTTACAGACTGCAGTTGAGGAAGGAACAAAGGACTTACAAGTAGTCGAAGAATAAAAACATCTATTGAAACATAAATAATTCCTCATGTCCTCAAAGAATGTTTGTAGAACAAACAAGGTCATCCATAATTAGTGAGGAACTTCCTCTTGGGGATGGTTGGTTGAGACCCTCCCTATCAAGAAAAAGATAAAGGTATAAATAAATACATATGAGCTCATGAGTGTTACAATTGCGGGCTCATCTAGGATACCCAAGAAGGATAGAACCCTATCCAAAATGTTGATTAGTAACCGTGGAAAAATATACTTGGAGGTAGCTACTCCAGATAATGAAGTATTGAAAGGAGAAGAAACCTTTTCAGACTACTAGTTCACCGGGATCCCTTTAGGAAAATAGTCCACAAGGGTTGAAATATGACCTCCAAGTAGTATTCCGAGATGTGGTGCAAAATATTGATAAAAAAAGGGAAAGCAAGGAACAACTCAAAGAAAAATGTGGAAGCCTTGTCTAACATTGTAAGGAAGTTTGTTCAGGTGCCTATAGATACACACGATCAATCACACCTCTAATAATAAGCAATACTCTAAAAAATGTCAAGGATATTCATGCTAGAGATGTTACTACTAGGGAGAAAAAGAAAAAGGTTATTGAAAAGGAAATCCAAGCCTTGACCAAAACCATAACATGCTATAAATGTATCAATGAACTTATTGAAGAGGGTAAGGAGCAGACCGATATATTTTATGAAGAGTTAGAATGATGGAAGGGAATGTTTCCCAAGGTTGAGGGCATAAATACCATCAGTGAGGAAGTATTGGAAAAGGAAGGGATCATTTCCCTGAATGGAAATGGAGGGAAATTATTGTGTGAAGAAGGAATCAAGATACAAATATAATTATTGGAGAATGGAATAAATAAAATCCAAGAGGCAAGAAACAAAGCACAAGATTATACTTGATGATATCAAAACCTACATAGAGAAAATGCTTCCTCCAAGGAATCTTTACCCCTAAACGAGTAGATGCAAAGCAATTAATTGAAAAAATCAGAGGCATATAGCAAAAATGATTGAAACCTAGAAGATGTTTGATCATTCCTTCATCCAAAGGATTGTGAACACAAAGAAATGTATTGAAGAAATGACAAAGATCATAAAGAAAAAGGAAAAAGTATCTACAAAATGCATAAAGGTTTTTTTCTAGGAAATAAGTAATCTAATGCTTCCATGTAGGCCCCGATGAAGAATATATTCTAGACATTTTCAATAAATATAATTCCTACAGGAAAGGAAAAAATAAATAAAAGAAGCTGAAGTTATTGATCTTGATCAAGCCTAGGATTGTTTCCTATCCTTCTCTTCTTTCTCAAGTTTTTCTTATCTTGTACTTTCCAAATTTGTATTTTCAAAACAAAAGAGTGAAAATGTCAATTCAAAGGATTAAATAGTGAATTAGTTAGATTAAAACCATGCATGAAATACATTGCAATATTATGTATCATGTGTATATGCAAAAACAAAATGGGGATTCTATAGGGGCCCTTGCCCTTAGAAATTATATTCACAATTTTTAATACATAATGAAAAAACATTTTGTAATGGAATTTGATCAATCAATAACTATAAACTCCTCACTAAAGATAGGAATACAAGCGAATAAAATTTTCTTCCTAAACTCAAAATCCTTGTGGTCTTGAGCTTTTTATACAAATTGTATATCTCTCGCTAAATCATGGGACATACCCATGTCCTTAAGATCTTTAATTCTTTCTCGTGGGTTTCCTAGAATCTTAATAAATTACAACTTCTTTGAGTAAGATGAAACCCATTCCAAAAGGTTAAACCGACTTGATAGGTGTGTCTTGGTACCCTGACGAACACCAGTCCTAGTAGATGTAGATGGCTTGGATACATCGGTTGGTTTTATAAAAAAATGATTAGATGCATCAACATGAACCGATGGGACCCTTTGGCATTTTTTCAGAGGTAAGGGAGCAAAAAAATTCAATTGATAAGAAGGAATTACGAAGCTTTCTCGAATCCTTTTCAAGCAATTAGCCTTCGCTCCAACTTGGCTAATTTTCTAGAAATTGATGGTATATCCTCTAAAGAATCAAACATATGACACAAGAACCAAAAATGGAATTTACTTTTCTTCCAAATCCTTTGTAAAGAATTTTGGAGAGATAAAAACAATTTCCAAATTGATAGTTGGCATTCAAGAAGCCAAAACCTCCTTAATTGATCAAGAGCTTCATGATTTTCGGTAAAAAAGGTGGTGAAACAGAATCTAGAACACCGAGAAGAAATGGGTAATTTTGGCATGTTTTCTCATCATAATTACTTGAATTATGTGATAAGTTAGTGGTCCTTCACGTTCCTATTGACATTCAATTGAGAAAACCACTTTGATAAACACTTTAGCTGACCGAAAGGTTAAAAATTGAATTCAAAGTTTCTGACAAAGTAAATATTTTAAGCCCCACTTCTAGTTCTACATCCACCATTTCTCGAGTACAAGGATATCACCACTCATTTCAAAAATAACTCCACGTATAATCCCATAGATAAAGTGCAAATTCATATATGATAAGGATGAATTTATAAGAAAATAAATCCCAGGGAAGTCTATGTGGGATATCATGGCGGATTAATTACAGGATCAAATTGGATGTTCAACACGAGCTAAATAAAGGAAGAGGTAAATGATGTATGAAAAAAATGAATTCATTAAATTCAAATAGTTTCCCATAATTATTCCTTTCTCAAATGTATGTTTTCCAAAATGGGTAAAAATCAAATTAATTAAAGGAATGACGTCGGGGAAAAAAATTAGGACCAAACACATAAGTGATTGGGACAAGGTGAAAGAGATAGGAAGGTGTCTGGAAAATATAGGCTAACTATTTTTCTCACGTCCACATTGGAAACAAGAAAGCAAAAATGATTCCAAAGGGTTGGTAATAGAAAATAAGATATTTACATTTGGACAAATATGCTTTCCCACTCGATGAGAGATCAAGTTCCTTTTCTATGGAGAAGAATATTCTTTTGTTAGTATTTTGGGTGGGGGAGCTGAAATATAAAATCCATGACATTTTGTATAAATATGAGGGTCTATCCTCATATCAAAAGGGGGATAGTTTTTATATGAAAAAGTTGAAAGAGAACTACCAGTAAATCAGAAATTTTCATTCTTTTATATGGAATACATATGCATTTTTAGTTTTTTAAAGCTTTGTGTCAAGGTGTTTACAATCAAGAGCCGTTAACAAAAATTAAGGGCATTTAATTCATGTCCCCTTGTAAAGGAATTAAAAGTGTAAATTACATATGCCTGCTTATGATTTTAGCATTGTGTTCTGGATCTTGTATGTTGAAATCGATTAATGAGTTATAATTTATACTATAATTTTTATTCATTGTTTTTATATGTAACACACTAGATCAGTCCTTGGTTGTTGCATTTTGGTTACTAAATCAATATTGTTTTGTAAGCACTTACTCTACAATATTTGATATAATTCTAAAATCCTTATTGCAACCATATTGTTGAGTGATTTTATCAGCCTCTGAGTGTATCTTTGGCATGTGATAATAGGAACAATGAATACTTCATTAGAATGCTTGCATGAGATTTTGTGTTAAGTGTTTTAGAGATTGTGTTGAAAACATTTGCAATTGTTGAGTATCAATGAATGCAAATATTTTTGTGTAGAAATTTTCACTACTTAATCATACGTTCTTTACTTTCCAGAATAACATGTTGTCATGGTAATTATTGTTTCTTAGTTATAGAAATCAATCATCATTTACTCCCTTATTTTACAAAATCAAATCTACTATACCTTTCCCCACACCATCACACTTCTAAGAAATCCATTCACTACCTTGGTTGTTCTATTTCCAAGCATCATTAAAGACACTTCTTCATACCTAGATTTCCACTAGAAAATGATGCAAGAACAACCAACTTTGTTGTCTTTAGTAACTTGTGTCTGATGCACTAAATATATGTAATACACGAGTGAGTGTTACATTCATGTCCATATTTATCTTAGATTGACCCACCATTTATAAGGAATTAAGTGCAAATCATCCCCCTTTATTCAAGTTACCCCATGGGTTCTCTCACCCTAGTCTAGGTAGGACCAAAAGTAGCAGGATCAGCCATCCCCTTTATACGTGCCTCTCAATCATCCTAGATATTGGTTCTAAAAGAGGATGTTAGACATATCCTCGACTACAAATGACATAAAAATCACAGTTTGACATCTCCTTAAATCCTTCTTACCCTTTAGAAGTGCTTCCAAGCTAGAGGGGGTGTAAAATTCGGAGCCAACACCATGTATATTTCTATCTCTTCTAACATATGTATAACTAAATAGGAGAATATATGAAGTGAATACTTTGGACTGATTTAATATTGTTTTATTGATTACAACCTCGCGGTCATATGTAAAAAGGATAACCTCAAGAAGTTCCTTATTTTGTATTAAATGATTTTGTGAAGTAAACTTAGTTGTTAGGATGGGCATATGACCCTAATGTATAATCCTAATATAGATTTTGTTGCTTGTATAATGAAGAAATTTGGTTTCGCAACCTTGAGAGATTTTTGTTGATTATGAACCTCTCTGTTTTGATTAAATATAATTGGTCTATTTAATCGGGCATGATATATAAGAGTAGATATTATTTACATCCTTCTTTTTTTGTGGTTATGTCTTTATATAAACTGTTGCTGATCCAATAAATTAAGAGCACCAAATAATTTTAGATGTATTATTATAACATTACTTAACTTAATCACTTAAACTAGTCTTATGATTAATTAAGTAAGAACATGGAAAGTATGTTGTTGGATACAATGTTTATCATGGGAATAATGGTAATGATCATTAATCAATTATTGAGTAAAATGTATATGGCCGTAAATGATAATATAATTTATACTTCAAAATATGAAGGTATGATGATAGTAAATGTGATTAATGAACATCTAGCTGAAAATAAAAAGGGGGCATGGTTAACTTAAATTGATTAGGCTTAATCATTATTCTTTATGAGATAATAAGTCAACCATCGCAAGCAAATGGTATTATCTCCTTTATTAAATAGACCAACGGATAATGAACAAAACCAACCTTTGACACAACAACCTATAATGAAAATAAGATGAATTCACTAAAGGGAAACTAATAGTTAGTCCATAACTTGAATAAGTTATTAAGGCCCACTTGGAACATAACAAATGACTTAGAAGAGTCTTACAAAAATACCCCTTGGCTATAACTTAGATAAATAATGGAATAAATTAAGTTTCATAGGACTTTCCGCACGATGAAATTTGATTATGGATAGACAACTTTGATTATGATGTAGATTAGATATAATCTCACGTCATCATGCAAACATCTAGGCATAGTGCTAACTAGGGGTAGTTATGGATTAGGGAAAGAGGATGTAATGACAAAGAACCCATTATGTGGTATCTCCCTATTCCATAAAGTCCAAAAGTGGGGTGTGGGTTTTTTTTTTACGGAGATGGTATTGTAAAGAAAAAACCCATTCCTTCTTAATATGTTCACCTTCTTAAACAAAAATATCCAAATAATTGTGTCGAGATATTTGTTTGGTGGTGGAATACTATGTCCCTAAGACTTATGTGCGGTCTTGGGATAAGTTGTTTATGCACGGCTGAAAACTTTGGCCAAAGTAATGCAAGTAGTTGATTGCATTATCTGTTCACCATATCCTTACTTTATATATGTCATATACTAAAGTATGAAGTTAAGAAATTGAATTTCGTGGTAGACATTTAAGGATGGAAACATAGTTTTATCAACCTAGAAAAAGGTAAACCTGAACATACTAAATATTGTATGATTGCTTGCATAGAGTGGATTAAAGGGAGATAAGGATGTACCCTTCTCAGATACACAAGGTTTATACATAAAAGAGTTATCAAATGGATCAAACTTAACTTAATAACTAACTATTTAAAATTTTTAACTGATTTGTACTGGGTTAACTCTATTGCATACTTTGTTGATTAGAAGTATTTTTTTTGTCAGTTTTGGGAAAATAAATGAGGTGTTACATTTCGGTATCATAGTGGAAAGGTTCTAGCTCTTAGACTTAATGGGTTCATTGTGTTAATACTAAGTTTATTCTTGTTTCAATATGATATAATGGTTAGAAGAAGAGTGAAAAATGATGTTGCAACCAACTTATTAAATCATGATGTTTTAGCTAATGATAAATTGGATGAGATCCTCTTGGTTCTCCAAGACACCTATAACCAGATTTCTACCTTGGAGCAATAGGTTGAGGGTGAAAACGAAGAACATAAGGAAGAATATCCGAAGCATTACCACAATGAGAATGAATGAGGAAATAATAAATCTCGCATGACTGCTGAACTGGCTAGGGATATAAAAGGAATCAGCCCACCAAAATTTGATGGAACTAGCCTTAGGGGATGGTGCTGAAAATTGGTTGAGTGAAATGGAAAATTATTTTGAAATTATATATTTCTCTAAGGAAACTAAGGTTGTTTGGGGTGCTTTCCATCTCTCTCACAAATCTTCCTCTTGGTGGGACAACCGTAAGATGGAACTAGGTATTGAGATGTCACTCATAAATTGGGAACAATTTAAAGGGGACTTTCATCAACACTAGCTGCCCCAACTGTATTTTGACCAGAAAAGGAATGAATTTTAGAATTTAGTCTAGGGTAAATGATCAATAACTAAGTATCGTAATGTTTCACTAGAATTTTGAAACATGTTTCCCAATACCAAAAATATGAGAAAATATAGATTTGTAAGTTCATTTTGGGTTTGAATCCTAGCATATGGGGAGAAGTGGATGTTCATGGACCATCCACTTTGGAGTTAGTTTTGAAAAATTGATAAAACATGAACAAAAATCACGTGGGATCCTTTCTTTGAGATAGGAAAATATAGAACAAAAATTAATACCTCCTCACTTGCTTTCGCTAAAAAGACATGGCGGAAGAGATTTGGTCAAAAAGGAAGGCCTGAAAAGAAAATTATTATAGATAAGCCTATTGCAAACAACAAAAAAGAGGGGTAAAATAGTTCTGGTTTTCAAAATATATTTTTAAGGAAGGGGTCTATTGGGGGTTGTTTTAAATGCTGAGGTGATCATTATGCTATCAACTATCCCCATAATAATCAGGGGAATACTCAGTGGTGGAAAAACAACATTGAGTTTAAAGAACCATTCTAACAAAATATGCATGCTACTGTAGGAAATTACCAAGCTGAGAAACAAACCACTCCCCTTACATGTTAACATTTTATTTGATAATCTTGGAGAAATTGAATGTTTTTTTCTTTTCGATTATCTTTTAAACTTTATAGAAAGGTTGGATACATGGAAAATACACACACTATTAAATATGGGAATAATGTTGTCCATAGAGTAACCCAATGTTTTATTGAAGCAACCTTAGTGCTACTTGAGTTTACCATATAATTAAACCCTTTTATAGCTTAATTAGGGTCTTATGATGTTGTCATAGGCATAAATTGGTTGTATCAACACCAAGCATTTTTAGATTTCCTAAGAAAACAAATAATACACCTTGATGATCATAAAAATCAATTATCCAAGGTGTAGAATGAGATTTTGTTGTAAGACAAATATTTGCCATGCAGCTAAAAAAGACTAAGAATAAAGATTATATTTTGTATTCATAATAATAAATGATTATAATGAAAAAAGTGAGCCAAAAATAAAGGATTTTCCTCTTCTGAGTGAATTCGAGAGATGTATTTCCTAAAGAACTTCCCGATTTACCACCTAGACATGAAAATTATTTTGTCATAGGCCTAAAACTAGGAATTGAGCTTATGTCAAAAGCACCATATAAAATTACTACAACCGAGTTGGTAGAATTGATATCTCAACTTCAAGAGTTGATTTCAAGGGAATAATCCACCCAAGTGTATCACCTTGGGGGCACTAGTAATCTTTGTAAAGAAAAAGATGGTTCTTTAAGACTGTGTATTAACTATTGCATGCTAAAAAGGGTAATAATAAAAAATAGATACCCCTTGCCTAGAAAATCTTTTTGATAAATAGAGGGGTGATTTAGTTTATTCAAAGATAATTATGTGATTTGGCTATCATCATATTATAATTAGGGATGAAGACATACATAAAAAAAAATTAGAACACGCTACGAACATTTTCAGTTCAGCATTTTAACTTTTGGAGTCACTAATGTGCCTGCAAACTTCATGAATATAATGAAAAGTGTGTTTCGAGAATACTTAGACCAGTTTGTGTTAGTGTTCCTTGATAATATTCTTATATATTCTAAAGATGTAGAGGAACATGATAGACATTTGAGAATAGTTTTGCAGATTTTAAGGAAGCATAAACTATATGGTAAGTTGTCCGAATGTACTTGTTATCCATTTTTGCACACTTGTAAAATGGAAAAACTTAGCGATTAGAGCATTGGCAATCGAATGGGAAAAGGGGGAAATTCTTCATGATCTTCTGGGTAGCTCATGTTTTGGCTCTATTTAGTTCACCCGGATCACCGTGACGAATGTTCGATTTGGTGTTCAAGCTCGTTGTGGAAATTGAAAATTTCACTAGGTTGGATGTTTGGGATGGTTGGGTGGCACATTGTATGGAGAACAAGTTGGATGATTGAGTTAGACACCGGGTTGGTTGGTGATGTTGTGTATGGAAAGAGGTTAGTCATCCAGTTGGTTAGATGTATGTGTCGGTTGGGTTCACCGAGATGGATGGATAAGTTAGTCGGTCGGGTTGGTGGACTGAATATTCTAGCAACGCGAGACGAGATCATGGTTGGATGGGTCAATGATGTATGGAAAATATAGATGACATCTAACCCCCTTGGGTTGGATGTCATAGGGTTATATTTCTTCCAACCCCTAGGTTAGATGACATAGAGTTAGATGGCCTATTGGGATGGTAGGGTATCACATTGTACATCAAAGGTTTGGATAGCCATCCAAACCCATCAATTGTATGGTCCGAGAAAGATGACCATCATACATTCTAGGTTAGATAACCCACAATGTGAAGATGACGACTCCCGGGTTGGTTGGCGACGAAGAATGTACAACCTAGAAATTTGATGTCGTTTCACCCCCATGGTTGGACGATAAGGTGGTTGGACACCCCACTCATATTTTGTATGGCCCATATGAATGGATGCCATCCAACCCCACATGGTTGGGTAACCTCGCTGATGGATGAGTACCAAGCCAGGCGAGGGTAGGTGGATGCGAGAATAAATCAAGAACCAGATTTAATGAGACATGAAACTCATTACTTCTGTGAAAGAAAAGTACCAAATAGTATGGCCCTCATACCTCTTTAATGCATCCTGCCGGTTGGTGGCCCAAATTTCCTATATATTGTAAAATCACCTCATTTTGAGGGGATAGTTTCTGTAATGCAAAGGAACTCGACCAAAATTGTTTGAGTTGTTGTGAGATAAAGGCCTCGAATTTCAAGATTTTGAAAAGGGTTTTTCTTTGTGCCTATATTGTAATGGATTGTGCATGTTTTTAGCAATAAAATTCATGTTTTGTGGCTATTTTTTCCCTAGCTTGTATGACATTGCATCTTTTTCCTTCCATTATATTTACAGGTATATTGTGCATATATCTATCTCTTTGTAGGATCTATAACTTATTGTGCTTTATGAATATAGGGAATTGAATATTGTTTTGTATTGTGGCACCTCCACATGCCCTCTCTTACTTTGTTTTCTCTCTATTTTTCACTCACTTAGATTGTCTCACCCTTTCTTGGTGCAATACCTTCCCTAGAGAATTTAATTTTATGCATCCTTCTATCCCTATCCCCTTAGAAAATATTAGGGTATGATTAGATTAGTTTTCTATTCTTTGCATTTTGGAGAAGTTGGCACTAGGCTAGGAGAAGAAGCCAAATTTCTCCAAAGGATTATCCTACTTGTAAGGTCCCACAATGTAGGATAATCCCATGTTATACAGGTTACATTAATTTTCTCACACACAAATCATAAGCAATCAGGGGTGCCATAATTTTTCATTAACAATTTTGGCACACCTTGTGGGATAGAGGTCAAATTTTCAGGTTTATTAAGATTAGATGTGCATCTTGGTGAATTTTCAGCCTTTGGAGGCTTTGTAGCAGCACATCTGGTGACTCCCAGGGCTAGGTATCATTGGTTTTAGTAGTACTAGTGGCCCAAGTACATGAGAAGGATCCAAACTCGGTCAAAGGAAACAGAAGGTGTCTTTGAGTATTTATAGTTATTCCTAGGTAGAGGAAGAAGAATACAAATGTGTCCATCTCCACCAAATAGAACCTTATCAACACCTTCACTAGGTAGACCCTTCCTTAAATCAACTAGAGTTATTAGGCTAATCAAGATGGTGCATCAACCACCACTATAACAAGGACCACCAAATCCGTATGTCGGCTTTATAGGAAGTATCCCACTTGCCCTCAACACCTAGAACCCTATTCCGATTGCAGCATTATGTACCATTCATGAGATCAATGAAGTGTATGTTACAGTCAAATTGATGGCTTCCTCTTTCAAGGGAAAGACCTTGCAGTGGTTCAAGAGCTTAGTAGTAGGGTCTATTATAGATCGGGATAAAATATGCACATCCCTTTGTAACTAGTTTGGAGAAAGGGTGGATAAACTATCTCTTTTGAAGTATACATTTGCAATCAAGAGGGCTCCTAATGAAAAAATGACAGAATTTAATTTCCAATTTCGGTGAACGTGGACTGGATCCTAATTTCCATAAGTCCGGCCTTGAAGGTGCATTCCTCTATTTCCTTAAAGATTTAAATTCAGATTTATACTGTTATGATATATTCTATAGGAGGGATAACCTTACTAGGGGATTATGCAATGACTATTAGAGCCAAAAATTGTCTCATTCAAGTTGGTAAAGTAGTAGCACCTAGGCCACATATGCCTCTTTATCCTGAAATGGGGATTCCTAGTTCTAGTAATGTACCTAAGTTAGCCCCTATTCAAAATCCTAGGAATCAAATCAATAGTGAGGCATCCACTTCCTCAGGAACTTTTAAGGAATTGCGAAGAGGTTATGAAGCAATCAGTAAAATTTTGGGAATGATTTAGTGGGCATTAAGAGGAAACATGACCAAAAATTCATACCCTTTTAGCCTCAAGCTCAATATCAAGCCAGACCCCCATATTAACAAAATAAACCACCTGCTCAAGCTACTAATCAAAATAAGGGGCAACCCCTTGCTACCAAACCTTCCCAACCTTATAATCCCAATGCAACATCAACCTCTAGGGCATTGGTTACGGTTCATAACAACATAGCACAAGAGTATGAATAGTACTCTCTATATAACCAACCTTATGATCTCACAACATACTTCCAAGATCCGTCAAATCGGGCCTTGGTGGTGAAAAATATTGGTGTGCCTTAGGAGGCTATTAAAGAAGAAAACCAAAAAAACAAGTCAAAAAGAGGCTTCTCTAACATAAACCACATTGGTTAGTTGGAAAGTGGAAGAATTTTGTGGAATAAATCAATCTCCTTTCTAGGGAGTAGCTGCCAACACAAGGTCAAAGAAAAGGAACATAAAGGAGGGGAAATCATCTAATCCATTTAATTCTTAGCCCACTCCCACACAATAATGAGTCAAACCAAATGCAACTCCTAATGCACAAATCCAACCCAAGGTAATTGTTGTAGTAGCCCCGAATGTGCAAAATTAGTCCAAATTACCTACTATAGCAGCTCATGGACCAGTCCAAATGTAGGAAAAGGTCATGCCCATCAAAGGAAAATAAAATTAAAACCCATCACCATTAAATATCATCGATCAAATGAAGAAGAACAATGTCATTATTTCCATGTGGGAATCATTGGCAATTCCAGGATAGTGAGATTTGTTGCAAACAACTATGGAAAATTGGTCAGCTTCTAGTGAATCATCTAGAAACCATGAGAGGGTTGTTACTAAGATAGTGCAACAAGGATGAGACCATCTAACTAAGAATGTGAAGCCTCCACCGTTCCATGTCTCATTGATCATCGGATATAAGTTAGTGCACAATTGCATAATTGACTTAGGGCGAGTAGCTCGGAATGCCAAACAGATAACCAATCAAGCTGGGCTTAAAATATGAGACAATATTGAAATGAGTGGTGAAATTAGATAGGATAACAATAGGGACAATTGGATTGATCAAGGAACTAAGGCTTACACTCCACACTTACCTGAATGCCATATTTTTACAAGATGTATTAGTGATTGACTTGCCACCACTATTTTCTTTGTTCCTTTCAAGAGATTTCCCACCAATATCGACGTGTACTTGTCGGATTAGTCACACATGCTATTTAGGACAAGGTATAGAGGTAAGGTTATTAATAGGTCAAAACTAATCACACATTTTCATATTGAACCCCATATGCCAAGTCCAATAAATGCTAATTGTGCAATGTTTGAACATGAGGATTTTTTAAATGCATACGAACTAGACACCAAGGTTTGGACTATTCCTAATCCGAGACTTGATGAGTGGGATCAAAAAGGCATGGCTATTTCCCATACAGGGAGATGGAAGACACTAAGTTAGGAATTTATTATCTACATGAGGAGAACCTACCCACCCACAGCCTCACCAAGCTAGAAAAAGAGGATGTTAATGAAGTGTCATAATTGTTATTTGATGATTCAAGGATCAAGTAGGTACTCTTGGAGGAGGTTCAATTATTTTGTCACCACAAGGTATAAAGTACTACTCAACTTTCCATTTTTAGTTTATCCTGTTCAAACAATACAACCGAGTATGAAGCTTTGATACATAGATTGCATTTGGCAAGAAAGAGGGGTATTAAGAACTTGTATGTGTTTGGAGATAGCGAGTTGATAATCAACAAAGCCAAAGGATCCCATGTAGTAAATAATGATTTTCTCAACACCTACAAGCATCCGGTATGGGGTTAAATTGAATACATCAAAACATTCAACATTCAGGCCATACCTAGTAAAGAAAATGAGGCTATGGACAGCCTTGCGATAATTGGAGCAACATTCTATGTAGTTGACAATATTAAAAGAGATTAAATGTAACCACATATCCATGTAATTGTAAGGCTAGCTATTCTAGACAATAACAAGAGTGACAGTGTTTGATAATGATCAACAAATCTTCAATTTTTACAAGAGGAGGCTAAGTTCTCAGGCTAAAAATTAGGATAAATTAGAGCAAAGCAGTATGGGGATCAAGTGGTGCAACTGCGAAAAATAAATTTTCAAAGGGATTAGTGACTCTAGAGTCAATATTCAACCCAAATGACCAATTTTGAAAAGAGAAGACCAATATCCAGATCAAAAGGGAGGATTTTGAGCCCATTTTAGTTGGAGAAGGTAAGACACTCCAAATTGGCGAGAATGAGCACCGATCAAGAGAGATCGAGTTCATACAACTTTGGAAAGATTTCCCAAATATCATCTATTAGAGCTATAAGGACATGAAAGGATTTAATCCTAAGTTAACACATCACATGATTGAATTGGATTTGGAGGCTAAGCCCATTAGATAGAATCAAAGACTAGTCAACCCCCATATTGAGACTCTAATGAAGAAAGTGTTGAATAAGTTGATAGAGGAGAACATCATATTTTTGATCAAGCACTCAAGCTGGGTCACAAATCTGGTACCAGTCAAGAAGAGAAATGGAGAGATTAGGTTGTGCATGGACTTCTGGGATCTAAACAGGGAATCTCTCAAAGATCACTAGCCGCTGCCCTCCATAGAGAAAATCCGACGAGATAGTGACCGGTTCGAAAAGGTTCTCTCTCCTAGATGGATAATCAGTGCTACAATCCAATAATGGTGAAAGAGGAAGACCAATTCAAAATAATTTTCACCACAAAATGGGGCAGTTATGCCTATAAGAAGAATTCATTCAAATTATAAAACACTAGAGAAACATTTTAGAGGGCTATGGATATGGTGTTCAAAGGGATTTTGAACAAAATAGTTCTTTTCTATCTTGATGACATCATTATGTTTTCCAAGAATGTAGAAAGCCAACTCTTTCACCTTAGGAAGGTATTCCAAAGGTGCAAGAGATTTAGAGTGTCCTTGAATCCCAAAAAGTGCATATTCTTGGCACATGAAGGCAAGATCCTAGGCCACATCATGTCAAAATAAGGATTGACGATTGATCTAGAGAGGGTAGAGGCAATCCATGCTCTACCATTAGCAAGTGAAAAGAAGGCTCTACAAAGATTTTTCGGGAGGATTAAATTTTTACGAAGGTTCATGCCATATTTTTCACTCTTGTGAAGCCATTGACAATGATGTTGAAGAATAATTTGGCTTTCAAATGGACAGTAGAGGGAAAAGAGAGTTTTAAAGCTATCAAGTAGGCCATATCTCAAGCTCCAACTCTCATTAATCTAGACTTCTCCAAAGACTTCTTCCTTTATGCCTTTGTTGATACAGATACCATTTCCGTAATTTTGGTGTAACAAAATAGAGAAGGACTGGAACAACCTATTGCATTTTCAGCCAAGGCCTTATGGACTACAAGGTAAGATATTCACTTATCAAGAAATATGTCCTTTATATGATTAGAAGTTTAAAGAAATTCAAGAATTTAGTGTTAATTAATATGATTCATCTACTAGTCACACATGATGGTATAAAATAATTTCTTTTAAACAAGGACCTTAATGAAAAAATGGCTAGTTGGGTAACCAAGGTCATGGAATATGAAATTGATATTAAGGTGACCAAGTTGGTTAGGGATAAATGATTATGTTAACAGCTAGCTTTGGGACATCATGCCAAGTTAAGTGGTAGAGAAGAGGTTGTTTTGGTATTACAAGATGATCAAGAGAAATCATTGAAGCCTCACCCGATCCTTATTGGACTTAGGATATAGTTCATTTCCTTCAAACAAGTCAATACCCTCAAGGGCCGACTAAGGCCAAAAGGAGGTATTTCAGATTCCATTGTATTGCCTTTGCATTGGTTAACAATATCTTGTTCAAGAAATATGTAAATGGTGTCCTCCTAAGGTGCATTAACATAGATCATATAGAAAAGGTGCTACATGAATTTCATGGTGGTGAAACAGGAGGCCATTTTCCCCAAGGGTTACAACTCTAATAATTAGGAAGACAGGGTATTATTGGCCTAGCCTCTTTAAAGATTATTATGCGTGGATCCAAAAATGTAAAAATTTTCCTTCTTCACGGGTAAAGAGAGGCTAACAACCCTTCCACTTCACTCTATTTATGTAAACAAACCATTCATGCAATGGGGCTGGATTTCATTAGGGTGATTAATCCAAATTCTAGCTTGGGCCACAAGTGGATCCTCACAACCACAAATTATTTCACCAAGTAGACGGAGGTGGTTGCTCTCAAGGAAGAAAATGAAGCCAATATACTATATTTTTATGAAGGGATAGTGACAAGGTTCAAAGTATCGACCACAATCATATCAGATAATTCTCTAGCATTCCTAGGTGCCAAGATCATAGAGTGGGAAGTAAAAAATGGGATATACTTGAGCACCTTGTCAAATTACTACCAAGAATGTAATGGGCATGTCGAGTCTACCAACAAAAATCTTCTCTCAAGATCATAAGGAGAACTCTAGAGGAGAATCAAAAGACTTGGCAATAGGAACCCCCTTACAAGTTAGTCTATGGAAGGGAGGAAAGACTACCTATATCCCTCAAATTTCCTACATTGGAACTCATGAAGCAGCTAGAGCTATCCGAGTTTGAACCCATGGAAGCTAGATATGTAGATCTCATGGAGTGGGAGGAGCTAAGGGACCAATCTGTAAATAATAGAAAAGAATCAAGCTTTGATCAAGAGGTTATTTAACAAGAAGGATCGAAATAGGACATTCCAAGAAGGAGACTTGGTCTTAAAATCATAAACGAGATGCAAACAGGGGAAAATATGGAAAGGCATTCAAAGCTTGATGCAATATGGATTAGCCCTTATATGACTTCAAAGCTATAAAGAAAACAATGCTTTCTAGCTATCAATGTTGGACATAGAAGAATTATAGATTCCATTCAATGGAATCTATCTCAAGCATTTTCATTGAGTGAAGTATCTTTCTTGTACATGTTAGTTAAGAGTTTTTGATTCCTCTAAGTGCTTATAACACATTACTTTGTTGTAGTTTAAGTTTACTTTTGTAATAAGTTCTTATAAAATCTTCACATGTTTGATTTGGGATGTGTATGAATTTGATTTTGATATATAGTTGTCCCTTTATTACTCTTGCACTCTCCAGCTTTCAAGAAAGTTTGGTGAAGAAACAACCAGTCCTCAACCGGTTTGGGAAGGGCCCCAATAGTGCTCATGAAGTTTAAAGGATAAATCCTCAAGTGGTGGTCTAGTTTTAGCAATCAATATGACTCCATGCTCAATGGATCACCTAGTGTCACCGGTCTTTAAGATATAGTAGGAATATCATCTCGCGAGTTGCTAATTGTTATCCATTTTTACACCCTTGCAACATGGAAAACTTAGCGAGTTAGAGCATTAGAAGTCAAATGGGAAAAAGGGGGAAATTATTTTTGATCTTCCGGGAAAATCATGTTTTGGCTCTCACCGAGTTGACCCAACTTGCCGTAGAGAATGTTTGAGTTGGTGGTCAGGATCATTATGTAAATGGAAAAGTTCACTAGGTTGGACGCCTAGGATGGTTGGTGGCACATCGTACAGAGAACAGGTTGGACAACTAGTTAGTTGGTGATGTTGTGTACGAAAGAGGTTAGATGGCCAGGGTTGGTGGCGATGAGTGTGTCAAATGGGTTGGTTGGTTGAGATGGATGAATAAGTTAGTCATATGAGTTTGTCAACCGATTGTTGTGGTAGTGCGATGACAACATCATGGTTTGAAATTTCATTACGTGCATAAACAAGATGGACAATATATAACCCCCTTGAGTTGGACGTCATAGGGTTATATGCCATCTAATCCCTAGGTTGGATGACATAGAGTTAGAAAACCTATCGGGATGGTTGGGTGGTTTATTGTATGACATAGTATTAGATGACCTGTCCAACCCCAACAACTATATGATTCGAGAGATAAGCGACTATCTAACCTTCCGGTTAGATGGCCCATGGTGTGAAGATGGCAATTCCCAGGTTGGTCGGAAACTAGAAGAATGTATGGCTTATAATTTTGACACCATCTCATCCCTAAAGGTTATATGATAAGGAGGTTAGATGTCCCACTCATATTTTTTTATAGCTCATATGGTTAGACACCATCCAACCTCACATGGTTGGGTGACCCACAAGATGGACGAGTACCAAGCCGGTGAGGGTAGGTGAATGAATAACAACTCAACAACTAGATTTAATGATGCATGATGCCTATTACTGCATGTGTAAGATAAGTACCAAGTTGTATGGCACCCCATAGCTCTTTAATGCATCTTGTCAGTTGGTGGCCCAAATTGCTTATATATTATAAAATACACCTCATTTTGAGGAGACTTTCTATAATGCAAAAGAAATATGTCAATTTTTTTCTAGAGTTGTTGTGAGCTAAAGGCCTCAAATTTCAGAATTTTTAAAGGATTTTACCTTGTGCCTATATTGTAATGGATTGTGCATGTTTTTAGCAATAAAATACATGTTTTGTGGATATTTTCACCCTAACTTGTATGACATTACATATTTTTCCTTCTATTATATTTGTAAGAATATTGTACATACATCTATATGTTTGCAGGATCTAGAACTTGTTGTATTTTATGAATATAGGGAATTGAATATCATTTTTGACTGTGGCACCTCCACCCACCCTCTCTTACTTTGTTTTCTATCTATTTTTCACTCAATTGGATTTTCTCACCCTTTCTTGGTGCATCACCTTCCCTTAGAGTATATTTATTTTTATGTATCCTTCTATCTCTGTCTCCTTGGAAAGCATTAGGGTAGGATTAGATTAGTTTTCCATTCTCTAAACTTTGGAGAAGTTGGCACTAGGTTAGGAGAAGAAGTCAACTTTCTCTGGAGGATTATCCTACTTGCAAGGTCCCACACTGCAAGATAATCCCATGTTATGTAGGTTACACTTGATTACCTCACACACAAATCAAAAGCAATTAGGGGTGTTGTAAATTTACATTAACAATACTTTTTTTATAAAAACAAATTACAATACTTGGGTCACATAATCAATCAAGAAGGAATCTCATTTGTCTTGTATAAGATAAAGGCTATTGTGGAATGGCCAAATCCTAAGGATGTACATGAAGTTAGAAGCTTCATGGAACTAACTAGTTGTTATAGGATGTTTGTTAAGGACTTCTCTAGAGTGGCAGGTGTAATCATCTTGTTACAAATGAATAACAAGAATTTGTTTATAATGAGAAGTGTGAGGAAGCCTTCAACTTATTGAAGAAAAATTTAACTTAAGCTCCAAATTGAAAAGTTCCGGATCAAAATGGAAATTTCATAGTAGTAGTTAATGCTTCTAGTGCAGGATAGGGTGAAGTCTTTCAAAATGAACATGTAGTGGCTTTTGAGAGTAGAAAACTAAAATTACATGAACAAAACCATGCCATGACTTAGAGCCTACTGCTATCATGCGCACATTGCAAGTTCGGAGACACCATCTATTGGGAAAACATTTTGAATCTGAAAGAAGACCACTTGGTTCTGAAATAATCTTTACACGGCCAAATTTGAACTCAAGAAAGTGTATGTGGCTGGAATTTTTATCACAATATGGTTTTGATATAAATTAAATTAATGGAAAGGAAAACTATGTAGTAGATGCCTTAAGTCGTAGAAAGCATATTTATTCTATTTTTACTTTAATAACCTAGTTTAAAGATGAAGTTATAGAAAAGTTCAAGTATGATCCTTACTATCAATAAGTTAAAATAACATTAGAAAAAAATACTCATGATAATAGGTATGATGGTTTCAAAATTGAACATGATGGAATTTTGCATTATTTCAACAGAGTATATGTGCCTTTGGGAAATGAATTAAGAACTAAAGTACTTAAGGAATTTCACGATGCACCTTATTTAGGTCATCTGGGGTAACAAAACTATTGGCTGACATAAAAAGACAATATTTTTGGAAGGGAATGAAAAAGGATGTAACAAATTATGTAGCTCACTTTGCTTAGAATGCCAAAGGGTTAAGGCGAACATTAAGATCATGCGAGACTATTGTATTTGCATAATGTACCTCAAGTATAAATGGAAATTAATTAACATGGATTTCATCCAAGGACTTCCCTTGTCCAAAAATAAACATGATGTAATTCTTGTTGTGGTGGATAAGATCATGAAAGTGGCACATTTTATACCTAGGAATTTGAAAGATGATTCATCGGTACTGGAAAAAATATTTGTTTAGGAAATATTTAGATTACATGGAATAATGGAGCTAATCATATAAAATAGAGAGCTGGGATGAATTCCAAATTTTGACAGATCCTTAATGTGACCTTAGGAACAAAATTGAATTTCAATTCAACTTATCACCCGGAAACCGATTGATGAATGTAAGGTTAAATCAAGTCTTGGAGTATATGATGAGGATGTATTGCATGGATCGTAAATACAAGTGGGAAGAATACCTTACACTATTTGAGTTTTTCATACAATAATATATATCACTCATAGCTGAAAATGGCTCCTTTCAAATCCTTGTATGACGAAGGTGCAAAAACCTATCGACTAGGATAACATTGAAAATAGGTAAGTTTTAGGGCCTGAAATGTTGGCACGAATTGAAGGAAAAATGAAAATAATCCATGAATGGTTAAAGGAAGAAGCTGATATAGAAAAGAGTTATGCTGGTTTAAAAAGAGTGGCTAGGAATTTTAATGTGGCTAATAAGATCTTTTTGAGGGTAAAACTAAAAAAGAGTTCCATTACCTCTAGCAAGAGATGCTAAGTTATCACGTAGATTAATGGGACCCTTTGAAATATTAGAGGTTATAGGTCCTGTAGCATACATAGTGGCTTCACCTCTTGCATTTTCCAAAATGCATGATGTCTTCCATGTCCCTAATGAAGAAGTATGTTGCTGAATTAACTCATGTACTTAATTAGGATTCGTTGTAGGTACAATATCCCGAGATCATCACATTTGAGCCTATAAGGATTTTTTAAACATGCAAGTTGTAGTTTATAAATCATGATATTTCACAATGAAAAGTCTAATGGAACCAATATTTTGACGAAAGTGCAACTTGGGAAAATACTCGATGACATACTCGCTACTTTTCCTTTTCATTAGATCAAGTTTTAAAAATGAAAATAATACTCTTAATCGCTACTACTTAATTTTGGTTGATCGTATTAATGACCATATAACTTATGAATACTTTTTATGTTTGGAAGTTCTATATTTATCAAAGATTTTACAATTTGAAGAAATTTTGGAAGTGAAAATTTTCTGGAAAATTTGGGTTACATTCATGGTTTTATGATTACATTGCTTTTTGTGCATTACTAGTTAAGTGTTTTACTTTCTTGAATGAATGGAATATGTCATCGGGATGATGAATCTTGTTGGAATCAAAATGGATTGATAGGGGGTGAATCATTCCTTAAAAACTTTAAACAATTCAAATTTACTTTCTTAAACCATAAACCATTCAACCATACATTAATGTGTGCTTAACATTCATTCAAATGAGAATAACCATGAAAGAGACACAAGAACACAAGATATAAGTGGGAAACCCTCAAGGGGAAGAAAACCCACTAAAAATTCTGATTATATTACTCAAATCAAAAGTATTTAGTGAAGCACAAACCCCTAGTTTAGTAGAGCACCAACCCTACAAGGAGCACCAACCCCTAGTTTAGTGAAGCACCAACTCCACAAGGAGGATACAACCCCTAAGATGATCAACACCAACTCAACCAAATTTAGATGAAGATATATAAGGTCTTGTTGCTGCCAAAACTAATGGAGATCACAATTTCAGCTCACACACCTTTAAACCTCTTTAAACCCTCTCTTCCTTAACTCGCTCTATCTCACATTTTCATGACCTGATTTGGATTTAAAATATTGTACAAATGATCTATAACATTATTTAGAATTTTTCCCATTCCCTCAGCTCTAATTTTATTCCTTCATACCTATTTCACACTCTCACTTGGGTCACACTTTTTCCCTCTCACTTAGCTAGTTCAAATTTGAACCAAAACATTTACTTTATACCCTTATCAACTCAAAAACATAAGAAAAGTCAGTCCTACACTAATATATCGATCATAAAAAATGAAAAAACATAACAATACATTCATAACAACACTTAATATGGACCCATGTAGGTCATCCATGCTCTAAGACACCAAACAAAATCAAAAATTGCTCAAAACCCATCACCTGGTTCACCAAAGACCTCCAAACTCATCACCATGATTATTAAAGCATTAAAATGCATCAAACATGTCAAATATGACATAAAAACACCATCCATAGTCACAAATTAACTTTAACCTATAAAATTATTCATAATGTTGATAAGAAGGATTGCTTCCTTCACAAAACAACTGCTTCCAGGAACCAATCTTCACATATGGACCTCAAGCTCACACCATAACACCTCTACTATTCCATATAACCACCGACTAGAAAGCCAATAAACTACGAGATCACATCCATGCTTTTTAGAAATCATGAAATATCCTTCAATGCAAATAAAACTTACTTTCCTCTTAACCAAACTAAGCTACCAGAAAGAAGATTTGGAAACAAAACTAGTTTGTACCCTTTTTGCCTCTTTCAAGACTTTTAAATCCCTTCACTAGGGAAAAAATAATCCCTCTTCACTCTATAATAGATATAAATCATCAACCAATCCAAAACATGTCTCTTCTACCTTCATCTTCTAGCTAGAGCAATCATGTCCTAAAAAAAAGCAACCTTGGTATTCACAAATTGATTTGGTTCACCTATCAAACCTCATCATCAAGAGGAAAACAATATACCATTAGAAATTTCTCTGAATATAATTTCTATAACATATTACATTTCCTTCCAACTCCACATGGAAGGCTTTTCACTAGGTCAATCTGTAAAACTGCTCAAAACTTTCCTTTTAGAGCCTAAAGACCAGTCCTCATAATTTTGGCACAATTTTCCCTCTAGGACCTCAACCATGACTTGAAACTATCATGTAAATCAAGTAAAACTCCCAAGATTAAAACAATGTCAATTTATTCCATACCTTCTTTGGACAACTTTTCCTCAAACTAAACATCTTCAAAAGTTTCTTTTTTGAGTGGGGTACACAAATCATCACATGCTCTATCATACCTTTTTGGAAATATGGAGGATTCCTATATAATATTAAATAATCACATTAGTAATAATAATTGATTTTAGGCACTTACCAAGATCTCTCCTACTTATTTTGAGCTAGGGTTTCAAATTCATAAAAATAATTTACCTTCTTAACATTCATTCATAAAAACTTGAAAATGAAACCACTCCATCCTTTTTGTGAAATTATCTTAGCTCAATGGAAAAAAATCTCTGAAATGCACAAGGTCCCATGTAAATCAAAAAATTCACAATGAGCATCGAAGTTGTAATTCAAGCTAGAAATCACCCTTTCTTGGACCCTATTTCATCTAAAACATCATAACTTGTTAATTTTTCTTCACGACTTGATATTTTTATCACACCTCTAGAAACCCTTGTCAATCATCTCTAATCATAATTTTATCTCAAATAGATTTGTATATTCATATCCCATCTCTTTTACATGACTAGCCCTTAGGGTTTTGCATGGTTTAAGCTAGGTCATAGTAGAAGAACCTCATACCTCATCATGAAACCTCTCCAAAAGGCCCCAACTTACCCGAGAAACCATGTATCACACCCCTTATGAATTCATGATATCATATGGATCTATACCTTGTTAGGGAAATGATGGGAAGTATAATTAACAAATTATAGATCCACAATATAAATGTTGAAGATTATAGATTATGATGTACAATTAAATTAAACATAAATTTAGCTTATTATAGATTACACATTATAGAATGTAATAACAATAGTTGAAAGAAAATAACAGGAAATAAAATGAGACAGAGAACACCAAATTTAAAGTGGGGAAACCCGAAGGAAAAAAATCCCACTGAAATAAAGCATTGTTTGTATTAAGAATTTATCAAGAATTTAACCCAACACTTCCACTTCTCTCCTCAGTCTCACAAAGATAATTGCAGACCAATGTCTTCACAATTATATAGTTTTCTTACATAAAAATCTTGAGCATTCATTTATTAAATAGATACTAATTTATCTATATGATATATTATGTTATGTCCATATCAATCCCGTGAGGGATCATATATAGGATGGGTGAACGGTCATACCGTCTCACTCTCGAGCTGTGAAAGACCGACCTAAGTTTATAAATAAAATTTTAATAAAAGGGTCATAAGTGGTGGTCCACAAAAAGGTATCCCCACTTGACATTATCAACCCCAACACTCCCCTTTAATGTTAAGTGGGGAAAACAAAACAAGACATGCCAAATTTACCTTTTTCTACAAAAGGATTTATAGATCCATGAATCAACATCAATGATTCAAGATAACATGAAAAAAAGGAAATTATACGGATCTTACCATACATAAGTTCTTAATACAAGTGTTTTATATATGAATACTTATATCATATTATGGAGCCTTTTATAAACCACAACATACCCATAACTAATGATTCGCTAGGATTTTCAAGGAAACTCACATACAAACCGTGTATTGTTTACTTATTACAAAATGGAGGAAATATTGGAAGTTTCCAATAGCCGTTAAGAGGTGGAATTTTCATGTAAAATCCCCCTCAATGTAAAATTTGATAGGCCCAACAAGGCATGAAAATTGTGAAAATTCATAGCATACAATGACTTGGTGAAGATATCTGCAACTTGATCTTCCTTCGAACATAACTTGAGATCAATATCAACATTCATGACTTTTTATTGAATAAAGTGCAAATGAAACTCAATATGCTTGGTCCGTTACTACTAAACTAGATTGTTTGCAAGAGAAATACAACTCTAGTTGTTACATATAAGAGTATTTATCCCTTTGATGCCCATATGCAGCTCATCCAATAGTCTTTTTAACAACATAGCTTCCTTTGTAGCTTCCATAACACCTCTATACTCTACTTTAGTAGAAGAGATAAAAACTATGGGTTACTTCTCGCCACTCCATGTGATTGAACTGCACCGAACTTAAAAACATATCTAGAAGTAGATTTTCTATCTCGCAACATCACCACTTGTTAGAATCACAATAGCTAAATAATTGTGCATCATTACAAGAAGAATAAAAAAACCATAATTAATTGTTCCTTTAATATATTTCAAAATTATTTTTTCCATTTTCCAATGATCCTCATAAGGATCTTACATAAATCTTGAAACAACTCATACTACATAAGAAATATCAGGCATAATAATAGTCAAATAAATTAGACTACCAACTAGATGTCTATATGGAGTAGGATTAAATTTAGCACATGTAGGTTTAAGATCTAACTTAACACCAAATTCAATAGGAATAACAACAAAATTACAATCACTCATGTTGAATCTTGTAAGTAGACTTATAGAATACTATTGAGATGTAACAATAGAATTATGTATAGTCATGCCAAGAAAATGATTAAGCAAACCTAAATCAATCATTTCAAAACATTGTTTTAATCTTTCTTTGATTCTAACAATTAAATTTCTATCACTATTAGTAATCAAAAGATCATCAACATACAAGACAATAATGATAATATTATTGTTTTCAAACTTAACAAATAAATCATTATCAAAACAACAATTAGTAAAAAAAGATCTTGAAAGAAACTATTAATTTTAGCATACCAAGCTCTAGGAGCTTTCTTAAAACCACACATTTTTTTTTTTCATCTTACAGGACATATAGTTTCTTACTAGGTTCTTAAAAACTTTAGGTTGTCTCATGTAGATTTATTCTTTTAAGTCACCATTTAGAAATGCATTTTGAATATCCATTTGGTGAATATTCCAACCATATTGGGCAGCCAAATCAATAAGAATTATAATAGATCTCATCTTAGCTGCATGAGTAAAAGTATCAACATAGTCAAGACTAGGTTTCTGAGTAAAACCGTGAGATACCATTGTTTCCTTGAATTTGTCTGTTTCTCCTACAAAGTTATAATTGATTTTATACAACCACTTCGATCCTACAATACTTCATTTAGAAGGAGGAGAGATTAGATCCCAAGTGTTATTTTTTAATTAAATCATTGTATTCATTTTTCATAGCATGAATCCATATATCATATTGATAAAATTCTTTTAAATATTGTGGTTAAACCTCATAGAGGGTCATTAAGGCATGCTAAGAATGTTGACTACGCGTTACCTTTATAAGACTAACATGATTAGAATACTTGACAATATTTTGAGCCCATTTAGAAATATTGGGATGAAAGACACTTTGAGATGACTCTCCCTCAATCTCCATCATATCTAGATCAGGTTAATCATCCTCTTAAACTTCTATTTCCATATTTTAAGGAGAATTCTTATCGTGGCTCTATCTCAGGAGAACCAAAGGAAGGCACACAAGAAGCATACAAAAATGTCTTTTCTAAGACATGAACATTATTGTTTTCAACTATAGCATGTTTGAAAGGATCATAGACTCTCAATAATTTAGTTCTACAACCATAACCATAAAAATACATGAATAGGATGTTGGATCAAGTTTCTTCCTTTTATCCTTTGGAATGAAGATAAAAGTAGGACTACCAAATATCTTTAGGTGAGAAATATTTGGTTTTTTCTATTTCCATACTTCATGAGGAGTAACTTGATGAAGAGATTTAGAAGGAACTCTATTAAGAATATAGAAAACAATATTCATGGATTCTTCCCATAAAAACTTAGGCACATTAGATACATGAATCATAGTCCTAGCCATTTCTAAGACAGTCCTATTCTTCCTTTCTACAATGCCATTTTGCTATGGGGAATAGGGAGTAGTCAACTCTCTTTGAATCCCACATGACACACATAACTAAGTATTTTTTTTCTGATATAATCAAATCGATTATTAGTTCTAATTCTTTTAATTTTTAGATTAGAAGCATAATTAACTAAGAATTTCAATTATTGAAACTTAGAAAGGACATCAGAATTTTTCTTAATAAAATAAGACCAGGTCATCCAAGAGAAATCATCAATGAATCAAACAACATACAAGGATCCATTGTGAGAAGGGACTTCAAGAGGTCCCCTCACATCACCGTAAATTAGTTCTAATAACGAGAAGAATTGGGATCATGATTTTTGTGAATTGATTCAACATGTTGCTTACCATGGAAACAAATTTCACATGTTTCATGATATGAATTCATCTTTGGAAGACCAACAACAAGATTAATTCTATACATTTCATATAAACTTCTAAAATTCACATGACCTAATCTTTCATGCCAAAGTGAATAACATTGCTAGAATAGGAAGAAAAGCAAGATACTGAGACACAAATCCATCAAAAATATATAAGCCATTTTTATGAATACTAGAAGCAATAAAATTAATGAGATTATATTTTACGTACTGCTTATCTTGTAGAAAAACAAATTTATAGTTTTATTTAGTTAATTGAGAGCAAGAAAAAGATTCTTTTCAACCGAGGAAAATACAAGACATTCTTAATTACCCCATTTTCCAATTTAGGATTCCCACAACCTTAAGATCTAATAATGGAATAATGGATACCAGAAATATAGGTCATGTGCTTAGAGGCACCACTATCTAGGATCCATTCATTGTCATTTGAAGTGAGAGTGTAGTATATAGGGTAATATACTTTGCTTAAAATTATTTGCATGATTTTTCTTCTGATCTTTCTTATGACTATTAGCTTTACTATTTATAGAATTCTTAATATATTTGATAGTTTTTACATGAGAATCAGACTCTTTATGCCCAAATTTACCATACTTGTTACATGTTCCATTAAATTTGACTTTAAAATTATGACTATTTTTAATAGACTTAGACTTAGGATTGGATTTAAATTTTGATATGATATTAGACTTATGATTAGGATTACTATTATTACTATTTTAAGAAGGCTTATTATTCTAAGATAACAATTCTGAGAGTCATTCTATTTTGAATCAAAATTATCCATTACACGCTTTTCTTGAATAAACAAGGAAAACAAAGTATCCAAATCAGGAAGATGGTTCTCATTATGTTATTTAGAGTTAAGAATGGAGATATAGTTTCTAAACTTTTGATGCTTATTTATCTGAATAATGAAATACAAAAGCTTATCTTGAAACAATTCATAGTTACAACCATCTAATTTAGCTTTAATGTTCTTAATTTTAGCTAGGTAATTAACTATTTTCTCATCCCCCTTTATGAGATTTGTAAACAACTCTAAAATTAGCTTAATTATATTATATAGATGATATCCTTCATGCATAGTCTCTAATTATTTCCAAACATCAGCAGGAGAATCCATATGACCTATATACATTAAACATTCTTCTTTTATGATTTGCAATATGATGACGAGTTTGCTATGATCTTTGAGAGAAGGATCTAAGGTTATCAAGATTTGCAAGTCTACCGGTGGGTCATTTTTCCACACCAATCACAAGATCCCATAGCTTTCTTGCCATAAAACAAGATTTTAACATTACTCTCCAAATACTGTAATTAGTTCTATTTAATAATGAGACTTATCCAACAAAAACTAGAAAAATTAGCCATTTTTAATGCTCGAGATGAGTTATGAAGACATAAAAATTAAAAATACGAATCAAGGAATCTAAACAGAGGTAAAAACAAGCTACAGATCTTCTTTTTAGTTATACTAATGCAAACAACTTGGGATGAATTAACAATAACTCACTTTGATCGAGTTTAGAATGAGCTACCCGAGCTTGGACCGATTTGAGCTACAATCCTTCTTAAAAGACAATTAATTGAAAAAATAGATTAATTAACTAATTAATAAATTAACAAATTAAAGAGATTTTTAAAATATCATAGATCCTCTGGTGGATGCAAAGTCTTAAAAAATTAAATAAAATAAATGTGACAAAAAAACAAAGAAACATGTGGTAAAATACGTAAAATATGACAATGCGCAAAGCTAAATAAATGTGTAGCTTTTATATTAGATCACATTTGGTAGTGCAAAAACAAGTCAAAAGACAATTAATAAAAAAATAGACTATAGAGCCATGCATACATGTCGTTAATTTATTGGGTCACTTTTTCGCACTCTGACAAAATACAAACAATATGCGAAAGCAAAGACTTAGTCAAAGCAATGCCACTTGTCGAAGATATAATGACTAAAGAATTAAAAACTTTGCGACTTTCCACTAAAATTTTAATATACGGCTTTAGGAGGACTTAAATTCCCCAAAAAAGTAAAAACTTAAAATCAAGTTCGTGTCTAAAATCAAAAGACGTGTCACAATCTTAGTGGCTAAGATAAAGCAAAGATTGACACCTTGAAAGACAGAGTCTGACACTTGCAAATACTACGTAAGGAATGAAAATGCAAAAAAATAGATACATATGGCCAAATATAATTGGTTCGCACTTCGTAGTGCTACCTAAATGACTAAAGAAATAATGAACACACATGGATCCTTCTTAATGGCTCACTTTTTGCAAATCTGACAAAGACTGACAAATGCGAAAAGGTGGAAATTTTTTATTGGATAGTTCACAGGCACAATTAAAAACTGAAAAATGTGAAGCAACTTGGAGAAAAACTATTGGCTCAAAATTCGCATATGATAGAGGAAAGAAAATACAAGGTTGACATAGCGAAATGTGGAGCTACTTAGAGAAATCCTATTGGCTTGGATTTCTCAAGTTTTAGAATAAAGAAAACAAAAGGTTGACAAAGTGATATTATTGAAGCACTCTTATTGGCTTGAATTTCGCAAACGCGAAGAAAGTACAAAAATTACTGAAAATGTAAAATATTTGGAGCAATCTTATTGGCTGAAATTTCAAAATAGAACTTCATAGGAAATGAAAAGATTTAAATAGAACTCGACACATTGAATCCAGGTTAGCACTTACAAATTAGATCGAGCTTCGCAAAAAAATAGATCTAGCAAAATAATAAAGATTTTAATGTTGGGGCGGACTTAGATGCTTCAACTAAATGGATCTAAAGAGATATTTCAGATCCACAACCAAAAATAGCTATAATGGCTATAAACGATGTGAAATACTGAAAATAAACTTACAGTGAAATATTGAACCGTAAATGACTCAAGTAAGATGCGGAAACACAAATCTAAGCACACAATCAAAACATCCATTTAACTAATATTTCAAAATATTTAGGTGAGAATTGGAATTTTAAACCTGATTAGCTTGAAGATGATTACGGAACAATTAGGGCTTCACAGATCTATAAATAAACTTCAAGCTTCTTCACTCTAGCAAATTAAAAGCTTCCAGATTGATCCTGCACACACATAATCACCAGCTCTAATACCATGTTAGGGAAATGATGGGAAGTATAATTAACAAATTATAGATAAAAATATAAATTCCAAAGATTATAGATTATGATGTACATTTAAATTAATCACAAATTTAGCTTATTATGGATTACACATTACAAAATGTAATAACAAGAGATGAAAGTAAATAACATGGATTAAAATGAGACAGAGAACACCATATTTAAAGTGGGGAAACCCAAAGGAAAAAACCCCACTAAAATAAAGCACTATCTGTATTAAGAATTTATCAAGACTTTAACCCAACACTTCCACTTCTCTCCTCGGTCTCATAGAGATAATTGCAGATCAATGTCTTCGCAATTATACAATTCACTTACATAAATTTTTTTAGTATTATCTTATCAAATAGATACATGTTATAGTATGTTATGTCCATATAAATCCCACGAAGGATCATCATCATCATATATATAGGATGGGTGAATGGTCATACCGTCTCACTCTCGAGCTATGAAAAGATCGACTTTGAGTTTATAAATAAACTTTTAATAAAAGGGTCATAAGTGGTGGTCCACCAAAAGGTATCCCCACTTGACATTATCAACCCCAACATACCTCACTCTCACACTTCATTTAGCCTCTAAACACCTAGATGATTAAGCTCAAATGTAATTTATGATCCTAATATAAATGTAAAATTGTAGTAAAATGAATATATAATGAAATACAAAAATATACCAAAACAACTAAGCAATAAATAATGAAACTCGTTATCCAAAATTCACCCCGAGTGGTAATTTTGATAACATGCATCAAATTCTTCGGTCCCGAGCAAGTAAGATTGATTCAAGGTGAAAATCATGTTTCGGGTCCCTCGGCTTCTTTCTAACTCTCCCCGTCCAAGAAGAAAACCTAACAGTCGAAAATGTGAAAAATTGCAAAAACCAAGCTTGGTGCCGAAATACGAGAGAAAATCGGCTAAGTCCTAGCCCAGCAAAGACTTGGGACAGTTGGGATATCGGATGCGCGGGCGTGAAAAGGCGAGCTGGCCAAAAGCAAGGGAAGAAATGCCTAAGTCTTTGTTTCGCATAGTTGGGACATCCGGGACAAAAGTACGTGAAGGATGCGGATCGGCCGGTTTGGTGCAAGTCAGTCCATTTCGGCGGTTCAGAGAAATTTGTCCCAGGCAGTCCGGGACAGTTGGGACAAGAGTATGCGGAGGATGCGAACCAGCCGGTTTGGCCGAAACAGAGGACTTTCGTTTGGGACATCCGGGCCAAAAGTACGCGTGGGACGCGAAAATCCGAAGGAGCCGAGAGCGAATGGAATCTTGCCACATGTCTTCGCCGCAAAGAGGGACAAGGAAGCCCGAATCGGGCGGTTCGGAGAAATTTGTCCCAAGACAGTTTGGGACAGTAGCCGGGCCAAAGGGATGCGAGGGATGTAAAGAGCCAAAGGAGCCATCAACGAATCAGAGTGTGACACGTGTCACAAGGGGAAGCGCAATGGAAATTGGCTAAGTGTTTTTTGGCCAAAAAATTTCAAAGGGCAAGGTTTGAAGGGTCGGCTGAGCCAATAGACACAGGACATGTGTCCTAAGGTGGGGAGTTCGGAGCCAGGGAAAGACTTAGGAAAATTTGACAAAAGTCTTGGGCCAAAAAATTAAAAGACAAGGATGACCCCGCGCCCCGTCCTCCAACCAGATCACGCCACGTGTCCCAAGTGGCGGGGCGTGGGGAAAAAATGGAAAATTTTCCAAAGTTATAAAAGTCAAAATTTTGAAAGGAAAACCCACGAGAAGGGAAGGAAAGAGAATTGCTCATCCAATCAGCACCCGACACGTGTCATCCAAGTGGTAGAGCGCGGGAAAAATTCAAATATTTTCCCGCCGATCCGTTTGGCTTTTTTTGCCCTAAATCTTCAAATCACCATAACTTTCGATCCAAAGCTCAAATTTTCACGTTCTTTATATCAATGGAAAGATGGTAAAATTCTCTACACGATTTCAGGGTCAATCTTGCATTTTGGTTCAGTTTGGAGAGAGAAAATCAAGAAACATCTATGGCGTGTAGTAATGGCCAGAACTGACGTTTCAACAACCAGTTTTAATGCACATGGGTCGCATTCTTCTTCAACACGGCCAAGTAGTGATGTTTCAACTACTTATTTTAATGAAGAATGTGTTTTGGTCTATGGTTGAACCGCTTTGCACGTTTTCCTACATTTTCTCTCTCCGGGCTCGACCCATGCATTGTAAATAGCTAGATTTGGCTCATTTTTCGGGGGTTCATCTTTTCGGCTCGCCCTCCCTTCTTTTCTTCTCCAAGGTTGAAAATGGAGTTCAAACCTCCTCCTGCCGCTCCTGTAATGGCATTTTTGCCTTTTACTATTGAAATGATGTTACATGTGCAAACTTCTGAAGCAACAAAAACGTGTTTCGTGATGCATGTGTCCATCCTTGCTCGTTTTTCACTTGTTTTCTTCTTGCCTCTCTTCATTGTAGGTATTTGTGCATGTTTGAATGTTCATTGCAGGTTTGGAGCCGTGTTCATAGTGTTTTGGGACATTTTCTGTGTGAAATTTATCCTTGGGTTCGTGATGCATCTGTCCATCCTTCCCATTGCTCACCTCTCCTTGTTCCATGGCAGTTTTGATAGATGTTCAACATTCTCCTTCTCTGGTGTATCACCATTTTAGTGTAGGATTTTTGTTCTTTTTCTCTTCTCTCTCTCTCCCTGTCTCCTTGGTGGTTAGATTAGGATTAGATTAGCTTGCCTGCACTGGAATAGCTTGTGGCAGGTAGTTTAGGAAGAGGAACCAACCTTCTCTGGAGATTCCTTTCTCATTCTTGCAAGTCCCACACTTGGAGGAAGGTTTCAATGTTGTGCAATCACACTGGATGCTAGAGTGATCAACCTAGAAATTTGATCAACATCCAGGGGTGCTGTGATTTTGCACTAACGAAACCATAATTACAAAGAGAGGGTAAGAAACCTTAGCTGATTTACATAGTTTTGAAGTATGAAAAGAGTTAGAAAATTTGGAAATACAAAGCATTAACTATTGCACTAGAGCACAAAAAAATGTAGTTCTGAGGAAATAGGCTAGATCAGGGGGCACTTGGAGAGGGAAAGGAGCACCCGTGGGTACCCTAGACTTGTTTCGGGTGCCTATTCTTATGGAAATTCTCAAAAAACTCCTCTGAGGTGTCACAAGGTGTTCACCTTTTATCACCTTTGATCACCATGAGGTTGTACCAAGATCGCCGATGTCGCTCTAAACCTTAAATGAAGAATGAACCTGTAAAACCCTCAAATAAACATCAAATCCTAAAAAGAAAAATGAAAAATGAGGGGTCAGACTATCCTCAACTGTCACAATGGTGAACTTACAACTGAGAACTGCACTACATATTAGACCCAATGTAGTTCTATGTGTGTTTATGTGGAATTGTGCCCTAGGTTGCTATTGTGCCAATCACACTTGGATAACTAGTAAGTAGCTAGATGTAAAATCTAATAAATGTGTGCATGGACTAGAATGAACTTCCATCCTATGAAGTGTGATGCAAAAACCAATCTTTTTGTCCCATGCGATGTAGCTTGATCGATGTAATGGAACTCTTAGATGCCTTAATGGATGCAACCTTAGGCGGTGATAGCTAATTCTTAGTGCTTGGTCCTTTATTATGAACACATAACTTTATATTTATATGATTCATTCACTTGAATTTCATAATTAAGCTTGAAAATGCCGACTACTAAAAAGATATTATTCTCAAATGTCTAGATTGGACCCAAAAAGTGTGAGTAAAGTACAAGGGGGACAAGAGCACCTAGAGTGGATGAGGGCACTGACACCGACATCTTGACTAGGTGCTAGTGTTTATGATGAAAAATATTGAAGATTAAAAAGGAATTCTAAGAAAGTAAGAGTGTTAGACTGGAAGTACCAATAGAAAGGAATGAAAGGTGGCCAAAGACATGGGTTAATAAGTACTTTTATTAATTAGAAATCATATGAGTAGTAGTATGCAATCAAGACTAGATAATTACCCAAAGTATGTGATTTTGTGTCTACATTTTCCCCCACTTTATGTTGGTGAGAGAAAAGATCGGTAACATAAAGTAGATAGAGATGTGTACTTGATAACCACATAGATCAATGCAAAGAAAGTGTGCCGAGGGACTAAATAAAGCATGGAATGATAAAAATGTGAAACTTGGATTCTATGGATGAGGAAGTGCAAAAAATGATGATGAAAATGAACCTAGGGTGGAAATGCATGTGTAGATGTTATGATGTGTTTTTATTGATGTCGATGCGTGTGATGTTGTTTTTTGTTGATGTTGACTACCACTTCCCATACTGATGAACCTGCAAAAGATAATCCAAGAAGTCAAATAGGCATCTATATGATTAAAATATGTAAAAAGTGTATAAGGAAAGTATATAAAAATGCTGGAAATGTGAAAAGGAACATGTGCAACTGATCCATGATGAGAAAAAGGGGTGTAGAAAGGATCCTGTAGATGATGTCGACGCATGAGTTTTTGGGTGATCTCACGGAAGTATAATGGAAAGTGTAGGGAGAATTGTTTGGTGTAATCCACAAAACTTTAGCCATTTCATGGTATGTAGAACACCACTACAAATGGTGTGTATAAATGCATGTTGTTAGGACTATATACCCTATAAAATATTATGTGTATGTATTTCAGTAGACTATGATGAACTACCGATCGGTGTATAACCGCCACCCTGTCTTAGGTATCCAAGAAAGGCTGTTGTATTTCCCTGGTTTCGTGGAATCCAGAAAGGGTACTATGCTAAAGACCCAAGTATGATTATGAGCCCTATTTGAAACTGAAAACTATGTTGTACTCTGGTATCGCTCTACGTGTATAATGCTATATGGGGTGACTGATTCACCCAAATGATACCCCCTTATTTGGGGTGCATGTGAAGTCTCTAAAGGAGTATGCAGCCCAAAGGAGGACCAAATGTTGTGTTGAAACTGTGCCCTATAGGGGGAAGGGAATGTTCTTGGTAGAAACCAAGGTACACGTAAATAATTTAGGAAAATAAGTGTTAGTACAAGTAAAGAAAAACACTCATGTAAAAGATGAAATGTAATCTAAGTAGATAATATGTAAGCTAAGATGCAAGAAGATAATGTAAACATGCGAAAAGTAAATGTAGATTGTGAAAACCGGGTTGTAAACATGGGCCATCACTTACGATGTCGCAAGACAATCATGGTTGTAGTGGCCACAAGTAATTAGAGAACAAACAAGACATAGGGAAAATCCCACAAAAAATGACAAGAAAAAGCAAACATTGTAGCATACAACCATGGAAACAAATATTCCTACATAACAAATATTGTACATGAAGCACCCATTAGTACATTAGAAAGATAAAAATTATGTCGAAGCATGGACAATATGAGAAAATGATGTGCTATAATACAAAATAAAATAATAACACCTGGAGTGTATGAAAGTGGGTGCGCTTAGGAGCCGCTATGGACCGGTAATAGTATCTGTGCAATCATCCATACTACGTGTAATGGATATGTATAATATGTGATAACAAATAGAAAACAAGTGAACACACATGTGTGTATGGAAAAGGATAATGACATACAAGATATCTGTCTAACATGTGTAATAAGATGAATATGTAAAATCATAAGTAAGTAATAATAAATGCAAATAAGATATACGGATATTGTGGATGAGATAGAATGTAAATTAAGTATGAATGATAGGGGAAGTGTGCCCTTCAAGTGGATGTGTATGTATGTGATGAGGTTCATTTTTTTATTCCCCCTCGGTAGTCAAGAATGAACTCGTAAATGAGAGTGCATCATCGGGAGGTGGTGTGAGCAATGTGTTGTATGTAAAAAGGGGTTGATGAATAGAGTGATGATTGTGGGATGGTAATGCATTGATGATATTGTATGCGACATAAGGAATGAGTGTTGTGTGATGATTTAGCCTAAAGTGTATATCACTAGATGGGTGAGTAAGATGCTAGTATGTGTGATGATGTAGCACAAGGCGTATATCACGAAATAGATGAACGTGATGATGGTAGAAAATGTGATGATGTAGAAAAAGTTGTATAACACGAAATGTATGGATAAGATACTAAAAAAGGGTGATGATTTAGCCGAAGAGTGTATATCATGATATGTGTAAAGAAGTTGATGGATAAAAAGGTTGATGTATTGATTTTGGAGATTAAAGTATATAATGATGTAGGTGTGATGACGTGAGGTTCACTTTTAGTTTAGACCCTTAGCGATGAGTATGAGTATGAACCATTGGAATAAAGTGCGTCGGAGGGTAGTGAGCGTTGTTCATTGTGTTTGAGAGATGTATGGTGTTTGGTTGATTTTATAGTGTTGCTTGTGAATGTGTTACTCATGTAATATGTTGTAATGTGTTGTGAATGTGCCTAGTGTAGAAGTATGTAGTGTGTAGGTAGAGTGTGTAGTGTGTGCGGTTTATGTGTATAGGATGCCCTCAATAGTCAAGTGTGAACTAAAGCACAAGGGTGTGTCATCGAAAATTTTTGATAGAGATGTATGGTTTATGCAATAAAATAGATGTGAAGTATAGAGTAAATGAGGATAAATGCGAGAAAACTAATAGTGCTATAAGGGGGAATAAGTAGGTTACCCCCAAGTGTGCCTATGATGGAGATATATGCAGTGACGTGATAGGTACCTTGCCATTGTGGGAGAGAATTTTTGTGTCATGATAAGAGAGAGGGCCAACACAATGGTAGGCTGAAGCAACAATAGGACCATGTGATGGTGGTAGAATTTGAATTGTGTCTTGGCTATTAGTAGAAGGAATAAATACTTTGACAAAATGAATAGGAAAAGAAGTGGAATAGGATGGGGAGGAATCTTGAATGGTGGTAACTTAGGTTGGATTGATAACACTACGAAGTCTTGATAGGAGAAGACGGTAGAATGCTTTTAAGAAGAGGTTGTGTATTCGGACTTGGTAATTTCATAGATGAATTAGTAAGAGGGTGTGTTAGACTAAATATTAATAGAGGTTTCTTAGGAGACACTTGATTCTCAATAGAAGGAATATGAGACGTGATGGCATGGTGTTCATTACACATAAATTAATCAGATTTAGAAAACCAATAGGGCGTAACAAGTGTAGATGGACGTGCAACAAAATGTTGGGTAGTAAATAAGATAAATCCTTAATGCTCAATATACTTGATTATTCATCATAAAGCATAACAATCATCGTCATTATGTCTATTGATTCAATGATAATTGCAATATGGAATACCCTGATATTTTTCAAGTCGGTAAGGAGGATAGGCTGGAGTAGATGGTAAAGTGATCAATTGATGACTTAAGAGCTCACTCGAATGTCATTTTGCTTAGCATTGTGATTAAACGTAAGAGGCTCGTAATGGTATGACCTTATGCTCATTTATATGAGCACATGTAGAAGACAAAGCATGAAGATGAAATGTAGAAGGAGAATGGACATGATCATGAGAAACATCCTTAAGTTGTTGGATTTCATATTTAAGATATATGATCTTGGATTCCATAACTTGAAATTTGTTGCAAACTAAATAATGAAAATATTGAATTAACTCCAATATGGGTTGATTGGATGGAGGATCATGAAGGCTAGGGTCATCGGATAGATGATGGAATATAGGACTTATTTCATGTGGTAGCGTATCCTTAGGAAGACACATGGAGTCTAAGGATTTTTGTAGAACAACCTAGAAGTCGAGATGCAAGTTAAGTAAATCAGATAAAGGAATTTTAGGAATTTACGACCCATGATAGAAGAAAAATGAGGATCTAAGAGTGTTTGAATGAGGTGGGTTCACTAAAATGATTATGCTAAAATGAAATTAAGTGATAAAAATGAAACCCGAATTGCAAAAGAGAGGGCAATAAATGTTAGGCCGATTCACGAGTTTTGTAGTATGCACGAGTTGGAAAAATAGGAAATACAAAGCACTGACCATCACACTGGAGCACAAAAATGTAGAATCGAGGAGATAGGCTCGACCGGGAACCCTGGAGAGGGACAGGGGGCACTCATGGCCACCCTAAACATGTTTCTAGGCTCACGGGTCTACATAAATGCTTATAAAAACTCCTTTGAGGTGTTGCAAGGTGTTAAAATTTTATCTCCTTTGATTTCTCCAAGTTTGCACTAAGATTTACGAGGTCATTGTAAACTTGCAATGAAGAAAGAACCTACAAAACCCTCAAATAAACATCAAATCCTAAAAATAAAGATGTAAAATGAGGGGTCAGACTATCCTTAGCTTTCACAATGGTGAAATTAAGACGAGTGTTGTACTACATCTCAAACCCAATGTAGTTCGTGTGTGTGTGTATAGAATTGTGCCCTAGGTTGCTCTTGTGTTAGTCACATTTGGATAATGAGAAAGAAGATAAATGTAGAATGTAATAAATGTGTACTCGAAATAGAATGAAATTCCCTCCTATGAAGTGTGATGTAGAAAACCAGCCCTTGTGTCCCTTGTGATGGAGCTAGATGGATGCAATGAAGCTCTTAGATGCTTTGATGGGTGCAACCTTAGGTGGTGATAGCTAATGCTTAGTGTTTAGTCCTTTATTATGATCACATAGCTTTATATTTATATGATTCATTCACTTGAATTTCATAATCATCCCCAAAAAGGATGAATAATAAAAATATAATATGCTTAAATGGATAGAAAGGAATCAAAAAGTGTGAGTAGAGTACAAGGGGAATAGGATATCCTAGAGGGGACGAGGGCACCTGATGCTAGCATCCTAGCTGGGCGCTAGTGTCTAGGATGACAAATTCCGAAGAGTAAAAATGAACAATGAGAAAGTAAGAGTGCAAGACTTAAAGTAAAAATAGAAAACAAATAAATGTGGCCAAAGACATGGGTTAATTATTAATTTCTTACTTAGGAATCATAAGAATACTAGTATGCGATCAGAACTAGATAATTACCCAAAGTGTGTGATTATGTGTCTACACTAGACTAGGTATACATGAGCACCTGTAATTGGGTCTTCAACCTGTACCTTCACCATGAGACTCATGTGAGTGTCTCAACACAATCCTATTATGTTCTCCATGCCTATAACATGCTCGTCAAGTAACCAAGTAGAAAACACCATCATGCACCATCACCTAGGCTAGCTAGGTCACTTGATTAGGCTTGTTAGACCAAGCCAATCTCACTGAATCCACTCATGCAATCATGAAACCACTTGAATCTCCATGTCACCATCATTTCAAGCACCTTATAACACTCCTCCATCATCATATTTGTCATTAATGAGCTTTTACATCAATGATAACACATATACTTGACACATGCCAACAACTCTTTTTAGGTAGAAGTATGCAACATCCTTCCCTTTTTACATCCCAAAATTGACGACCGTATAGATGGCCAATAGACCATCAGTTGGTTAAAATGAAGTGTTAAGGGATAGTTACGCATTGCTGAAAATAACTCAAGTTTTTAAAGGAAATTAAGGTAACAATTGGGAGTCTTAGCTCGCACCGGAATTTTCTATCAAATATATGTTTTATCGCATATCGAGATAATGATTTTTAGGGTTTTGACCACTAATAAGATCACTACATGATCATCATTATGTTTGAATATCAATTTTTTTACTTTTAACCTCTAGAGTAAATATCAACGTTGGAAATTATATGATTGACAATAATTATGTTGCATGTTAATTCTCTTGTTTGGACTCCTCGCTTTGGGTCATTTGTTGATTATGAACCTCTCTATTTTAATTGAGTATAATTGGTCTATTTAATTGGGCATGGTATATAAGAGTAGATATTATTTACGTCCCTATTTTTGATGGTTGTGTCTTTGTATAAATTGTTGCTTGATCTAATAAATTAAGTGCACCAAAGACTTTTAGATGTATTATTATAACATTACTTAACTTAATCCTTCACTTAAACTAGTCTTATGATTAATTAATTAAGAAAAACAAAAAGTATGATCTTGCATACAATGTTTATCACGGGGATAATGGTAATGATCATTAATAAATTATTGAGTAATATATATATATGGCAGAAATATAATATAGTTTATACTTCAAAATATGAAGGTATGATGATAGTAAATGTGATTAATCAACATTTATTTGAAAATAAAAATGGGACTTGATTAACTTAATTTATTAGAATTAATCACAATTCTATATGAGATAAAAAAATTAACTTGATCATAAGCGAGATGGTATATGAAAACCTATAACAAAAACAAGATGAATTCAATAAAGGGAAAATAATAGTTAATCCATAACTCGAATAAGTTATTAAGGCCCACTTGGAACATAACGAATGACTTAGAGGAGTATTATGAAAAGACCTCTCAACTATAAATTAGATAAATAATGGAATAAATTAGTTTTGTAGGACTTACCACATGATGAAATTTGATTATGGATAGACAAATTTGATTACAACATAGATTGGATATAATCTCACATCATCACACAAACATCTAGGCATAGTGCTAACTAGGGGTAGTTATGGATTAGGGAAAGAGGATGTAATGGTAACCCATTATGTGGTCTCTCCTATTCCATAAAGACCCTGAGTGGGTTGTGGTTATTTTCATTTATGGATATGGTCATGTAAAGAACACACCCCTTCCTTCTTAACATGTTCACCTTCTTAAACAAAAATATCTAGATAACTGTGTCAAGATATTTGTTTGGTGGTGGAAGACTATGTCCCTAAGACTTATGTGCGGTCTCGGGATAAGTTGTTTATGCATGAATGCAAGTTTTTTCAAAGTAATGCAAGTAGATGATTGCATTCTCTATTCACCATATCCTTGATTTATATATGTCGATGTTATTAAGGCCCACTTACCACCGGGATTTTCATTCCTTTCATGGTATCAGAGCGATAGATGATGTAGACATCCAGTAAGTTTTTCTTTGCAAGCAAGGGTTTATTTTTTTCATGTATATGGAATTTGTTAGAAATTTTTTGCAGCATGCATTTTTATGCAAAATGGAGTGCGGAATTGGATTTGGAAGGTGCCAAAACCCTAGAATCGATCGTAAACTTGACCATGTTTTGAGACAGTCAAATATGGGTGCATTCTTTTATCCATTGGATATAAGCGTGTACCTTCTGGACGCATTCTTTTACCCTCTGGGTATTTCGGTTTTGGATGTAATATTTTATCCACTGGATGTAGATCTGTACCCTCTGGATGCATTCTTCTTTCCATTGGATATAAGCGTGTACCTTCCTGGATGCATTCTTTTACCCTTTGGGTATTTTGGTTTTGGATGTAGTCTTTTATCCACTGGACGCAAATCTGTACCCTATGGGTGCATTCTTTTATCCATTGGATATAAGCGTGTACCTTCCAGATGCATTATTTTACCCTCTGGGTATTTCGGTTTTGGATGTAGTCTTTTATCCACTGGACGCAGATCTGTACCCTCTGGTGCATTCTTTTATCCATTGGATATAAACATGTACCTTCTGACACAATTATTTACCCTCTGGACATTTTAGGTTTTGGGCGCAGGATTTTATCCTTTGGTCACAAGCATGTATCATGTGGATGCACTCTTTTACCCTTTGGAAATTTGGGTGTCACGTGTACCTTTTAAAAAGATCAACATTACAATATTATTTTAATAGAAAAACCTTGTAGAGCTCATAACTTTTGATCCGTAGCTCGGATTAAGGTGATATTTTTTTGAAATTGTGTATTTTTTCAAGATCTACGTATTGGTGAAATTTTTATACACATATTTAAAATTTAAAAGGTACTATTACTCATTGTAATATTTACATGCACTCAATTATAAAGTGCCATATTTGGGAGGATGTTGTGATCACTTATGGATGCATTTTTGGTTGAGCCCGATGTCCTAAAATTTTGGGTATTGCATTATTTTATGTATGGGTGTATACATTTATATCTCTCTTGTTTGTTGAGATATTTTGGATCTGTATTTTCGACACTTTTTGACATGTTAACAGTCTCTCTTGTGGGGGAGCTATTTTGGTGGAGCCCAGTGTTAGTTTGTTAGTGTTCGAGTAGTTGATTTTGACAACTCATACAGATCTGTGGTGTCACTCTACCCATTTTGTAGTATAGGAGGGTGTGGTGTTGATACTTCTTCTTCGGGTTTCATGCCCTTGCCTTGTTACCTTGGCTTTTTCTTGGATCATGGCACTCCTATTTATTTGGATCTCGTGTCCGCTTTGTTGCCTTGGTTGTTCTTGGATCATGGCACACCTATTTATATGAGTTAATCAAATTATGTTTGGTGTTTGTTTTTCACTTTTGACATCACTCCATTTACGGTCTCCTTACATGGACCTATTCTCGTGAAACCCGGTGTCGATTGTTTTTTATTTCTATGATTGAGCAAAGGATTTAGACTACAGTGCGCAAAGACACTTCTTCAAATTTGCGATATTTTTGGAGGTGAGATTCTCGAGGATATCTTGCAAATGCACTTTTCTCTCTCGCTTTTTATTACTTGTTTTAGGTACCTTGCGGTGTCCATTTTTCCCAGTTATTGTATGTGGGTACCTCATCAGGTCTTGTTTTCGGGACCCACCTTCTTTTCCACCCGCCTAAGCTATGCTTACGGGAGGGTGTTAGTGTAGGTTATTATTTATCCTTTTATTTATTTATTAGGATAATTCTTAAACTTGTGTTAGCCCTACACTTGTTGGGTTATTTTCTTAGGTGTACTAGTTGTGTGGAGTTAGCTTACTAGTTGTGTTGAGTTAGCTTCTCAGTTATATGGAGTTAGCATACTAGTCTTTTGGAGTTAACTTAACTACCAGTATCAATTAGTGGGAGTTATTCACCACTGATTTAGGTAGTAGTTGCACTTCCCTCCTCATATATGTACATCTTTCTTATTGAATAATTCAAGTCATTCTATTGTAATGTATTGAGCATTATGGATTATGATGGATTTCCATATATGGTATTTTAGCTCTTCTACTTTGCAAATCTAATGTGGTGTGCTATTATCATCTGAGATCGTGGCTTAGAACAATATTCTTATCATTCCTTTCATCATATTCCATAGTACAAAGTTAAGAAATTGACTTTCGTGGTAGACATTTAAGGATGGAAACATAGGTTTCTCAACCTAGAAAAATTTAAACCTGAAAATACTAAAGATTATATGGTTGATCACATAGAGTGGATTGAAGGGAGATAATAATTTACCATTCTCAGCTACACAATGTTTATATATGGAGTTTTATTGGATGGATCAAACTTAATTTAATAACTAACTGCTTCACAATTGTTGACTTATTTGTATTGGGTTAACTCTATTGCATACTCCATTGACTGGAAGTAATTTTTTTTTCAATTTTGTGAAAATAAATGATGTGTTACATCTTCATTTTTTTGTTTTTCATTTTGTTCTTTATTATCCCCCACTCTATTGTAACTTTTTGGTTTTCATTCTTATTTAGTTTTTGATGCGCTTTGTTATACCATGCACAATTTTTCTTGTTCTTTTCTCTGGGATCTAGGAATTTTTCTCTTCCTTCTCGAGTTAATAGTTCTATCGCAAAAAGGAATGTTTTTCTTTTTTGAATATAAATGTCAACTATATGATTACTATCTTCAAAAGTGAAAGTTTGAATAAAATCATATTGCAGTTGTCCCCAATTGCGTGTTTCTCTTCTTCTTTCTTGGTGAACATACCATGTTTTTAGTAGTGGTGTCAATGTTTTTGGGAATATATACACCCACCATTTTGGATATATCTCATTGATTTTCCAAGTTTCAATGCACTCTTGGATGTGTATTTGAGGACATTCTTCCATGCAATACTTAGGACATTTATTAATAGTCTTGTCTTCTAGTGTAAATATTGAACAAAACATATCGATGAATTTTTCCTAGGTTAGATTCTTAGATTTATGCACAACACACCATGATACAACTATCCCTTTTAGTGCATATTCTAATGCACTTACTCTTATCACTTTCTGAGGCACACATTTTTTCAATTCTATTAAGAATGTATCTAAGTTCAAAGTTCTAAAGTATTAAAGAATACATTAAAAAAAATGTACCATCCTCATTGGTCTAATCTCATACTCTCTTCTCATCCAATGATTCAAATTTTCATCCAAGTCACCCCCAACTCAGGATTCTATTTCACATGGGATACAAATTTCTTAAATCATCTCCTCTTTCTTTAATAGATTCATTAAAATTGTGTGGGGCTGAAAATGAGTCCCTGTCCATGTTGTGTTCATAGGATGAGAGAGCGCTTCTTACCACATCTCATATTGTAACATGCCCGATACAATATGTACATAATGAGTGGGTGTTGATTAAAACATTCCCATCTAGTATCACATACATCTCCTTTTTTTGGTTTCAAATCTTACATAGTGGTTATATTAACAAATTTATTGTGTTTAAATATCACTTTCTTACACGTTTTTAATCACATGACACTACTAACGATCATTTTGATAGTTTAGGGACCATAAAATAATGAACCAATGAGTCTATCTAAGCATATATTGCACACTTTATGTCTATGATATATCAATCAACATTTACCCCTAGTTATACACGGTATATATTAATATTTTTCTTTGTATGATATCATCAAATATATGCCTCATGAGTTTATTATACTAACGAAATAATGGAAACACAAAGGAGAAATATTTACTATGTAAATGTGATATTGAATCTAAGAAAATGCACGATCTACCCAAGCAAGAGGAGGCATCTAAATATAAATTCCATTAAAGGAAGACATGTTGCCCACAGTCTTATACAAGAAAATCAAGTCAATCTTATGTTCATGCATGAACCCATCAAAATTGTAGGTCATGTAACATATCAAAGCATATAAACATGTCCCATTAAGTGGTAACAAATATTATAAAAATTGACTAATAAATAAAAATTTTAAAACTTAAAAAATTTAGGTAATTTATGAATTCATTGTGCCTAAGTATGATTGAGATCTTAAAAATACTTGTCTGGCCATTTTATATATGTTTGATCATTTTATAAATGTTTTGTCAAGTGTCATTGTGGGAAATTTTTCTAGTGGAACAAAAAGTGGGACACAATTATATTCTTTGACTAATAATCAATAAGAAACAATTCCCTAATACATGTATAATACATCTCATTAATCAAGTTATATGTATTTGGAGAGGATAAGAAGATAAGACATAGTTTTCCTTTTCTAGTGGTGTCATGTTTTAGGGGAAGGAAATCATGTGTCTCTATTATGGGGTTGTATACTTTCATTGTTCTCATTCAGAATTCATGGTGATAGTATGTAGAAAATGATATTATGAGGAATTCATATGACAATGCTATTGACATAGTGGGTGATGGTGGAAATGGTTGTGAATAATGAAGCCTAGAGAAAGGTGCAAGACAAGTTGTAAGGATTGGAGGGAAAGGGAAAAATTATGGGGATTCGGACATATACGCGTCTTACCTATTTTTAAGTGGTGGTGAAGGAGACTATGAATGTAGTCCCCTTCTATTATGGGGAAATTTATTACATTATGGGATGAATTTCATTGATGGAATGCTTTATGTTTTAACGAGAACCACCATGACATTCAACATTACCCCTACATTTGGGATTCACCTGAGTAATTTTGAGTAGAGAGATTCCTTATCTTTAAGGGTAGGAGAATCAAAGTAATGAGTAATGAATTTTAGTTTTCCCCCTTTGGCGTGGATCATTGATTTTACCGCGAGAAGTTTTTAGCCTTTCCATTGTTCACTTTTAGCTGGCAAAACTATTGATTCATTTCCATTGGGTTCCCCGTCTGCTCCATGTTGTTCCCCTCATAAGGGTGCTACTTAGTGCTATTATATTTTTACATATTTTGGTACTTTGTATCTATTTAATGCTTACTAAAATATTGGGGCGATGATAAATTCATTAACCATTAGGTTAGGAAGAGATGAAAAAACATGTTGCAATAACTATACAAAGGAAGTATTCAATTTTCTCTAAACAATTATAAGGTCCTTAATAAAATCCTCACATAATAGGATATGTCTCGTTGTAGAGTTTTTACTCCCTAAATTATGAAATCAATTCAAAAAAATCATTTCTTTATTGAAAAATAGTGAGACTATTTTTCCTTATTTATTAGAACAATGAATTCGTTGTCTTTGCATTATATTATCTTCAAAAACATCAACGAGAGAGTAAATATAATATAATTTCCCTCTTTTCCATACTTACGGACCACAAAAATTAGTGCGTGTCACTAATTTTTGGATCTCAATCCATGTGACCACCATTTCCCTCTCATATGTTCTCTAGTTTAAATAAATGGACAATATGGATAGTAGAGAGGGTTTCATTTTGAATTCTCTTTGTTGTTGCATCGAAGGATGAATTTAAAAAAAAATGTGGATGTTTATAATTTCTCATGTTAATGCCAAATCAAATTTAATACCAACCTACTAATGTGGTGGTTTATAGTTTCTCCTATGATGCTTGATAGACCTATTTATGGTCAAAGTGCGCATAACACAAGAAGAAGGATTTGAATATGGCACATTGTTAAAGGTTTGCTATTGAAACAAGGGTAGGAGTGTTCTTATTTATTTATATACTAACCAACATGTAGGGAAAGGGTTAACTTTGATGGTCGTTTAGTCAATTTTCATGATTTTCACCGTTAAATATTTGATGATATTTGAAACAACCATATTATACGATTTGTATATTTAAAATAGGAGTGTTGCTTTTCACATAGATTTTTATATAAAATATACTAGTATACATACACATATACATATTAAGAATAATGAAATAAACATAGAATATGAAATATTTAAAAATTACCATAAACTAAAAGTTGTTTTATAGGCATAGATAGCCGGTAAATTGAACTCTCCAAGACATCTTGGAAAGGTATTCTCTGTTTTTGTTTTACCAACACAAAAGAAATTGGAAAATTGAATTTTTGTTTTTACCTAAACTACCCACCTCATACTTTTCTATTTTTATTTTCTTGATTGATAGGGCCAATAGAAATGGAGTGAAAGTTAATGAAGGATGCCAAGGTAACAGAAATGAAATGATTTGACCACTTGGTGGGACATGAGAGACATGTTAACAAAATATCAAACTCACTAGCTAGATAAGGCGCTCCCCTACTAAGCATACCATAAATGGTAGAAGGTATTCCTGAAATTTTAATTCTTTTATTACATGTTGAAGATGCCTTCAAATCATCCATTAAATTTTTCCTTCTTTTCAATCAAAAATTTCCATGTAGAATATTTCAATGTTAGATTATAGTTTTTGTAAAAATATTCTTATCCTACAATTTCTAAATGTCATTTATCTTTCATCTCATTGGGTGTCAACATTTCCATTTATTCTTCATTAAAGCCAAGGAAAATAAAATTATACTACATTATAGTTGTAAAATTCCTTACTATAGAATATACACAAATAGAATGATAAACACAAAAATTGAACACATAAAATATTCTAGCACTGCTATGCATATCTATTCCTCTCGGCCTTCTAGATTTTGTTCTTCTTGCTTACAACGATTACAATTTCCTCACATGTATAAAGGGATTTTACATAAAAATAGATCATCCCTAAAAATAGATTGTTGTCATGAAAACAAAGCATGCAAACTTATTTTCTTTTTCCTAAAATTAGGAATAAAACAAAATTGCTCTAAATAACATAAAAATAGCTAAAAAGATAAAATCATGCATGAGAGAAATACGTTGTTTTTTTGAAATAGATAGGGATGAAACTAGTTACTTTTTTCAACACTCCCCCTTATTTATTTCCTCCAATATTTTATCATTATGGAGATGAGTGTGTATTTCTAGATGTGGCATATTCTTGATCATAAACACCCAAACAACTTCTCAAATATTCAAATTCTTCTTTTCTCAAAGGATTTGTAAAAATATTTACAAATATCTATGAAATTTAAGACATATCTCTTTGTTGTTAACCAAATACCTGATGAAATGATATCTCATGTCTATATGTTTACTCTTCTTGTAAAAAACATGGTTTTTAGACAATATTGTTGCTAAGTTGTCACAAAAATCTGTGTAGCTTCTTCTTGATTCTACCTTAAATATTTTAGTATCTCGTCATCTAAATAGCTTGAAATATCACCCATGTGGCTTCTATATACTTTGTTTCTGCTTTGAAGAAAGAGTGACCAATGGATGCTTCTTTGATTCCCATGAAACTACCCTGTTCCAAAGTGAAAAACAAATGATGTGTTTTTCTTGTCATCTATACTACCAACACAATCACTATCTATATAGCCAATGTGTTTGAACTCATCAGATGTTGAATACAAGATTCCATGATTTTAAGTTCCATATATATACCTCAAAACCATTTTTCCAACTCCGGAAATGTGAGTCTTTAGGTGATGCATGAACCTTGTGAAGAGGCTCACACAATACCTAATATCAAGCCTCACGGTTGTTAAATACATGATAATTCCAACTAATATTTTGAACAATTTTGGACATACAAATGACCTGCTATCTTCTTTGCTTGATTTCAGTCCTACTACTATTTGTGTTGGGGTCATTTGGCTAGCAATTCCACAAGTTAAATATTTTCAAGATGTCATTAGTATATTTCATTTGTGAGATAAAAATTCCAGCTTATGATTGTTGAACTCCAATGCCCAAAAATATTTCATGAGACCTAAATTAGTAATCTCAAATTATTTCTTCATGGCTGATTTAAATGAATATGTGGATAGGTCTCTAATAATGATTAAATCATCCACATATAAATATACAATCATAATATTACCTTGTTCATTTATCTTGATGTATAAAGTAAGCTCACTATTGTGTATACTAAAGCCTTTCTAAATTAAATAAGAATCAATCTGTTGTACCATGCTCTAGGAGCTTTCTTTAGTCCATAGAGTTATTTTCTCAACTTGTACATCTTTTCTTCATGGCCTTCAATCTCATAACCTTATGTTTTTTTACATATACTTCCTCTTCAAGAAATCCATTTAAGAATGTGATTTTACATCCATCTAATATATAAGCCATTTTTTTGATTTTAAATTACTAATACTATTGTTATAATGTCCAAACCTACTACTTGGAGAAAACATTTCATTATAATCTACTCCATATTGCGAGTAAATCCTCTTGCAACCAATCTTGCTTTATGCTTCTACACTTTTCCATCTGCATTATACTTGGTCTTATAGACCCATTTCACTCCTATAACTTACTTTCCTTTAAGAATATATACCAACCGTCGTGTCTATTTTTTCTCTATGGCATCTATCTCATCATCCATGGCTTGAGCCAAAATTTCTTCATTCATTTCTTCTTCAAAAGACATTGGATCTATAGCTTGAGAAAATAATGCAAAAATGAAAAAGAGTTAGATGTATCAACATTATAATTATCTTCATATAACCGACCAAGAATCCTTTTTTAACTACAATGGACTATCTAATGATGGACTAGTTTATGTTGAACTGCTTATTGAGCGATTTTTTATTGGTATTCTTTGTGAAGTTTCTTACATAGCTGAAATTTACTATAATCTTGTAGAACATCTAGTGTTGATGGAGGTGTAACTTATGCTATAACTTGATGTGCATGTATAAGAGTGGAAGAAGGTATAATACCTTACGGTTCTCACTTGTTCATTTTCCATATCATCTTGAGGAATAATTTCTGCTATCTTGATGCTTTTTTTCTATACTTCCATCCCTTTCCTCATTTTCAATAAACTAGACATCTCTTCTGATTATGAATTTTCTTGTGCCTAGATTGAACAATTTTTAGGCTTTCATATTCTATGAATATCTAATAAAAATACAATTTTCTCCTTTGTTGTTTAATTTATTCCTTAGCTCATCAGGCACATGTGCATATGCCACACAACCGAATATTTTAAAATGAGCAACTCTATGTTTTCTGTGAGTCTTAGTAGAGTTTTTAGATCTACAATGAAAAACAAATGCATGAGAAATCAAAGAAATCAAAATAACTAACAATTAGATACAATATGATCAATAACGCATAAGGCAATAATGACTCCAAATCAACCCAAATGCTACATATCATAATGATGCAAGTGATGTACATATAGGAGGAGGAAAGTGCAACTACAACCTAGATTAGTGGTGAATGTGAACATACTAAATTAACTAAGCTATATCAAAATAAACTAACACCAAGTAGCCTCTAAAAAAATTTAATTTACTAAGTACATCATGATTAAAGCTTAATGGAAACTAGCTAATAAATGTAAGAACATGAAGGAAATCATCTAATTGCTAACCATTCCTACTAAAATGTATGATTACTCTACAACATGAGCCTCTTTAGATCATGAGTAATCAAATTTGTGTGTTTGATTACCAAAGAGAGGGAAGGATCTCACCAAGAAATGGCTACAAGGCCAAGCTTGGATCTTCCTTTCTACTCAACAATGGTAGAATGGATGCACAAGATGAATTAGCTATTCCAAATAATGGAGAAGGCACATTGATCATATGTCTTATATGAAATACTAGAAAAAGTATGGTGTAGGTGTGAAATAAGGTAGGAGGATCCTTTATAAAGCTTTCCAATTTGGGGGAAGCTTGCAAAATAATGCATGTGGGATAAAGGATAAAATAGATTTAGACTTGTTAAGCTTAATTAGAGGAATTAACAAGTGATTAACAACTCATGGGAGTTGGATATGATTTAATTAATCAACTAGGATTAATTAATAGGCTAGAATAATCTTTTTAGGCTATTTGGAGGTGATTTAGGAGGAATTTGATATGATTTGAAGCATTTGAAAGAGGGATTTAGCCAATAAAAGGGTTTATTGATTAAATACATTGTTAAAAAGGCTTAATTAACTCATAAAAGGGTTTATTGATTACTAATCGGAAGAGGATTATAACTAACGAAGTGTTGTTAATTGGCATCTGGAATGTGATAAAGGCTAGTTAATTAACAAAGTGTCGTTAATTGACAAAAATAGAGGAAAACATTAGTTAATTAGAGGGAAACCATTTATTATAACGGAAATGATAGGAAATAGGATAGTTACTACAATTTAATTAATTAAACTACGTAAACAGATTTTAGGTGTCTACATTTGCCCCTCTTTAGGGTGGCATAAACAACGCCACTTCAAAGATAGTAGAAAATTACAGAAAAGTAAATTTTGAAGAGAAATTAGTAGAATGAAAGATGACCCCTTGAGTGTCATGGAGTGATAGAAGTGGTCGATCGATGATAAAAAATATGAAGGAAACAGATAGAAGAAACAAGGTGGGGGAGGGGGATAAAAATGATCCCTATTACCCTAGGTGTTTTGGAAGAAAAATTGATAGTGAAGAATATGGAAATATCTTTTGCATCTATCTCATTCAATAAATAACTTTGTTTCATCACTTTGCTCATATGATCTACATCATTGGCTCTTATTAAAATATACACATACAACAAAAGTGTAAAATAACATGAAAATATATAATACTAACATTTGTTCATTGCTAAAACACTAACTCAATGTAACATACATAACGTAATGCAATACGAGAAAGTAAAAAGATAACCTGGCAGGGAAACAAGTGCAAACACACATACAAAAACAAATAATGTTCAATGTAGTTGCACCTATATTTTTATATCAAGCTTCAGTTCTCAAATGTTCAGTTAATGAAAAGGATTAAAAATGGCACCCTAAGCAAGGATACATGTGAGGTGAATAAATGGAGGACACAAGGGTCCCATGAAAAAGAAATTGTGCACTATGAAACAATACCAAACAACTCATTGTGCAAGGAGTATAGACATAGTAAGAAAACCTGCTTTATTAATGGAGGTAGATCCATATAAAAGCTTCATCTGTGTGCATGCTTTGTAGCAATTTTTGAAATTTTCTGATTTTATAATTTTTGTGAAATTTTACCAATTTTTTGGTTTTTTTGAAATTTTACTGATTTTTTGGATTTTTTTAATTTTACCAATTTTTGCACTTTTTGAAATTTTACCAATTTTTTCAATAGTTTTAAAATTTTACCAATTTTTGGATATTTTGAAATTTTACAAATTTTTTGGATTTTTTTAATTTTACCATTTTTTTGAATTTTTTTAATTTTAAGAAGAAAATGACATAAAAGAATGACAACACTGTGGTATGTCACCAAAAATCGCTAGAAAGCAAAAATATGCCTCGGTAGCGGAAAATGTCGTCGGAAGCAAAAACATGCCCCACTTTGTAGAAAAAAGCAAAAAAATGACTATTTAATAAAAATAATCATTGCGACAAGTGATAACACATAGCGGGAAGAATATAGAAGAATCAAGATCATCATCTAGCCCATTGGGGGTGAGAAAAATGACAAACTATGGAAAGCCAACTATAAATAATAGGTTGGGAGGGTAAAATTCATCGTGACGAGTTATTGTTACCATACCCTTTTGAGTTTTAGCTAGGTGTTTACTCTAGCTTGCGAGAGAGATGTCATAAATTAAGAGGCGTAGACACCACATAGGCCAGAGTTCGAGAGTACATGAGGCCTCCTGCGGATGGTGCACCGATATGTAAACCAATAATTTTTAATTTCAAGTTCATTTATTAGTATTTATTACAAGGGGAAAAATGTGGGATGACACTAGCACAAACTTGTGGCTGCGCTTAGTGTAAGCAGGCTTCTGCTTAGTGCAAAGGACTTGCACTAGCATCAAAATGGGTAAGTTAGTATAGAAATAGGTTTTACTTGCTAGTTAGGGTTGTGTTAACATCGAAATGAATAAGCTAGCGTGCATGGGGTTGCATTGGTGCAGGCTTGCGCTAGTGCAAGAATGAACAAGCTAGCACAAAGAGGCGTGTGATAGCACATGCTTGCACTAGTGATGAATTTGTGCTAGTGTAGAAAGTCTTGCGCTAGCACATCACTTAGGCCGAAATTTTTTAGAAGAAATTTACATATTTTTAGAAAAACCTAGAAATGATTAGAAGAATTCCAAAGTAATTAGAACATCTTAGGAAGAAATTAGTAGAAGAAATGATGTTAATCATATGTGTTGTGCAATCTTATAGGTGACATTGTGTAACTTGGATGTACATGAGTGACACGGGTGCCTTAGAGCCTATGAGCAGACATTCACACGATGAGAGAAGCAAGTATTGAATAATGTTATGCATGCTACTAGTTTGAATATTATTGCATATATGCCTCACATCACACTTTGGATCACGCCTCCGACTTCCTTAATAGAGAGATGGCAGAGTGAGAGATAGAATTTTAGAATACTGACTGAGGAGATGACGGTCACCTTAGAGGATGTGTGGTGGATCCTCCGAGTACTGATCTATGGGAGCCTTGTCACTTATTACGGAGACTGTAGTGGGATTACTGATTGTATATGGAACATGTTTTTCCAGGGGAGATACCCCAGGAAGGGTATGATAATACTCGTCTATAAATGTTTCATAGATAAATAGATTACACAAACACCCATTTATTTGATGGCTCTTGTCAATTTACTTGCTTCTGATAAGACAGGTACACACTTCCTACTTGTATTAATAGGAGTGATACATCGACTTATGGATGGAGAGGTCTTCTACTAGGGCAATGCATATTGGCCCACATGTAATTTGACCTACACTTGATAGCATATCGAGGCTTGATGAGCGTGGGACCATCTACCTTATTACAAATATGGTGCAGGAACACATTGTTATTGGTTTATCACATGCGAGTCTTATGAGATAGGGCTCCGGATGAGCCATCTTTTATGGGATGGAAGCTAATAGGTGAGTATGTTCACTCGCACATGGGGGATACTTGCATACTACAAGAGAGAATTTTATGACCTATATCTTTGTATAATCACTTGGCAACCTTATAGATTATACCAGGGAAGAGAGAATGCCACCGAGCTTAGCACTTTGTAGAGGTAAACCACTTCTTTATTGGAATCCCGGCATCTCTAGTCTAGAAGTACGATAATATTTAACTAGGAAATCCTCATCTTCGTGATTATTCAATAATGCGCATCCTTTGGTTTGGTGCTTTAGTAAGTTGGAAACACAAAAACAAACATAACACAAGAATACCACAGACTATGATATAAGGGAATGATGACAAATCTGAAATACAAATGCAACATATATTATTACCATGATATTGCTACAAGCTCACCCATAAATTACTTCGAGTGTTAGAAAATCCACTCGCCTTCCAATAGTAATTCTGGAGAAACTTCATAGTTATGCCTTTTGATGGATTCCTTAACACACCTTCATAGTGACTCCTTTTTACGCATACTGACTCTCACCCTTTATTCTATGCTAAATGAGGGGGGTGGCCTCTCTATTTATATCACTTCCAGGCTTATCCACCCTATCTATAAGATAGTATATGAAATTTCTTCCATATAATCATATTCCATACTTAAACTCTCATCTTTACATGTAGGATTATCCTTTAGGATAGGATAAGCCTTATCATTTCACATGGGTTCCACCTTTCTATAATTTATAAAAATAATGCATATTAAAAATATTTATGACATCACTCCTTATCATTATTACAAATATAATATTTCCAATTCTAAATCATATAGACCCTATTGACTTTTGAACCTTTTAACATTACCCAAACCACTTACAACAAATATTCACTTTTTACCATTGAATGTTACTACAACATTCCTAATGTAGTTTGACTATTACCATACTGTACTTTATTGGTGGCGTCGTATTGGCATCATCGTTATCTTCATCGAAACTACTACTAAGTATACTTAATTAAACCCTATTCATAATACATACATTAATAAAATAGAAATCATGGAGGAAAATTCTAGTGCTGACATCTTCCCCCTCCCTAGCTTCTACTCCATCCTTGGAGTAGATTATTATGGACAATCTGCCACTAGTGCTGAAAAAATATTTAACTTTTCATGGTTGACCCATTTTCTAATTGGAGTACCATCCAATTCCTCTAGGCGATATGTACCATTTTCATGCACAACTACTATTTTGTAGGGTCCCATCCATTTAGGAAGAAGTTTTCTATGCCTCCTCTTTTTGTATTGAGAATCATATACTAGGACCAAGTCATTCACCTGAAATGGAGACTAGAGGATATTTTGATTAAAGTACTCCTTATGCTTCATTTTATTCTTATAGTTTGTATCCTTCACTATTTCCCTCATTTCCTCTAACAAATGAATATGTACCAATCTTTCTTTTATTGAATCACTTTCATCCATCCTTTCATTTTTCAAAACTCTCACAGTGGGAATATAAAATTCAATAGGAATAACTGGATCAATACCATAAGCCAAATAAAATGGGGAGTATCCTATTGCTGAATTTGATGTTGTCATATATTCCCACAATGTTGCATGAATCCTTTTATCCCACTTATGCACTGCAAAGCTCCTAGGATTTGGCATAATACATAATTTGTTTGCTCCACCTATCCATTTATGCTTAGCTTGTAAGTTGTTTCCTTCATGTGCTTAATAGAAAACCTATTTATTAGGGCTTCTACCACCTCGTTAATAAAGTGGCTTCCTTGATCTATTACGATATCTAATGTACAACCAAATCACGTGACAATGCGTTCATACATGAACCTTACAACTTCATCCATGGAAGTTATTTTCAAGGGTCTAGCTTCAACCAACTTGGTTAAATAATAAGTAGCAACTACAATATACTTATTTTGGTGTGGGGTAGTTGGAAGTGGACCTACTGATATATATTTTCCACTTTGCAAAGGGACTAAGTGGAAGAATAGGGCATAATGGAGCTGAGGAAGTTTTATGATTCCCATGTGATTGAAAAACATCACATGTCTTACAATAGTTATAACAATCTTTAAAAAGAGTTGGCCAATGATAACCTACATCCAAGATCCTTCTTGTTATAAGTTATCTAGAGAAGTGTCCTCCACATGTACCATTGTGGAATTCTTCAATTAGTTCCTTTCCTTGATCACGTCCAACTTCCCTCTTGTATCATCCATTAGACCCTATCTGAAATAAGACTCCATGTAGAATAGAATATGGACAATTTGTTTGAGTAATCTTCCTTTTAGTCTTTGCATTGGCACCATCGGGAAACTTGAAATCATTCAAATAATTCCAAATATCCATGTATTCACTAGGGATTGTGTCAAGGGATAACAATGTTACATCTAAGAAATCATCATCATCACAAAAAGAACCTAAACCATCATATGCTCAAGAGAGTGCATCTACATTGACATGTTTATTTCCTAGCCTATCTATAATATCAAATTCAAATTCTTGTAGAAAAATTATCCACCTTGCTATCCTTCTTGATGGGTCGGGCTTATTTACAATATATCTTAGAGCTGGTGATTTTTATAACTGTAAATTTCTACCCTAGCAAGTAATTTCTAAAATTATTTACGGAAAAAATGATAGCCAAAGCCTCTTTTTTAGTTACAATATAATTTAACTAAGCATTGCTCAATTTTCTGCTCCCAAAGTAAATTGGATAATCATTTCCATTTTCATCCTTTTGGCTCAGAGTACTCCCTAGTGTTGCATCTAAAGCATAAATATATACAAAGAATTCCCTGTTCCAGTTTGGATTCTTTAAAATAGGTGAAGACACCAAAGCTTCTTTTAGTTATTTAAAAGCTTCATGTGCTTTCTTTCCGGCTCATAATAACATCCTTCTTCAAGAATCAAGGTTAATGGTTGTGAAATATTTGAGAAAATCTTGATGAACCCTCTATAGTAACCCAAATGGGCTAGAAATGACCTCAACTTACTTTTATTCATAGGAAATGGTAACTGCTTAATTTTTGAAACTTTATCAGGATCAGTACCAATACCATCTCTAGATACAACATGCCCTAACAAGATGCCTTTAGAACATCCAAAGACACACTTTTTAGGGTTTATTGAGGGTTGTGCTTCATCTAACCTTTTAAATGTAGCCTCCATCTGGTGCAAGTTCTCTATTTTTCTCCAGGTAGATACAAAAATCATCTTGGAATACTTTCATGAAGCCTCCCATGTAGGGTTCAAACACCCTATTCATTAGGCATTCGAATGTTACTGGAGCATTACACAATCGAAATGGAATAAATTTATAAGAAAACACTCCCCAAGGAGTGGTGAACATAGTCTTGAGCTAATCTTTCTCAGCTATACACACTTGTTTATACATGTTATAACCATCTTTAAAACTATAGCATTCTGGCTAGCTACTTTGTCCAAGATCATGTCCGAGAATGGAAGAGGGTAATGATCTTACTTTGTTTCCTTGTTGAGCTTCCCCTGTAATCAACACAAAGGCATAGCTTCCCATTATTTTTTCTTGTGATCACAATGGGAGAAATCCATTCTCGAATTATCCATAGCAAATATGAATCTGCATCAAGCAACTTATCTATTTCTTCTTTCATGGTCTTGGAAAAATTAGGATTCATTCTATATGACATTTGATTTATTGGCTTAATATCATCTACCACTCAATAGAATGTTCTACCCAACATACTTGGTAGAGTTCCTTGTAATCAAAAGTGAATAAGTACATGTTGATCGGATAAAACACTTAGCAGAACTCACACACAGAGTCCATGCAAAAAAATAGGATGGGATCAAAGGCGCAAAGGAATAGGAAGGTGTCGCACACGGAGGTATAGAGTCATACTTTCGGGACTTAGCCGATTTTGTAGATCAAGTCTATTTTCAGAGGTTGGCATGTGGAATAAATAAAGAAATTACGAGACTTGCGCACCACGCTTTGTCTATATTTTGAGGATCATATCAAAGAAATCTTGTATGGAATTAATTCAAGAATAGATTCATCACTCTAGTTAACTGTAAGTGATCTATAGATAGCATACTTGCATGTATGGCTATAATTGTAAATGGCACGTGGCTATTATTAGCGTGCAACCTATTTTTGGCATAGTTAGCGGTGAAGGGAAAGTTCCCCACCCTATATATATTAGATGAATCACCTAGTTGATATACCGTGTTGAAGGGTTAGAGATTCATGAGTGCATGAGACTGGATAATTGTAACAGATCCATGCACACATGACTATTATTGTATCAAGCCTCTGTATTGTTGTCATGTTTAATATATGAAGAATATTGGCTGAACCAAAGTGTCTTATATGTGTTATCATTACATGCTATTGATTTCTTGATGATTTATACTTAAATGCATGCCTTTATAGATCTGGTTTGGTATAACTGTGTAATGATGGATTAGTTTCTAACTATATGTCCTTATCGCTTCACCATGCTACCATCCTACTACAACAACCCTAAAGAGGGACCTGGTACCTTGGCATGCTTCGGGTGAGCGCTCAACCTATGCTGAGTGATGTGCCAGCACGACTAGGTGTTATCTGAGAATTCTAGGCTACATCATTGGTTCCGTTGTCGGGACCTCTTTTTCAGTTGTTTTCAGGATGGTTCACAATGAAGACATACCGGCTAACTTTGGCGAGCATTGAAGAGTGGATTCATGATTTGGAGGAAGAATACGCATGAAGGTTTAGCACTGGATCCAGATTTAATGCACACACTTGGGTAGAGTAGAATTTGTATGACAGTTTGTATGAAAGCTTCTTTGTTATCTTTCCCATAGAATTATATGAGTGGTTGAATGCATATGCATCTAAGAGAAATTGGAGGTATTGCACACTTGTTTGGACACAAGAGGAATTTCAAACACTATATGATGCTGACTTGATCTAGACTCACGTGGTAGATACTTGGTTTCATGGTGTTCTAAACAACTATATTATGGAGTATTCAATTTCAACTTATTCATGCCTAGAGGTAGCTGAGTTCCAGTTCCTACGGTATCCTAGAGGGATGTATTTGCAAGGTATTCTGCTAGCAATCAAGATACTGATGGTAACGTTGAACTTGGAAGATAAGCCCATGGCAAGTTAAAAATATCCATGCGTAAAGGGCGAGGCGGGATTGGTGAAAGGTGGCGAGACCTAGTGGAAGCATGGCGAGGGAAGAGAGGTGGTTGAAGTATGATGAGGTGCATGAGAGGGAATTATGGAAGAAGTATGAAGTTGTAGAACGGATGGTGTTGTGGAGAGAGATGGCTCGTGAAGGATTTAAGGCTCATGAGGATGAAGAAGAGCTAGAGCATTAGGAACTCCCCCATCTAGGAAAGCATGACAGAGAACCCTCTTCGACCTCACATGGAAGCGCGCTAGTAGATATGACTTGGGCCGCGGGCGCGCATCTAAGCCAACCTGCTGACCTAGCCCTTGTGCTTGGTTTTCCAGTATCTAGTACAACAAGTAAACAAAATTTTCATTTAGGAAGTGAAAGAGAAAAAACAAGTCAGACAACAAGTACATCAATGGCAGCATAGATAACTTCGTTATTCTTTGGGGTACATTTTCAGGCTCATCATCTGCACAAAATATGAGCGCGATGAATGTGGGACTCACCTCTGGGCTGGACTACTTCACGGGACTATAGGTGTCAGTATAGTACCACTGTTGGGACATAGGGGAGTGCATCTATAGGCCCTATTCTAACTTTAGGAGGAGGATCGGGAGGTATGGGAAGTTCTAGTTCTAGTGGTTCGGGTGGTTTTGGAGGTAGGGGAAACCAAGGAGGTTTTGGGTCGGGTGGTCAAGGCCTACAGCAACCCCGGAACATTTATATGGAGATGTCTCTTCGTCTCCTAGAGTACAGAGGTATCGAGGATGTTACTAAACATATTCATATGTGTGAAATATTATGGCATGTGAAAGGTATCACGGCTTCTGAGTGCAAGGAAAGTTAATTTTCTACTACATTACAGGCGTGCATGCACAGCTGGTATAGGAAGTTTGATCCCAATCAAACTTGTATTGATTATGCAGCATTGAAAGATGATTTCTTAAAAGAGTTCCATATCCCAGAGTTTGAGCACAAGAGTATAAGCACACTTAAGGATATAAAGCAAGGCACTACTGAAAGTGTACATGAGTATGATGCCCATTTTAAAACACTTCTATCCAAACTCTCCTATGATATACATGCAAGTTAGCATGCACAATGGTTTGTCGGGGGATTGATTACTCCATTTCGAAGAGCACTGTTGCATAAGACTTATACCAACCTGCACAAAGAATTAGAAGTAGCTCTGTGGCCGAGGCGGTTTGGAGTATTGACACTGGAGTTAGTCCATTCTTGGAGGCTCAGATAGCAGCTACGGCAAAACAGTTAGAGAAATTATCAGCAAACTTAGCTCATGAGGCAGCACTCGGGAATATGGTGTACAGATTGTGAAGTGGAAGCCCACACCAAGGATAGTTTCCCTCACAGGATATATGTACGTTCACTTTGTTAGACTATGAGATTTACCATTTGAATCATGATGCTAATCACCGCCCCTTATTACAACGCGCAATCGGGAAGAATGTATCCTATTTTTATAAAATTTGTAGGTCCAAAACCCATGATCTTGAAGATTGTAGATTGATTAGCCGAGATCCATGATGTCATTGGTATTGGGGTGTGACAGGTGAGTGTGGTGATAGTTCTAAAGGAAAGAATGAGCATTAGGATAGGGATTATAATCAAGCGCTATGATAGGAATGACGAATATTTGAAGGAGGTCATGGAAAAGGAAGAGGATATTGAGGCGGATATGGAGAATGAGGCCGAGGTGGGGAAGAGGTGAATTCCCTCAAGGAACTTGCTATACATGTGGCTCACTCCGACCATTATAGGAAAAAATGCCGACATAATATTTCCTGTTAATTTTGTGGAAAGGGGCATAGTTATGAAGAGTGTCCGGACTTGTATGAACATCTCAGTAAGTAGCACAAGAAAGAAAACAAAGGTGCAGGGATGGTTAGAATCTAGTGCATAGTAGAGAATCAGTGGATGCCCAAGTTAACACCAGAACCCGAGGCAGTAATAGTCAAGATAACCACACGAGCTGAGGTGACATGCGCGAAAGAGGTATTGCAACAGAAGCTGACAATCACTAGGGAGGAGGTTTTACATTCTAGGTACCCAGATCCAACTCATCAGACATAAGTCTATCAGAAACTATGAAGGTCCTTAGAAACCTTCAAGGTGAAATACAGTGTTTGAAAGAGTAGTCTTGGAAGTTGGAGCATAAGGATAAAGAAAAGGCCCCATCTGATATTGATGACATCATAGAGGTACATAAAATGTTCCGCTAGGAGAATATTATTCCTTTATTGGGAAATTGGTTGAAGGGGAATACTCCGCACGTGGGAACTAAGACTGGAAGACAAATACTCCATGCAAATCTCCCCGATAGCATTGACTATGACAAGGAGATCACTTTGAATGTTGTTGTGGATGGTTGGTTGTTGAGCAATATTTTGATTGACACAGGTGTGGAAGTGAATGTACTTACATTGGATGCATGGGTACAAATGGGGAGACCTCTATTGCAGCCATCATCTAATGTATTGTTCATGGCAAATAAAAAAAAAGCTACTCCCATAGGAGTTTTGAAGGATGCATCTATCACTATACAAGGGGCCAAGTTCACAGGAGACTTCAAAGTGTTAGCACTTGCGAAGCAGATAGCTTCCTAGATTTGCTTGGGTACCCTTGGTGTTATGCAAACAATGTTGATTTGAGGTTTAACAAGGGGTATATCAACTTTGAGAATAAGGAGGAAAGGGTCATAATACCATTGACATATGGGAAATCCATACCATATGGGGAACCTTTGAGTGAAGAGGACTTGAACATCATTTATATATGCGCTATTCAGGACCCAAAGGTCAATGAGCCATCTAAGGAAGGAATCCTTCATTGGGAAGATTCTCAGTCAATCAACGATACTACCAATATTACTTGTGATAATTGGGCTCATGGTACTTATGAACTAGTGGGGTGTAAAGTTAAGTGCACGGTTGGTTGAAAAAATGTTTTTCACTTTGTCTAATGTATAGGTCACTCAATACCCCGATATACTGGATCCGAAGATCTAGTTGGATTCTTGCAGGCCATGGAGGCAAACTGGGCTGACCAGATTAAAAGATGAGATATGTTGTCATATACTTTACACGGGATAACAGTGTGCCATTGGTGGGTGGTTCACAGGGATAATCTCTTGGAATGGGGAGAGATTGGGACCGCCTTATTAACCAAGTTTTCAAGAAGTAATGCACCTACAAATATTTTCCCTTATCATGGTGATCAACCTGTTCAACATCATATCTAGTAGTGTGAGAGACTCTGGATAATAGGACAAGAAGCATTACCGCCCTCACTTTGGGTGCATTGGTTTTATTCTACTCTACAAGGTTACACGCGTGCTTGGTATGTATATGCTGAATTACATCACGACACTGGAAATTGGTAGAATTTGACTACAGGGATGATCCAAAATTTTGACTTCTTCTCATCTACACCACCAGTGAACAAGGCTTTAAGCTTTATCAAGCGCTTAACCATGGGAGATAGTGGGAAAGTGGAAGAACTTATTCAGGAATTATTTGGTGAGATAGAGACAGGGGCACGTTTTGAGGAAGAAGTAGATGATACCATACTACTTGAGTGCGCTTCTCTGGAAAAAGACAAGGGGAAGTTGGTTTACATAATTGATGATGAGGAAGTTGAGCACTTGGAAGTTGATCATTCACATGGAGCACGTGAGGTTTTAGATAGTGCGGATGTAGATACGCACACATATCATGAACCTATGAAGACAACAAAGGTAAATATTGGCACAAAAGCTGAACCTAAGGAAGTGATAATTGGGGATTATTGGTCAGAGTCAGAAGTGGCAAAGATCATAGAGTTACTTCGAGACTATGAGGACTTATTCCCAAGAGGATACCATGAACTTAAAGGTGTGCATAAATCACTTGGAGAAATGAAGATAAAGCTTAAGGAAGGTGCGTGCCTGTTAGGAAGTGACCTTATTGAATGAATCCCAATTTGCATGAGAAAGTAAAGGAGGAAATTGACAAGATGTTGAAATATGGGATCATTCGACCATTGGGTGAGTCAGAATGGGTCAGCCCTATGGTGATAAGTATAAAAAGGATGGTAGGATTCGAATTTGTGTTGATTATAGAGTTGAATGCATCATGTGTTACTGAGATCCTTTCCCTACGCCATTCATAGAGGAAATATTAGGAGTGGCTGGGTGCGAGATATATTCATTTAAAAATGGGTTCTCAGGGTATCATTAGGTTAGGATTGCCCTGGAAGATCAAGAAAAGACCACCTTCACTACTGAATGGGGAAGCTTTGCCTATACTATGATGCCCTTTGGATTGAAGAATGCACTGCTTTGTATTTTTAAGGATAGTGGTGCAAGCATTCAAGGATTTTATTCACAACTTCTTGCAGATCTATCTTGATCATTGGACCGTTTATGGGCTAATTAAGGATCATTGTGATAATCTATGCTTAACGTTTGAAAGATGTAGACAGATTGAGTATCTTGTTGAATATAAAGAAGTGCATATTTTTACTCCCTTTGGCATACTTTTAGGAAACATAATCTGCAAGAAAGGGTTGCTGGTCTATCCAGCTAAAGTTGTGGTCATTTTAGGATTGAAAGTGCTCGCCAGTCAGAGTGAGGTGCGTATATTTTTGGGTCATACGAGGTATTACAGGAAGTTTATAAAAGGGTATGCCAAAGTTTCCGCACCCTTGGAAAAACTACTCAAGGGGAAGGTACATTTTATAAGGTGGAGTCACAAGAAGTGTGCGTGTGAGATATTGAAGAAGAAACTTACTACTGCGCCTATCTTGCGCTTTCCTTCATGGGATAAACCTTTTTATGTTCACGTGGATGCCTCTAGCACGGAAATTGGTGTTGTCTTAGCTCAACCTGAAGAAGGTATAGTTGATCATCCCATTTGTTTTACTAGTAGGAAGTTGACCCCTGTAGAATAGAATTATACCACTACAGAGCGCGAGGCTTTGTCCATGATATATGCCTTGCATAAATTTTGACAATATTTGTTGGCCACACTTTTTGTGTTTTATACAGATCATATGACATTGAAGTATTTGGTGAACAAGCCCATCTTACAGGAGTGCATATGTAGATGGATACTCTTATTTCAAGAGTTTGACTTTACAGTTGTGGTAAAACCAAGGAAAAGTAATTCTAGACCGGATCACTTGTCTAGAGTTCAATCAGGTGAAGAAGCACAAACAATAGAAGAGACCATGCTTGATGCACAGTTGTATAGGTTACAACACATGCCAACAGAATTAGAGGACATTGTTGTCTTCCTAAGGATGGGGATGGCACCAGAAGGCATGAGGTCCTTGGAGAAAAAGTAACTTGCTATACGTGCGGCACCATTCATGTTAATCAGTGGTGACTTATACAAGTTAGGAAGAGATGAGGTGTTATGTCGTTGTGTATTAGAGCATGAACAAAAGGATATAATGGAGGAAGCCCATGGTGGTATTGTAGGTGGCCACTATGCAGGTGATGCTACAGCGTGAAAGATCCTACTTACTTGGTTTGTGGTGGGAAACGTTGTATAAGGATTGTAAGGAGTATTATAAGGCATGTGACCATTGTCAGCGTCTAGGTCAACTAGGACAGAGGGATGAGATGCCTTTACAACCAATTACAAGTGTAGAACCCTTTGAGAAATGGGTGATAGACTTTGTAGGGCCTATTTCACCAGCTGTGCGTAGGACTGGATCGCGCTATATCATTACTTATACAGATTATCTTACGAGATGGGCAGAAGTAGCACCTACGAAGGACTGTACAATGGCTACAACAGCAAGGTTCTTATGGGAAAATGTTCTTACTAGGTATGGTTGTCCTTTAAGTTTAACCAGTGATAGGGGCACCCATTTTTTAAATGAGACAATCTAAATTCTGTTAGATGAGTTTATGGTTGCCCACCACAAGACTACACCCTATCACCCTCAGGAAAATGGAACAGTGAGGCTTTCAACAAGATTTTGAGCCACACATTAACCAATATTTTTGATGTGGGATGAAAATATTGGGATGACAAAGTATTTGCTATTCTTTGGGCCTACCGAACAACATATAAGAGATTGAACAAAGCCACACCTTTTCAATTGGTGTTTGGTGCGGAAGTTGTTCTTCCTATAGAATTTATGTTACCTTCTTTGCACATTACATGTGCTAGAGGTCTAGCTGATGAGAAAGCTTTGGAAGAATGGATTGAGAACATGGTTCAACTAGATGAGCACCAGGCCATAACATGATGGAGTCAGAAACATGAGAAAGCGTGCCAGAAAGCATGACATGATAGGCATATCAGGGATAAGAAACTTGCGGTTGGAAAAATGGTACTTTTGTATGACTCTAAGTTTTTATGCCATCTAGGGAAGCTCAAGGTGCATTGGTTGGGGCTGTATGTTATAACTCACATACTTGAGTCAGGTGCTTGTAAGTTAAAAGCCATTGTGAACACGGCTGACCGGTTACTTTAACGGGAGTACATTGAATCCCTACTATAAATAAGTCTTCTTGGTGTTTGTAATAAGGTAGTGTTGCCAGATAGATTAGGTTTCCCTTTCTGCATTTCCTTAATGTGTTTCTTTCATCGTTGCTATGCTTTGTCAATTTAGTTCTTGTTTTTGTGTAATAAGCGCTTGCATGCATGAAGCTAACTACAATATGAAGCATGTTGATGCGCAGAGGACTGCACATACTTTTAGTATGGGGTGGATTGTTGGTGACTCCCAGGTATAATGCTATGAAGATTGGAAGGTATAATGCTACGGATGTTGAGGAATTAAGCTACTAAAGGGGATTTACAAAGGATTGCTTCTCAAAAGTAACCAAGGATGGAGATGAATGAAGGAAAAGTATAACGCGAGGTAAGCGGTAGCCATGATAACTACTAGGAGAAGGTGTAGTGATGAGGTACTCGGGTGCTAGAGCACACACTGAAGAGAATTCTGTGACTAGAAGGTAGGAAGGCATGCTAGAAGGTTATAGCTATGGTGTGAAGATGTACTACGTAGAAATGAAAAAATTGAGTAATAAATGAGAAATATTTGGTAGGTGGAGGAGCAATTAATGCATCAAAAATTGAAAATCTATATAAGGATGGGATGCGAATTCATTTCTACCCTTGCAACTATGAGAATTTGATGAAGAGCTAAGTGTGAAGAGTTGAGTAAGTGATTCAAGGTGCGAAGAGGGCGAAACCAGGCGTGAAAGGTAGATCTATGTATTGGAGAAGCTTGTATCCCCGTAGGAGAAGGGTTTGAATGAAGCAGATTGATAGAGTAGAGCTAGGGCACGTGATTTCATGATTATAATTTAGGGCATGATTGAATTGGGTTAGGGTTTGAAGTAAACCATTAAAGAGTTACAGAAGAAGGTGTAGAAACACAACACAAAGGGAAGAATGGCTCCAAAGAAGGAAGCAGTAGTAGCAAAAGGAAAGAAGAAGGTAGTAGTGGAAGAGGAGGAAGAGATGACTCCTGAGAGTAATTTTTCAGAGATGCAGTACCCTGAAGAAGTAATTGTGGGCCAGGAATGGGATTCCCATCAAAAGAGAAAAATAAGCGAGTACAACCACCGAACCAAGGACAATCAGAAGAAGTTGGATGATTTACTTAACTCCCAAATAGACAGGCGAACTGGTGATGGGATGCCAATATATGATGATGCAGGGGAGAAGTTACTGAAAAGGATTGGTGTTTACCAATTATATGAGCTCCCATACTTTGGGAAATATGCACCATTATACAGGTGGCTGATGAGTGAGTCCATGAGGACTTCTTCTATTTTGTAGGGTGAAGGGTAAGACTAACACCCATTTTAATTGCCACAGTAACAGGTTTAAAGGCGATGGGTGAGGACATCAAAAATGACCTAACTGACAAGGTTGCCATATTGGAAACACACAAAGCGTTGGGATACTAGAAAGGACCATGCGGAATGGACATAGACAAATTACATAATTGTCAGTAGTAAAAGTAGCAGCACACCTGGTTATGAAATTGAATGACCAAGATCGTTGGTCACAAGTAAACTCAATGTGGCTACATGTGGCAAAGTGCATGTCAGAAGGGGTTATTTACAACATTTTTGGCTTTATTACAGAACAAATAGTAGAGGAAGCACACACAGGAAGTAAGATAAGTTTTGGTTTTGTCTTACTTTCTTTAGTATTCATGGAGATTGGAGTATCGGATGGCCCGAAAGAAAATATATGGGAATACCCCATGAATAACAAGTCTCCAGCTGAAAGATTCAGCAAGTATCTATGTAAGGGGTCTATGATAGACGGGGTAAAGGAGAGAGTGGAGATGTGGTATGATAGGCTCCACACAGCTTTTGAAGAGGAGTGGTGCATACCAAAGGAGTTTCCCTCGGTATTGGGGAAGCAGGCTCAGTTTGTTGTTTACCAACACTTTTGTATTGCACATTTTCCGATGGTGGATGGATCGTGGAGCCCCTAGTGTAAACTACCGTATGCGTTCACAACGCGGTATTTTCAAGCTTCATTCATCGGTTCACTGATACAAGGAGGTTATTATTTAATGCAGATAAGGTGGATTACGAATACCACACCTTGTGAAAGAAGTATGGATATCCGGGGAAGAATGCTTACAATGAGAGTATTATCTTGGAGATTTTGAGTATCAAACCAAAAACACTTGTTGTTGGGGATATCGGGGCTGCGCTCATATATCTCCAACTTAAACCAAAGATGGAAAATAATAAGTATGTAGAGAACGAGTTTGTGCTCCCAGGACCACCAAAGGGGAAGCATACTATGGAAAACATCCCGACACCTAGGCCTTCTAAACCCATGCAAGATGATGAGGAAGAGGACAAAGAGCATGAGGATAGTGGTGGTTTGGTGCGCGGAGGAGGAGCACGTGACACTTCACAAGGAGAATAAAATACTGAGGTAGCGTAGGGAGACCAAAGGTTCATAAAGGTGTTCAAGCACACAAGGTCGTAAGGAGAAGCCCAACAGACAACAAGGAAGTCACCGCGACTCTCACTAGTAAAGGAACCTGAGGAGAAGAAGAGAAGAAGAAAGCTCAAGCTAGATGAAGAAGTGGAAGAGTTTGAGGAGAAAGCGCTTCCATCTCTAATCCATCATAGGGCAGAAGAGGAGCCTCAAAATAAGGAGGAGGAAAAAATGAATGGAGAGGAAGAAAGGGAGAAATCAGAAGCTACATAAGGCAAGGATGAGGATATAACCAATATTCCTAACCTTGATGCCATTGCAAAAGAGCCAAGGTCCTGTCGGACAAGTGAGGACGTAAGGGAACAAACAATGGAGTATACTGAGAGGACCAAGAGATGATTGTTCACACTTGGTTCCGAGAACACCATAGCGTAAAAATATTTATTCGGATGGGCGCTTATGGATAAGAACAAGGCGACATTATGAACACGAAAGAAACTTTCATGGTCGATGCATACGCATATGGATGAACCAGATTTTGATGTCTGTGAAGAATCATGTGCATCTAGATGGTTGAAGAAGGCACTAGAAGTCTGGCACATGATAATTAAACCAACTGTTATGACAGATGAGCAGGTAAGCAATGCCTTGGTGAAATTATCTACTGAGGTAGCTAGAAGAAACATTGACAAATCTGCTATAATTAAAGCACTGATAGAGGAGCTAAAAGTAAAGGATGTGGAAATAGCACATTTAGTGCAGGAGAGGGATCTGAGAAAAATGAAATATGAGACTTTTGTTAGTATGGTGGAGGAAATTGGAGATGATATACTAAAGGTACGCCCACATTTGGAATCACAGGTACCAAAATAATTTCCTTCTGCAATGCACTACGTAAGAACAATGATAAAAATGTATTGGAGGATGAAAAGGTATGTATGCAGGCAGCCCAAGGACCCAACGAGAGAGACAAAAAGAGCACAAGCTACGTAGCAAGGAAGATTGTTCCATATGAGGGTCTACTACAGGCACTCCAAGAGGAACTGAAGAAAGTCGATCATGCCTTAATGATATGCATAGCTCCAGATGCGCTAATAAGGGTAAAAACACTTGGTAGAAGACAATGAGGTGCAAAAGGCCATGAAGGATGACACACTAGGCCACACTGTTGAATGACTAACTATGGTAAAGCAGAAGCGTGAGGCATTGGCCGTGGCATAGGCACCACATAAAGAGAGGTTAGATGAACTTGGAAAACTCATTTCTTAGAAGATGGATGTGTTGGAAGGGATGCATACATCTATGTCAAGCATAATGCTTGTAATACAAAATGAGCAAGGAAAACTAACTCAAGATGAGCTAGAATCTATCATTGTGGATGTTCCAAAGAAAGCAGAAAAGGCATTAACAGAGTGGGAGAACTTAGAAGTAGACATAAAGGAGGAGTATCTAGAGATGATACTTCAGAAAGAAACAAAGGAGCTTGAATCCTGAATAATTCTTTGATTCTTTAATTCTTTTCTATTCTTTGTGTAAGATTCATTCAACATTCTGTATTTCAACTATTCTTTACTTAGTTGTGGACAACACCATTATTGGAGTGATAATGGGATTAGTGTGGGGTAATGTTGATCATATAAAACACTTAGCAGAACTCACACATAGAATCCACGTGGAAAAATAGGATGGGATCAAAGGCGCGAAAGGAATAGGAAGGCGTCGCACCCGGAGGTGCAGAGTCATACTTTCAGGACTTAACCAATTTTGTAGATCAAGTCTATTTTTAGAGGCTGGCATGTGGAACACAAAAAGTGATGCTGAGACTTGCACGCCACGCTTTGTCTATATTTCGAGGATCATATCAAAGCACTCTTGCATGGAAGTAATCCAAGAATACATTCATCACTCTAGTTAACTGTAAGTGATCTATAGATAACATACTTGAATGTATGACTATAATTGTAAACGGTGCGTGGCTATTATTAGGTGTGACCTATTTTTTGCATAGTTAGCGGCGAATGGAAATTTCCCCACCCTATATATATTATATGAATCACCTAGTTGATATACCATGTTGAAGGGTTAGGGATTCATGAGTGCATGAGAATGGATAATTGTAACAGATCAATGCGTGCATGACTATTATTGTATCAAGCCTCTATATTGTTTTCATGTTTAATATATGAAGAATATTGGTGGAACCAAAGTGTCTTATACGTGTTATCATTGCATGTTATTGATTTCTTGATGATTTATACTTAAATGCATGCCTTTATAGATCTGGTTCGGTATAACTGTGTAATGATGGATTAGTTTCTAACTATATGTCCTTATCACTTCACCATGCTACCATCCTGCTACAACCCTAAAGAGGGACTTGGTACCTTGGTGTGCTTTAAGTGAGTGCTTAGCCTATGCTGAGTGATGTGCCAGCGCGATTAGGTGTTATTTGAGAATTCTAGGCTGCATCAATACATGTACCTTCAAAAGAGTTGGAGGTAGGATTCCTTCTCACTTTCTATCATAGCATCACCAATTTTTTATTTGTTGGATTCGATTTTCAATTTCTTCCTTAGATAATTTCATTTCTCCATGAGTCGGTGTGACCGAGAAGGATATCTATGAGTGACACATTTACCTCACTTTTTCATCTTCTCGTATCCACTTTGCATTAGTACTAGAGTAATCATAAGATGTATAATAATCGGTTTAATCACTTGAATCGACAGTCTGCCATTTGTTGTCGAGGATCACATTTTCTTCACCCTCTCTCTGTCATGTCCAAGTGTCATGAAGCCTCCATTCCAATATTTTCTTACATGAAATCTCCTTATCCATGACCTTCCCAACAACATTGGGTATGCAACAATACCATTCTTCATTACCCGGAAGTCTACCACACATACAACACCCATGAAAGATATTGACGGATCTGAAGCAACACCTTCGGCTTAGTTTTCCCTTATTTAATGACCTTAACATAAGTGTCGAGGGGGATCAATTTTTAAACCCAAAATATTCATTACACACTCGGTCATTACATTAACTGCAACACCTCCATATACCAAGACATCATAAATGGAAATTCTATTACATAATATTGTTATCCATATTTTTCCCCCCGGGAAAATATTGGATCAGCCATGACCCCGCATAGAAAGAACCTGAGAAAACTCATTCAGATCTTGTAAATAGGTTGCAGGTAGACTCAACAATGGAATAGCAGGGTCAGAAAAGAAGGGGTAATGCCACAGAGGAACCAGGAGCAAGAAGGGGAAAAAATGGTGAAGTTTTGAAGTTTTTCGGGCTCAAAACCGTTCAGGAAAGAGTCCAAAATTGGCTAAGTATAAAGTGCAAGTAGAGGTCGCCAAGTGTCAGCTTGGCGCATCTCCAAGAGTTAGTCCAAAGGCGAGACCCAAATGAGCGCGAGCTCTCCACGTGGCCCAGAGTCCAAAAGGATAAAAGGGACCGTTGAAAATTCCACAGACCTATGGGGCTGCCAAGTGTCAACTCGATGCTCCTTCAAAGGAAAATTTTGAATCGGGATTTCAAGTGAGCGTGGTGCCTCCACGTGTCTAGTCTAAAAAGGGGTAGAGTCGGTTGAATAGTCAATGCATGGGGTAGACCGGCGGAGAGTGCCAAGTGTCCGAACGACACTAATTCAAGGATCAAATTGAGAGAGGGTTTCCAAATGAGCGCCAGACTACCACATGTCCTAGGTCAAGAAATATGACCCCACCAAGCAAAGGACTTAACCAAAATATAGAAATTAGGCAAGCAACAGAGGAAGCGCCACATGGCAAGCCTAAAGTAACAACGCTAAAGCGGGCCATCGGGGAAAGTTGGTTTTTTGCCCCTTGTTATTCCAAAGATGTAAAAGTTGCAAAATGGGCCACAACTCCACCCAAAGGAAAAAGTCAGCATTTGAGCCCGAGTCAAGGTCAAAGCGGGAGTCGGAGGAAAAGGTGAAAATTTTCCTTTTGTCAAAAGATAAAAATTGAAGCGCATCTCCCCAGCCAACCAAAGGGTGCCACATGTCCAAGGGGAGCCTTAGGGCCATGGGAGTTTTCTGAGTTTTGTATTTTTTCTTGTAGAAAAGGGGAAAAAGATAAATCATGGACCCATAAACCCAATTTTTCCCTAATCTGGCTGCCACGTGCCCCGTATTAAAAAGGAGATCCATTTTTCAAAATTTTTCCCACCCATTTTTACGGACCTAATACAAACTTCGAAGGGGCATATCTTTCGACTCAGGGCTCGAAATATTGTAAATATTACACTAGTTGGAAGTGTCTCGACGTCCTCTATGCCATGGAAAGATAAAAAATCATTTTTTCAGGCCCTAGTAGGTGAAAAATGGAGAAACATCTTCAGGCCTTTAATGTAGGATCTTCTTGCCTCAACAACCAGATCAGATTCGATCTGCTCTGTCGCTTCTTCCTCCTTTGAGGTGCCGAATAAGGATTTGATGCAGTCAAGACAGATTTGGAATAGATTTTATGGGAGACATTAAATAGTGGTGGTTGAGCTTGGAGTTGTTTCACTACTCCTTTCTTTTCTCCTATCTGTATCGAATCTATAAATATAAGCTCGGGACTCATTGTAAAGGGTTGGACATTATTTTGTTTTGCAGGCTCCCTTTTCCTTCTAGCAAAGGAATTCATGGAGTTTAGGCCTTCCATTAAAATTACAGTATGTTCTTGCCTCCTGGCTGTTTTGTAATGCATTGTATCAATTTGTAGAGCAATAAAACATGTTTGTGATCGATTCTAGATCCTTTCTATCTCTTCTACTTGCATCTAGTCTTTCATTATAAATTTGGTTATTTGTTGTATGTATTTTTTTGGTTTGTGTCTGTCAGCAAAACTAATGTTCATCATTCCTTCAGTGCATCACCTTGTAGTTTAGTCATTTCTTATTTCTTATATCCCTTTTTATCCTTGTCTCCTTGGAAAATTTTAGATTAGGTATAGAGATAGATCCTCTGCAAGTTCTCATGTATGCACCTAAACAGAGGAATAGGAACCAACCTTTAATCTAGAGATCTTTTCCATTTGCAAGGTCCCACACCTTTGGGAAAGTTCAATGTTATGCGAGATCACACCAAATGACTCTACCTTAGAAAAGAAGATCTATAGAACTCATTTGGGGGTGTTGTGATTTTACACTAACAAACACCTTAGATTGTGGAGCATAGGGATCCACCTATGCTTCAAAACATGGACCTTAACCTCCTTCCTTTGTTGAGAATTGAATCAACTTCAGGCTCCCATCTCTTCTTAGAAGAAATAACAAGAAGTTATCCATATGTAATATTTTCAGGGAACTTTGAGAGATCTTCTTAGATGGATTATGATCCTTTCCTAGTGAAATCATAATAAATCCTACACACCCAACTTTCTTCTCCTATGTTTCTTACTAGTCTCTCCATTCATATTTTTAGGATCATTTCCATCTTGGTTATCTTTCTCTTTATTTATTTTTGTCACAAACACATCTACTACATTATTTATGCTCCTATCTACTACATCAAATGAATTCATAAGTGCTTTCCCTTTATCATTATCTATTGTACCATATGTAGAGGCCCTATCTGGACAACTATAATTATAATGAACCTTTTATGATAACCATAACATACAACTTCAGATATATTTATTTTTGGAAATTTATCTCCTTGGGAATTTCGGGAACTAAATTCCTTTCCTTGAAGAATATTAATGGTTAAGTGACCCATTTTCATAAGGATATCCTCATACTAAGTGGATTTACTAGAATAAATATTTGTGCTCACCGAGAATACTTGTTGTGTTTGGACCAAAGGTTTTAGTGTAGGCTCCACCTTGATAACAATTTCCTTGGGCTCATCTTCCATGCTTTCTTCTTACCTTCTAGAAATTTCCCTTTCTTGTTCGAGGGTCGTTGGGTGGTCATACTTCACTCATTGTTTGATCTCTGGCTTCATCCCAATAATGAAATGCTTGCAGAGGAGATTATCCATGCACTTCATCAACCCATATGCCAATCCTTCCTTCCAGAGATATGGGCATCAAGCTTCCTTCTTAATTCCAAAGCATGAGCATGATAGTCTCTCGATATTCTTCTTATCTCATTAGGATAACTTTGTGATCCCGATTATAAGATCTGCGCATACTTCATGTTGTGCACCAAATTATTCAAGAAAACTTTCAGTTAGTAAATCCCATGATTTTTGACATTATCACCTAGTGATTCAAACCACCTAAGGGTTGAACCATAAAAAAAGGTAGGAAAAATTTAGTTCATTATTCCCTTCTTATGGTTTGTCATTAGGATTTGAATCGTGATTATCACGTGAGAAGGGTTTTAAAGTCCCTTTTTCTAATAATTCTTTTCAATTTGACTACCTTTTTCTATGACCTCTTCAAATGTGTTTCCACAATGCATCTGTAAGTGGAAAGAAATCTTGGGGTGTAAGTTAGGTACAAATATTCGACTAGTTGTTTCTCCAAGTATGAAGCAAGGGAAGCGACTAACAAGCATTCACAAAATTTCTAAGAAACTAAAGAAGCTTTCATTGTTTCATTGTTTCACATTGCAAAAATCTATCATGGTAACATCATTTTCCATGTTAAAGGAGAAGTGATGCACAAAGTGTTCTACTATTTCGGCCATGTAGAAATGGACCCTTTAGGTATATGTAAAAACCATTCGAGTGCTTGACCCCTAGAATCCATGGGAAAAGGTGAATGAGATAATTATCACTAAAAGCGACCTCTTGACATGCCATGTAGAAGTATTTAATGTGGTCTCTTGGATCACCTTTTCCCTTGTATTTTTCAAACTTGGGACAATCAAAGTGATGAGGGAAAGGTACTTATAACATAGCCCATCGAAGGGATACATGCATAGCTCATCAAAATGATATTTTTTATTATGCCTACATTGCCTTCTTATAAAGTAGTAAGGGCATTCTTCATGGATAACCACTCTTGATTGAATATTTTCCCTGTGTAGGTGGTGTTGGCCTATATAAGTGGTTAAGTCTAGTTGTTTCACCACCTTTATTATCTATGTATAACTCCTCATATGACTCTTTACATTTTTCTTGATGGGGAGTTTTGGTATAGAACTCGTGATACAAAGCTCTAGGTTTTTCTAGTCTAGGAGTCTTCATTGGTTCCTTATTAACATGTGAAGCCAAGCTTGCCAATTGGTGAGTAAGAGCTTGTATTTGTTATTCTAAGGTAACCTCTTGGGTTGGTATCTCTTTGTGATTCTCACGAGGAGGAGGTTTTTCATGATTAGCATGTTATTCATGATCCTCACAATGAATTTTGACAATAGGGATGTGATATCCTCCATCATTTCGAGAAGGCACTTCTTCATCATTATGTTTCCCAGAAGTAGAAGCATGGCTTGGGTTTAGGATGTCATCAATGTTACGTAGAGGATGCTCTACTTATTCCTCTCCATGAACCATGTTGGAAAGGAGAGAGGGATCAAATGTAGGTGGAAACTTGGCCCCTAACTCTACAACATGCATAAGAACCTCATGTCTATTTTGAAACAAGAAGTTATCTATTTGGGTAGGAACAAATTCAAAGGTATTCTAAGGAGAATTCTCCTCATCACCACTATGATCAACCATGGTATTGTCTTCAAAAATTGGGTTTATCTTTTCATTTATAAAGGGATTTGACCCTAATTTTTTATGCCCCATCCTTGTGATAGGAGGCATAATAGGAAAGGTTTCACTAAGGTTGATTTAAAATGGACCCTAGGAAAAACCAAGCAGCATAACGACATCAAATCATCACAAAGAATGTAAAATAATGAATGGAAATGAATCCAAAGGATCAAGGAAATATGAACCAAGAACACCAAAGAATAAATAATGATTGAATAATAAGGTATCGTAGAAAAAGAAGTATTTTTGCAATCACAAGAATAATTGTTCTCTATGTTTTCAAAGATAGGTTTGGTGCAAATAATGACAACACAATATCAACACTTAGGTCAAGTTTTAGAATAAACAAGACCTAAATACTAAGAAGGTGTTGACGTGATCTCCAAACAAGGTATACTAAAACAAGTTTAGATACAAACAAAGTCCAAGTCTTTGAAAATGGAGGCTACAAATGTGAGCAATGACAAACAACACTATTTAGACACGTTAATCAAGATTTGTAGACAAAGAAATATTTTAGTATCAAAATTATGTTACCACAATGTGAGAAATGTAACGATGAAACTTTCCAAAACTCAAGGAAATGTTGGGATCAAAACTAAGTCTAAGTATATCAAGAAGTTGTTATTTATGCGAGCAAGAGTAACAATACAACTTAGAGACTTAGATCAAGTTTCACAAAGGAAACAAGATGTAAGTATCACAACTGTATTGATATAATGTGAGCAATGTAACAACTCAAAGGAAGTCAATGATAAGAAAACCTAGCTACAATGATAATGAGTCTCAATATGGGTGTGAGACAAAGGGCCTACTAGAACATGAAGACATACCATTCACACTTTCAACACTCACATTCCAACATTGCAACCTAGTCATGTGAGTAGAATACAAAAGTGGTGGACACAATTATTTCTAGTGGTATCCATGTATGTATTCTTTATTTTGTCCCAAATGGGCAACAAGAAAATAAAGGAGTAGACCAAGTGGTGATGAAAAATACTTAGCCTAACTTTGGTAGAGTTTTGCCTTGTCTTAGGAAAAGGTAGAAACTAAGAAAAAGTAATTCCTTGTAAGTTTCGTGATGAATAACATGTGGTTCAAACTTCAATGGACTCTCCCCTTGTTCGAATAACAAGGTTTTGACTCCAAAATAAGTTCTTGCTTTGTGAGAGCTCAATAGAACATGATGGATAAAGTCAAGTTGGCCCCAATGCCAAATAGCCTCCTACGAGTTCACTCCTAATCTTTCACAAACCTGTCTCTACAAGCGTGGTTTTCCAAGAAAATTATATTAGGAATATTCAAGGAGTATCCCAGATTTACTTTACCCCCTTTGATACAATGAAGACAATTTTGACCCTAATCTCACAAAGGTGTACTAGTCAAGTGGGTAGCGGGGCACTTCCTGTTTCATCCACCGTTCTCTCAAGGTGTGGACTACTTTGGGGTTCCTATGGTAATCCTCACAATGAGTTTTATGGTTTATGCCAAGATACTCCCCACGATTAAAAGTGAAAAAGTTGTAGCTCTTATCTCGAACTCTGCAAATACAGTTTATTGCATAAAGTGGTGTATTTTTTTATCTTTGATCTTAATGAGGTTTAGTACACCATTAACAACTTGCAACACACGTGTATTAGTGATTTTTAGATCCCTTTTCTTTGACAAGAAACTATATGGTCCTACACTCAAACATTAGTAATTTTCCAAGCAAATCACAATATTTGAAAGAGGATTAAGTGTTTCTTTTGATTCTCAAGATTGTCTAAGGATGCAAGAGAAGAGCATACACAACAAGTAATCCAACTATAAAAAAAGGAAAACTTGCAATCAATGAACCATACAAATTCTTGATAAATTGTTCATTCCCTTAAGAAAAAATGAAATATTAAGTTTCCAATCAACCAAATGTTAGAAAAATGAAAACTAAAGTTGTTTTTTATTCTCAAGATCACCCTAAGGTGTAAGAGAAGAGCATACACAAAATTTAGTCTAACTTAAGCAAAACATGGAAACATGATATTCATTAAATCTTATCAACATGTTAGAAATATGATTATAAATGTTAAAACTTGTAAAAAAGAGTTAGGAAAACTAGTAAAAATAACATAAAAACCAAAAATTAGAATCTAAATACCTTGAAATTAGAAAAAAATTGACACAACATGTTAACCCAAGCCTAACAATAGTAGTGCAAGCCTATGAACAGTAGAGAAAGCCTATTCACATTAGTATAAGCATACTAAAAAAAAAAGGGTACTAGAAAAAATGTAGGTCTGAGATAGGAAACAAAGATAGTGTTACACTAGTGCAAGAAGAGAGACACTAATGTGAGCCTAGTAACGGTAGAAAAATCTTGAGTTAGAGAACAAAAATTCAACATAGAGCAGTGAAAAAAAAACAAGTCAATGGTAAAATAGGAAGAGAGAAGCTAGCGCAAGGCTAAAAATGATAGTGAAAGCCTAAAAATGGTAACACAAGCCTCTGAATGCTGATGTAAGATTAATAACAAGAACACAAGGGTACTTCACACTAGCGTGAGGCACATGTGTATCCTCAAAACACAAGATTTAACAAGAAAACATGTCAAAAAGCTCAAAACTTTGCCAATTTGATCCAAATTTGGTAGCACCTCACCTCCTTCATTCCTACAAAGAGCACTAAAACAAAGAAACCTTAACCAAACTAGTTAAGAAACTCCATATTTATCTATAATTGCTAAAAGAGGGTTAGTAAACCAAAAATTGAAATTAATCTACAAAATATTGAAACTAATGCAAAAGGACTATGGAGTAAGTCCCACCGGGCATGCCAAATGTGAACATACTAAATTAACTAAGCTATATCAAAAGAAACTAACACCAAGTAGCCTCTAAACAAAGTTAATTTACTAAGTACATCATGATTAAAGCTTAATGGAAACTAGCTAATAAATGTAAGAACATGAAGGAATCATCTAATTGCTAACCATTCCTTCTAAAATGTATGATTACTCTACAACACGAGCCTCTTTAGATCATGAGTAATCAAATTTGTGTGTTTGATTACAAAAGAGAGAGAGGATCTCACTAAGAAATTGCTATAAGGCCAAGCTTGGATCTTCCTTTCTACTCAACAATGGTAGAATGGATTCAAAAGATGAATTAGCTATTCCAAATAATGGAGAAGGCTATTGATCATATGTATTATATGAAATACAAGCAAAAGTTTGGTGTAGGTGTGAAAGAAGTAGGAGGGTCCTTTATATAGCTTTCCAATTTGGGAGAAGCTTGCAAACTAGTGCATGTGGGATAAAGGATAAAGTAGATTTAGACTTGTTAAGCTTGATTAGAGGAATTAACAAGTGATTAACAACTCATGGGAGTTGGAGATGATTTAATTAATCAAATAGGATTAATTAATAGGCTAGAATAAGCTTTTTAGGCTATTTGGAGGTGATTTAGGAGGAATTTGATATGATTTGAAGAATTTGAAAGAGGGATTTAGCCAATAAAAGGGTTTATTGATTAAATACATTGTTAAAAAGGCTTAATTAACTCATAATAGTTAATTAATCAATTGGAAGAGGATTATAACTAACGAAGTGTCATTAATTGGCATCCAGAATGTGATAAAGGCTAGTTAATTAATGAAGTGTCGTTAATTGACCAAAATAGAGGGAAACATTAGTTAATTAGCAGGAAATCACTAATTATAATGGAAATGATAGGAAAGAGGATAGTTAGTACAATTTTATCAATAAAACTGTGTAAGCAGATTTTAGGTGTCTACAATGAATAAATCTCACTAATCGTCTTTGAAAGTAGAGTTGAATCCAGAAAACTAGTAAGCTAATCGAACACAATTGGTAAGCTAAATCAACACAATGGTACACCTAAGAAAGCATATCGATGAGTTTAGTAAAGCTCCGGTAAATAAAAATATAAGGAAAATGAATATCCTACACTAACAATTCCATGCCTATTGAGGAACCATGTTTCAAAAAAATTCGTTGGAGATTTGTTTAAGATGTAAACAATGGTTGATAATTATTTTTCCTAATATTCATTTGGAAGATGTTTTCTCTTCATCATACTTTTGGCCATTTCCATTATGGTTCTATTCTTACTCTTTGCCACATTGTTTTGCTTTGAGGTGTATACTTGGCACTAAATTTCTTGTGGATACCATGTTTCTTGCAACAATTTAAAAATGCATTGGATATATACTCACTTTCTCTATAAATCCTTAGAAATTTGATGTAGTATCCACTTTCCTTCTCCACTTGATCCACAATCTGCTGAAATATATCAAATGCATATGATTTGTTTCTTGGTATAGTCATCTATGAATGTCAAAAATATAAACAACCTCCTATCGAAGGTGTTTACAATTGTACACATAAATATGAATGAAGAATTTCAAGTGGTTCTTGTTCTCTTATATATTTACCAACTGGAAAAGTCTCTCCTTGTTACTTTCCTAAAATACATCCTTCACAAATCCTTTCTATTTTTTGAATTAAAGGTAAAAATTTCACCATGTTTTTATTATGTGATAAATTCATTCCTCTGAAGTTTATATGCCCAAATATGAGATGCTAGAGCCATGATTAATATTTTATAACCGCTTAAAAATATTATTGAGTTTCTTTAGCACTATTGTTGGATATTCCAAAATTGAATTGTATGTTTTTGGCCTTTTTTTGTATGTTTCTGGATCATTTCTCTATCTGTTCGAAGTTGTGCTCTATATTTCCAGAGCTATGTTGTATGTTTTCGGGGTTGTGTTGTATCTTTTTGGAGTTTTGAGTTATATTTATGGAGTTGTTTTATATGTTTCAAGAGTTGTGTTATATCTTTCTCGGCTGTGCTCTATATTTATAGAGTTGTGTTGTATCTTTACTCAAGCCGGGATACAAATTTTTTACCTTGAGGGAAATTTCAGGATAAGTATTATTTGGTTCACACATATCTTGATATGATTTTATTTTTATACCTAGTTATAATCTTAAGGGAAACATTCTGGCTTATCATTTTCACTTTAGTAATGAGTTGAGACTTGGAGCTTTATCCATGATCACACATTTGTTTTCATCAATGTAAACTCTATATATTTTCCGTACTTATTGAAAAATTCTCATCAAATTATGTTTCAAACCTATAACATAATAAACATCATGAATAATATTCTTCTCCCCCTTTTTGCTTAGAATGTTGACTGTTCCTTTGCCCATTACAGTTACTCTATTATTGTTTCCAAGAGTAACATCAATCTTCAATGACTCATCCAAACTGTAAAATAAATCCAAGTTTCTTGACATATGATTGCTACAACTAAAATCCAAATACCAAATATCATGGGGACTCTCTTGAGAAATATTACATTCAATAGGCGATATAGAAGGTATTGCTTCAACAATCCTTGTGCATGCAATAAACATGGAGCTTGGTGTAGAACTCCCAATTTGATTTTTATTCTTCCTATTATGATCATACTACTTTTTCTTGCATTCCTAAGTATAATTCTCATATTTTTTACTATAGTGTCACTACACATGAGACCTATCTTGTCTATGACCAAAAGAGTGATTGTGAATATGATTTTGACTCTATCCTCTTCCATTTTTATTTGTTGGACTAATTTTGCGTCCTCTAGATGAACTTGTTCCTCTTCCTCTAGGGATGAACCTTCCTCTACCTATTCCATAAATTACTCAAGTCCGAGATGAAAATTAGAGTTCTAAAGCTGTATGTGATCTATTCAACCTTTTCTCATGATTTATTAATGATGCATATAACTCATCAATTAAAATTTGACTCAAATAGTTAGTTTATTCTATAGATACAAAGAAAGGATCAAATTTTGAAGGTGGACTCCTACAAATATTTTTCAATAATTATTCGATCATCCAATGTTTATTGATGAGATTTAATCTGATTTACTAGTCCAACAACATAAGTAAAGAACAAATCTACAAAGTCTAATTCTTTCATAGACATATTCTCAAAATATCTTCTAAGTAATTGGAGTTTGGTAGTTTTAACTTTCTCCTTACCTTGAAATGCAACCTGAGAGTGTCCCATGCTTATTTTGCTTGATTGGCTGCTGCCACTCTAGGAATAATACTTTCATGCATAGCTTGATATATGCAGAAGATATATTTTCCATATTTCTTTCTTTTTTCATTAAAGAGATCCTTCTCTTCCCGTGAGAATGCATTGTATGTTCTTTGGATTTGTGTATCTCTGTTTTTAGTGATTTCCCAATCATCCTAGGATATGAACAAATCCTTTAGTGTTAAAGACCAATACTCATAATTCTTTCTTGTTAACTAAGGAGTCTATGGAATTGATAAATATTATCCAAATGTAGAAGTCATTGATGGCTGCCAAATTAAAAAATCTTCTCTAATACCAATTTGTAGAATATACACAAATAGAACAACAAACATATAAATAAAAATACTGCAATAAACATACATTAAGTACAAAAATATTCCAAAGACAACTATATGTATCTATTCCTCTCATCCTTCTAACTTTTCTTCTTCCTAACAAGGATTACAATTGCCTCACATATATAGCAGGATTTTACATAAAATAGATTATCCCTTAAAATAGACCGATGTCACTAAAATAGAGTATGCATACAAAAAAACATGAAAATTTATTTACTTTTCCTTAAATTAAGAATAAAACAAAACTGATCTAAATAAAAAAATAACTAAAAATCTTAATGCATGTGTGAGAGAAAACTATTATTTTACTAAAATAGATAGGAATGAAATTAACTTCTTTTTCTTACACTTTATTTATTAAAATTACAAATGATATGACCACATATGTGCTCCACTAGAATTCATTACATCACATTTAATGATCATAGAAAGCACTGTTATCCATATTAAACATGGGTTTAGAAAATATTGACTCATTCTCGTAGAATGCGACAGCTTTACATTACAACTAAAGCTCCTGTTAATAATGGATATCTTAGAAGTCAATTATACATTTATATATGCTCCTATTGTTATTATATTCTATTCTTTTATTGCCTCTAGACGCTTTAACCAAAATTTATTTATGGTTGTGTCATGTGCACAAAATATGTAGAATCTATGATGCTAAAAGATGTAGCCCATTTTTATTTTCAATATATTTTGATGCTTTCTTGAGAAACATGATATTAGAAGAACGAATGGAGTGTGAAATATTCTACTTGTTTGTAGTCATATCTACTACATGTATGGGGACATCCTACAAAAATCGCTTAGGTAGGAGTATCTAGTAGAAATATCCATTCGGTACTCCTACAACATGGGAAACATATGGTGGATTTTTCTAGAACACCAAGGAATATTTTTTCAAAAATTATTTTATATATTTTCCCATGTCTGAAATTGCTATGTTTCTTTATATTCTTTATTTGTTGATGGAAGTAGTTGGGACTGTTACAACTTGTAAGTATATGTTGATGCTTGGGGTTTTCCCATGTTAGAGATGCAATTATACCCACAACCCATGGTGGTAGGTATCAATGTACTGTATTTTGTTTGTAATTATGACCATGCTGAAATTTCCATGATTGTCATTTATTATAGCTACAAATTCCTCTATTGAACAAAATGTATCTTCAACTATAGATGTTGGTTAAAATGGGCATGTTCTAATCTCGTATCCAACAACTAACAATGGATATCCTCTATGGGAATGTCCTTTTATGTTCACTGAAATTTCAATTTGTTGCTCTATGTGTATGAAAGTTAGTTGTGGTGAAGATAAGAACTTACAAGGATCGATTGCAAAATTAAAAAATATCTTTGCAACACTTGTAATTTTTGATTTACACAAATTACGTGGTATTGCAAAGACAATTATCCATCCCAAGAAGGAGCACAATCTACTTTCAGTTGATACGGGTTTTTACCACTCTGAAAATGACACATTTGTAAGAGGATGATAGCTCTGCTTTAGAACTAACTAAAAATATTGGCATACTATGGTGTGTTAAACATTTAACCTACCTGGAAGGAAAGTTATGTGTCAGACAAATTTTTAGAAAATCCTTGCACAGTGAAATTTTTCTAAGGCTGAAATCTGAAATTTTCAATTTTCAGACTTTGGATATTTTTCCTCTTTTAGAGTTTTTTAGCTCGATTCGGAACTGCTCTTAAAAATTTCTGAAGTCTGAAACCCCGAAAGTCTAAATTTTTAGACTTTCAAGATTTCAGGTTTTGGGACTTTTGGCCTCTTTTTAAAAATCCCTCTTGGAATTCCGAAGTTTGAATGTCTGAAAACCCAAAATTTTGGGTTTTCGGGTTTTCGAGTTCTCCAAATCGTTTTTAGGATTTTGACTTGAAAATTTCCGAAGTCCGAATGTCCAAAGCCCAAATTTTCAGACTTTCAAGTTTTTGGGTTTCAAATTTTCCATCGCCAATTCATCTTTTTTCCTCCCAATCTCTCGAAGTCTAAAATCCTGAAATTCCAAATTTTGGGCTTTCGGGTTTCGAACCTTCGGATATTCTACGTGCAGTTAATTTTTCACCTACTTCCGTACGGATCAGATTTCTACCTTTAATATCAGGTTTTGTATTTAAAATCAATTTTTACTTGTCATTGTTACCTTACACATTTGTTTTGACATTCCATTCATGTACTTTACAATGTCCTTTTCAAGGTATGGTTTTTGTTTATTTTATTTTGGTTTTAGGTATTTTTCCTCTATTTCCTTCTCATTTTGGTTTTCCCTTTGGTTTCCCTCTATGTTTTTTTGATGTCACTCCCTTGGTTCACCATGTTTTGCATTTTGAGTTTTCTTTAGGTATTCGGAGTTGTTCAAAGGATCCTCTTAGGCCTCCCATACTTCTTTTTGTTTCTCATGTTTCAGAGTTTACGAGTTAACATTATTCGGCAAAGTCCCTTTCCTTGTTTGGAGAAACTTGTTTGGACAGACTTGTTCGGAGAGACTTGTTCAGAGAATTCCTTCAAAAATTTATTAAGTGGGAAACTTGTTTGGGAATTTTCCTTCGGGGACTTTCTTCCGAAATCTCTTTTCGGAAAACTTTTTTGGTTTGGAATTTCAGAGGTTTTTGCTTTCGGGTTTTGGAACTTTTGACTTCAGGGAAACTCTTTTCAAAAATTCTTTTTGGAAATTTTATTTTGGGAAAATTGTTCGAAACTTTTGGTTTTGGAGATTTCCTTCACAAATTTTGGTTTCAAGACTCCATTTTGGAACTTTTGGTTTCATAGATTTTAGTTTGGGAAAATCTTTCGGAGAAAGTTTTCACAGAATTCAGATTTGGTGATTTCTTTCGAAACTTTTTCGGTTTAGAATTTCAGAATTTTCTTTCAGGTTTTCAGAATTTCTACAACTTCAGCTTCGAAACACAGGGTTGATGTCTGCTTCCACTTCAAAGGGAAAAGAGAAGATGAAATACTCATTTCTTGGGGTTTCTCCTCAATCCTTCTTGTCCTCCGACTTAGGAAATATTGGGGACACTGATCTAGGACAAATTGATCTTCCTAATTTCTGGGAAAGATTAAAGGCTCCAAATAAGAAACCATGGATGCAGGCCATCTACGACAGTGGGCTTCCCCTTGCCACCGATTTTCCCACATCCATGCATTTCCCAAAATTTGTTTTAGCTGCAACAACCCACTTTGACAAAGACTCCATGTCAGTCAGAGATAGTGATGATAAGGTGGTAATCCATTTGGACCCAGAATTCTTCGAGGATCTGCTTAAACTTCCCGATGTTCAATATTATGCCATAATTTCACTAGAAATAGCAGTGGAACATTGGGATAAGAAAGAGGAAGTATGCTAAAAATTATGATGAAATCTTATCTGGCCAAGAATTTCCCAAATTACCCAAAAGTATGCATCGACGGATTTTATTCAGGAATTCAACGATCTTATTGTGTTGTTAAGTAGAGTTTCAAGTCTTCCTTACAGTAAAGGAATTCTAGGAATGGATGTTTTTGTACATCACAACTATCAAGAAGAACGATGATTTTATCCGATGGGGGAGCATATTAGTAGCTCCATTTTCTATCAATTGGGTAGAGTGTTAGATACAAAGACTTTCTACATGACATATTTCCTAGTATATGCGGCTGCTGCTATGGGAGATTTTACTGGTTTGAATACCAGGGGTGTTCACAACACCTCCCAAATATATGAATTTTATCCCCAACTCACTCTGGATGAGGGAAGCAGGCATTTCTGCAGAGTCAACGATGCTTTCTTCACTTTGTCATCCTCTATTGTTTTGACAAAGAACTATACAATCGAAGGATTTTCGATGAGGATTTCCAAGAAGTATGAGAATGGGGAGCAATCTACTTTCAGTTTCCTATATTCACCTACATCTGGATTTCGGGTTTCATAGGTGCCCCAAGAAAATTACCAAGGTGCCCTACTGAAAAATAGATTCTATTGGAATTAGTTCGGTAGTTGTTGGATTATCATTAAATCCAAAATAAGCATCATAAAGCAAGAATGCATTTCCCTATTTCGATTGGCAGGTATTCTTTCCCAAATATTCACAAGGCAAAAATGTTGATGTAGAAATGGCTGAGGTAACCCTCGGACCTTTTAGCCCATGCAGAAAAATTTGATTATTGGGGTAATTTTGGGGAAACAGGTTGGTCCAATGGCCACGTACCCCAATTGGAAGATATATGGATTCATTGTCGGGATGAATACATCGTGCGATAAAGGGATTATGAAATATTAACCCTTGATGAAGTTCGACAATTTGGTTTGGCTGATGTGCCAAAGGACATGCAAGAAAATGATGAGGTTTTGGATTCATCATACAAGAATGATAATGTTGCCAATCAACCATTTCCATTGATTGATTGGTATGTGGAAGAATGCAGTAATACCAAGGAGAGGGCGGGAACCATTTTAAGGAGGACTTTCAGTTGGTTGGCTACCTTGGTAATTGCACTAAAAGGGGATAATCAACCTAAAAATACAGGGGCTATACCAGCAATAAGTTAACCAACACCCACTAAGGGAAAAAGGTTGACTCAAAAGGCTCCTACAATTCCAAAGAATATTTCATTTATTGTTGGTGGCTCATCTCTCTCCAAGTCTTCTGCTCCCAAGATTACATCTCCTGTAGTGCCTATGATAGAAGTGGTTGAAGTCAGTGACTCTCCTAGTATCATCCAGGATCCATCACATCTTCTTCTTCCTCCATTATCACTTCTAATATCAGTTCTTTCCACTTCCACAATCATTTCTTCCTTCCCATCCCCTTCTATGGCCCAAGTATTCTCATCACTTCCAATTCTATCAGTTGGGGAAAATATTGGGTCACCCATTTCCTCTTCACTTCCTTTAACACTTCCATTTTCTTCAATCACAACCCCCAACATTGCTCTATCAATTCCTATGGTTGTCCCTACATCCACACCTTCCATCATTGCTACCTCTACTCAAATACCAGCTAGTATTTCTAGTGATCTTTCTCTAACCAATGTTTTAGGTATGGATTTATTGCTTCATCAGCTCTAGCCATACTAGAATGGCTGTTTAGAAAAACTCCTAAGAAAAAGAAAAAGGTTCCTCTGGGAGATGTTATAGATCTCAACATATTGGAGCATATGCCCAAGAGATAGGCCAAGAGATCGAGAACAGTGTCAAGTCTGATGGTTAATTCATCAAAAGAACATGTGATAGAGGTGGTCACCCCCATTGAGGGGAAAACTAAAGAAACAATCACAACAACAGATTACTGAAATCAAAATTCTCATTGAGGAAGGCTACTCATGAAGGAGCCAAGAAATATGTACACACTGCTCTTGGGGCCCTTTTGGAGAAATATGAAAAAGACAAGGCCACCAAGGATGAGCTCAAGGCCAAGGTTGAGTAGCTCACTACACTGTTGCGTAAAGTAACCCAACCCACTCCATCCACTGAAGTCTCAACTACTACGGCTATGAAAATTTTGTCTACAATCAATGATATTTATTATCATGTGCTCGAGAAGCTAGGCCAGAAAGGGAGATCAGTGAGTGGATGGATGGAGAGAATTCTGTAGGAAGCCAATCCTTTGATCAAGGAAGCAGTTGAGATATATAATGATTTGCAGGTTGCAAAAACCACCATTTCCAAGATGGATGAGTCCTTCTCTGAAGATAATAATAATCTAAATTTAACTTTGGCAACATGGAGTGACATTAGAGAAGAGGATTCTAACTTGCTTCTTCAGGAAGAGGTGATTAATGATGCCTCTAAATTATTTGAATATAAAAAGGCCATGGAATTATGGTGTCAAGTATTACAGGATCTGATTAAGAAATTGGAGGAGAAATGAGTGGAGATTACAGATGCCCTGAATGACATCTCAGAGGAGTTTGATATCACCAATTGTAAATTATTCAATGAAAATATCGATGCTCTTCCTGAGGATCAGATTAAGGAAAATTTCAAAGATTTGGTGAAGCGTGACGATGAGGTCACCAAGACTTTCAATAGTGACTCCATTGATGACTGGTCTTATGTCAAAATTTCATAGGGAGACTAAAGAAAGTTACAAATAAACTTCAAAGATTTCTAGCCAGAATCACAAAAGAGATCGAGACAGCAGACGTAGTGAATCACTATGCATGTGGGCCTGGAGATGAAGAAATTTAGGGATTACCAAGCGCTTCTTTAAGTATAGACACCGAATGGCTGTATGGGAGGAAGGATAGCAAAAACTTGTAGGTGAGGGAGATGTAGATGAACCAGGCCAAAGCTGAGCAGCCATGAAAGGACAAGTTCAAGCTCTAGATCGGTCAAAGTTGTAGGGTTGACTGAGTCAAACCCTTGCAAAAAATTTGCTATTTTCATGGGAGCCTATTCCCTTAATATTAATGACATTTATATTTTTAGTTAAATGTTAGTTAAGGGCCCAACTGTAATGGCTCAGCGTAGGAACTTATAAATAGTGGAATGCTTCCATTATTTAGATATATTATTTTGGGAGATTATTTTTGAGAGGAGTTGCTCTTCAAGCTTGGAAGAGTGCTTCTGAGATTCTAAGAAACCTTTTAATTATATTCAGAGTTACACCTTGTTGTTGAAGATCTGATTTATTGTGTTGAATGTTAATTAGTGTTTACTTTGTGAATTTACAATTCCTTAGTGATAGTGATTAACTTACCTTTATTTCAGGTTGTCTATTTCATGTTGTGAAGGAATAATACTACTATATTTTATGCCAGTTGTGAAGACCTCATTTTCCTTCTGCATTAATTTTTATGTCGTTATTATCCTGATAGGAAATAAGTGATAAAATATGCGGAATTATCCCTTACAAAATCGTAATAGTAGAAACTAATATGCAAAAAATATTACAAATCTCAAATAAAACTGCAGAATAAATAACACAACACGAAAGATAGTATTTAACGTGGTTAACCAAATTTGGGCTGCGTCCCACCAAGAATCACTTGCTCATATTTTATTACAAGCCTCCACTCTCTCAATACAATACCCAGATCTGTTTGGAGCTATGCTCAACAAACTCTACAGAATTCACACCCGAATTCAAAGCACATCTACAATGCATTTGCTTGTATATGTATCATATGCGTAAGACCATATAAATAGAAAATTGCTTAAGTAGTTTCATACAAAACCATGGGTATCAAAACCATGGGAAAAACTCAGTGGGTATCAAAACCGTGGTATCAAAACAATGGGTACCAAAAACCATGGGCCCAAAAACAGCCCATAACAGATTACCCATTACCCATGGGTTAATAAACCACCCATGAAAATTTGCTTTGGGGCTTTGCCCCGAACCCCTCGACCCACTCATTGGCGAGTGGTACCACCATAAAAATACCCGAGTGTAACACATAGAAGTTGTACCACACTCTAACATGAAAATAGGCTCCACAAACATAACAATCTCCCACTTGAGACCGATTTCCACCGAGAAAACCTATCAACCCTTCACTATCATCCACGAAGGCCAACCAACGTTGAACATAGCTTTAGTTTATCCCTTATGACCACCTTGGTCATCATGTCTCACAGGATTCGACTGGTATGAATCTTCTCCAACTTCAACTTATCTTCCTCCAAAGTTGTCTAGATGAAGTGATACCTCAACTATATATGCTTCGTCCTGGAGTGGAAAGCAGAGTTCTTAGCTAGGTGTATAGCACTATGACTATCACTATGTAGCTTACATTCCTCCTGCTTATGCCCCAACACCTCAAGCAATTGTTGTAACCAAATAATATCTTTGCTTGCCTCTTGGCAGCAACATACTCAGCCTCCGTGGTTGACAAAGCCACCACCTTTTGTAGTCATGAAATTCAGCTTACCGTTGTCCCACCTATAGTGTAAATATAACCTGTCATGCTCCTCCTACTGCCTAGATCTCCACCATGTCTCGAATCTACATAACCACGTAAAGTGGTGTCTGATCCACTGTAGCATAAAACTATCCCCATGGTCCCTCTCAAATACCGAAGGATCCACTTTACTACTTGCCAATGCTCTTTACCTGGATCACTCATAAATCTACTCACAGCTCCTACTACATGGGCAATATCAGGCCTAGTGCATACCATAGCATACATCAAACTGCCAACCACTGATGAGTAAGGTACCTTGGACATATGGTTTCTTTCTTGCTCTGTCTTGGGACACTGCTCCTTTGATAACTTAAAATGGCTTGCCAAAGGAGTCCCAACCAGTTTAGCATCCTGCATGTTAAACCTATCCAATACCTTCTTAATGTACTCTTCCTGAGATAAATTCAGCTTCTGTTCCTTCCTATCCCGAGTTATCCTCATACCAAGGATTTGTTTGGCAGCCCCCAAATCCTTCATATCAAAGGATTCACTTAGTTGTTTCTTGAGTACTTTTATTTCTTGCATGTTTTTACCTACAACCAAAGATGTCATCAACATACAAACATAGGATAATATAAATTCCACCCTCAAATTTATTTGTATACACGCAATGGTCGAATGAAATTTGATATAACCTTGATCCATCATGAATCTATCAAATTTCTTATACCATTAACGTGGAACTTGTTTTAGGCCATACAAGCTCTTCTTCAATTTGCACACCATCTCCTCTTTACCTTTGACTTGCATATATAGCTCCTCCTCTAAATCACCATGGAGAAATGCGGTTTTTACATCTAACTGTTCTAAGTGTAAGTCTTCTACTGTCACTATTCCAAGAACAGTTCTAATATAAGTTATTTTTACTACAGGAGAAAATATCTCATCAAAATCTATACCTTGTTTCTGTGCAAACCCCTTGACCACTAACTAGGCCTTATATCTTTTCTTTCCTCCTTCTTCATCTTTAACTCTGTACACCCACTTGTTCTGTAATGCTCTTTTGCCTTCCGGTAGCTTCACCAAATCCCAAGTCTGGTTCTCCATGAGATACTTATGCTCCTCATCCATGGCTTGCTCCCACTTCTTACTGGCATCTACCTGCATTGCTTCATCAAAGCTCTCTGGATCTCCACTATCAGTGAGTAATAAATAATAAAGAGAAGGAGAAAAACATTTAGGTTCTTTTCTTACCCTAGAAGACCTCCTCACTGTAGGAGTTTGGGGTTCCTGTTGAGTAGGTTCCTGAACTGATTCATGGGTCACTTTGTCCCATCTAGAAGATCCTCTACCACTGCATATTCTTTCTTGGATTTTTCCCGTTTTCCTATAAGCTGTTGCTTATACATGACTTTCTCATTAAAGACCACATCCCTAGATGAATGATTTTCTTGTCCTTAATACTCCAACATTTAAATCTAAAGTCATCACCACCATAACCAATAAAAGTGCACTTTTATGATTTAGCCTCTAGCTTTGTCCTATCATCCTTTTCAATATGAACAAACACCTCACATCTAAAGACTCTAAGAAATGAGTAATCAACTTTCTTACTATACCAAGCCTCCTCAGGTATGCCTCCATCCAAGGCACTTGAGGGTCCTCTGTTTATTAAGTACACAACTGTGCTCACCGCTTCTGCCCAAAAATAAAGAGGTAGTCCTGCATGTATCCTCATGCTCCTAGCACATTCCATTATTGTTTTGTTCATCCTTTCTGACACCCCATTCTCTTTGGGAGGTTCCTGGCCAAACTCTTTTTGCCTACGGATTCCATTCTTAGAACAATAATCATCAAATTCATTGCTGCTGATACTCCCTCTATTATCGACTGAGACATTTTAACTTAAGACATGTTTCATTCTCTACCAAGGCTTTCCATTTAACAAAAGTATCAAATACATCAGATTTGTTTCTAATACAATAAACCCAAACTTTCCTTGTTACAACATCAATAAAAGTAACATAATAACTTGAACCCTCAAGAGATGATACCCGAGCTAGCCCCACACATCGAATGTACCAGATCTAACTTACTCTCTTTCTTCGTAGGTCAAACCTTAAGAAACCTTACTCACTTTTGTTTCCCATATATGCAGGTTCTCATAGAAATCCAAACCTATTTCTGTATATCCAGAAAATTGTTCTTTATGATGTCCATGCCCTTATGGCTCATCTGACTAAGCCTATAGTGCCATAATGTTGTATCTGCATCTGAAGCCACAAGATTACAATCATTAGTACTATTAGTTGATAAATACAAGGTTCCAACCTTCTTCACTCTTACCACCATAAGAGCACCCTTGGTAACCTTCCAAGAGTCACCAGTAAATATCAAGGTATAGCCATCACTTCCCAATTGCCCTGCCGATATCAAATTTCTCCTTAATGTAGGCACATGTCTGACATCCTTCAATAGCCATGTATTCCCATTCTACATCTTAACTTGAACAAAACCTTTTCCAACTATCTGTAAGGCTCATCATCACCAAGAAAAACATGCCCAAAATCCCTTGAACATAATCAACAAAATAATGCCTATGTGGAGTAGCATGAAAAGAAGCCCCGAATCAAAACCCAAGATTCATAATATTATGCAAAGAAGGAATCAAAGCATCCTGACATACATTACCCGATGCCACATTTGCCTCCTTGTTTTCTTCCTGTTGTTTCTTCTTGTCTCGAAGCTCCCAATAGTCCTTCTTTACATGCCCAGACTTTCCACAGTTCCAACATACAATCTTGCTCTTAGATTTTGACCTTGCCTGATCTTTCGATTTTCCATGGTTTCCTCTATTCTTCTGTCTCCCTCTAGTTTCCACTGTTAAAGCATTCCCTGAAGTAGAAGATTCCCTAGAGATTTTTATTTGCATTTCCTTTCTTAGAATCACCCCTACAACATCCTCAAACTTCAACTTCAAGTTAGTTGGAACCGAGTTGCTTACCACCATTACCAGGCTATTCCAACTTTCAACTAAAGATCACAAAATTAATAAAGCCCTAACTTCTTCATCAAATTCTATTGTAACAAAAGCTAGCATATTCACAACCGTATTGAAATCATTTAAATGATCTGCTACTGAACTATTCTTAGACATCTTCATATTAAACAACTTTTTCATTAAAAATATCTTATTAGAGGCAGAGGGTTTTTCATACAACTTCCCTAATGCATCCATTAGATCTTTTGTAGTCTTTTCCTTTGAAACATTAAATAATACCGATGATTCAAGACATAACCGGATAATTCCAAGTGCCTTCCGATCCAACAAATCCTATTCCATACATCTGTCATACTCGAGGGTTTGTTCACCTTCTCGATAATAGAATATAAAGATCCTTCTGATAAAGGTAATCTTCCATCTACATCTTCCAAAGACTGAAATTCTACCCATTGAATTTATCAACCCTAGATCTTCCATCATCGGCCATAGCTCCCACTCAAGATAAAAATTTCCCTGCGATTCAACACTTCAACGAAACCAAAACCAGGCTCTGATACCAATTGATAGGAAATAAGAGATAAAATATGTGGAATAATCCCTTACAGAATTAGAAAAATAGAAACTAATATGCATAAAATATTACGGATCTCAAATAAAAGTGCAAAATAAATAACACAACACGTAAAGATAGTATTTAAGGTGCCAATTTGGGCTACGTCCCACCAAGAATCACTTGCTCGATTTTATTACAAGCCTCCACTCTCTCAACACAATACCCAGATCTGTTTGGAGCTATGCTCAACAAACTCTCTGAATTCACACCCGAATTCAAAGCACATCTCGCAATGTATTTGCTTGTATATGTATCATATGCATAAGACCATATAAATAGACAATTGCTTAAGTAGTTTCATACAAAACCATGGGTATCAAAACCATGGGCCCAAAAACAGCCCATAATGGTTACCCATTACCCATAGGTTAATAAACCACCCATGAAAATTTGCTTCAGGGCTTCACCTCTCGAATCCCCTTCACCCACTCACCTAGGTGAGCGGGACCCAGTAAAAATACCCGAGTGTAACACATGAAGGTGTACCACACTCTAACACAAAAATAAGCTCCACAAACAACAATCTCTACTTGCAGAAATAGATGTTGTTATATGCATGTGTGGTTTACTTTTGATAAATTAATTGTGTCGAATCTGATTTGATCTACCCTTATGTACACTCAATTTTAACAGAGGAACGTCTGCCTTGGTTTGTGGTATTTTGTACCCTTTCTAATTGTGATAGGTGAAGGTGGCCAGTGATGCAAGCATACCTACCACATCAACCCTTCTAGGTGTTAAACATCCCTTAATTTGGTGCATCACCACTTCTAGTATAGGTATTATTTCCTTGCAAAATCTCTCTCCCGAATCCCATGAAATGTTAATGTAGGACTAGTTAGCCATTTTTACCGCATTAGAAGTATTGTTGTGTTTATTTTAGGAAGAGGAAGTCAGCCTTCTCTGGAGGTTCACATCGAGCCTAAGTCCCATAGCTTAAGAGGTGATCCCATGTGTCCCAATTGCACTGAATGTTGTGATTCATTTTCAAGCCATTCGGGGGGTGCATTGATTTGGTGAAAATAGTTTTGGCACACCCGGTGGGATAGAGTTGGTACTTCTCTTCTCATTCCATTGACACAAGGTACCAGCGACTCCATCTCTCTGGATTTCAAATTTCAGTACATCAACTTATGTGAATAATTCACACAAGAGCTTCTTCAAGGCAGGAAAATTATAAGCATACAGAGCTTTCTTTGTCTCCCCCAAGAAGAAGGGGAAGAAATCTTTCAGTATCATTAGTCGCCACTTTACCTCGTAGAGGGAATTCAAATCCTCCTGAAGGAAATTTTCCCCACTAAGACACAACCAAATTTTGAATGTCATGGTAGCCAATACTTTTCCTCCTTTCAATGCCAGTAGTCCTTTGTTGTTAGCACAAAGAGACACCATACTGAAGTAGCTGCCTTGAAAATTTTACCATTTTACACTGGGGAGACTAATGTTTCACCTCGGGAGCACATATTGGATGTAGCTAGCATCTGTGCAATACATAGTATCATAGAAGATAACGTGGAAGTTTGACTCTTTGCTACTTCATTAAAAGGCAGAGCACTTCAATGGTTCCGGAGTTTAGCTTGCTAGATCCGTTACCACTTGGAATGAGTTAGGCACAAAGTTGTGTAAGCAATTCAAAGACAAAAGTGATAATCTCTCACTTGTAGAACAATTTCATACTATCAAGCGGTCTCCTCAAGAGTATATGAGCGATTTCAACCTCCATTTTGACAAGACTTGGAAACGGATCCCAGCACTTGTAAGGCCATCCCCAGATAGTGCATTTCTATATTACTTATAGGAATTGAATAGTGATGTAACCGTCATGATTCAATCCATGGGGGGAACCGTTATCCTTGATGCTTACGAAATTGTCATATGAGCTGAAAATTACTTGATTCAAGTAGGTAAAATTTCTCCTAGACCTCCCATACTTGTTTTTGTAGAGCTTGCAGGCTAATAGCTAGGCATTGCCCCGATTCAGAAACTTCTATTCTAATAGCTACGCATGCGTCCAATCCCTCAAATGATTTGGCTGAGGTAAATTCACTATTACAAAATTTCAGGAATGAACTCATAGCAATGAAGAGGTAGTAGTCCCAATATGCTCACCCCTTTCAACCCCAATATCAGATGAACTATCCTCCATTCCAAGGAAACAGTCAGTCACAAAATCAGGCCACAAGCCAAGCTATGAATGTAAAACCTTTGAATTTTTGGAACCCTTCTACTGCTAGTTCTTCCGAGCTATAGTCCCGGTCCAGAACAACCTCATCCAAGACTATGAATGGTGCTACCCTTGTTCTCATCCCCATAATCGAATCTCTTCCCAAATGGAGTTTTGAGTCAAGCCCTCATGGTTCAAAGCATAACCACTCCACCTAAATCATCTGCTGGACCATCCACTCCCGAAAGTCAAGACCAACCTCTTGATGAAACCACACTACTAAATTGGCAAGTAAAAGACTTTTGTGGTTTGAATACTAATGCCTCCACCATAGCATCTAACACACGTTCCAAGAAAAGGGAAATAGATTCATAGTCTTCCAATACTAATCAGGCATCTACTTCTTAGGCCCTAACACAAATACCGATGATAAAGGCACGAGAAAGAAATCATCAAAAATATCCGTTGATCAAACTACAAAGAAAGATGGGACTTCAAGTATCACGATACCCAATAAGCATTATCCAAAGGAGGACCCCAATTCCCAAAATGCATTAGCAAAGTGGGAGCAATTCTGTTCAGCATTGTGGAGAAAATGAAGAAGACCAATTTGAGTGTCACAATGTGGGATGCACTCTCGATTCCTTCTCAAAGGAACTTGCTACAAGAGGCTTTGAACAACTTTGGCACTACTAATAGATCGTCAAGTCAAGAAGTAGCAGTGGCAACTAGCTTATGCCAACCTAAGAAAAAATACATGCTAAGCCCAATAAACCTCCACCATTCTATATCTCACTGATTATTGGTGACCATTTGGTGCACAATTGTATGATCGATTCTAGAGCCAGTAGTTTCGTGATGCCTAAGCAGGTTGCAAATGTACTTGAAAATTCCATATACTCCAATTTTGAGAGGGGTTGTTCAGCTAGATGGTATTGCAGTCCAAACTATGGGGGTCATTAAGGGGCTTCAACTTACTATCCATGCATGTCCTAGCTTGACATTCACACAGGACATATTTGTCATTGATCTCCCTCCCCTCTTCGCCATTTGCTTATCACAGGATTTCACCACAAAAATGGGTGGTTATTTGTCATCAGACTGTCGCATATGATCCTGAGGACCTGATATGGGACTAAGGTAACTATAAGGGCAGAACCAATCTGTCACAATCACATGGAACCTTACACATCCAAACCCATAAATGGTAACTATGCCATTTTTGATCACAAAGATGAGGATGTAGATCATGAACCAACTACTCTTGTCAAAGAGGTTCCAGATACGATTCTCGATGAGGTGAGTATAGACCATCAATATGACCCCTATGCTGATTTATTGGACAAATGAAGAATCTAGTCTGTTGTTTTTGGAAGAGACTAGATTAGGTACATATTGCATTCATGAAGAAGATTCCATCGTACCTCAACTGGTTAAGGCATCAAGTAATACAAACAGAATTGTGGCAGATGTTCTTTGATGGATCATGAAGTAAAAATGGATCTGGTGTAGGGGTTATGTTAGTGTCTCTAGAAGGAAACAAATATTTCTCTTCCTTTCGGTTCTGAATTCAATTGCACTAATAATGTCAGCTGAATATGAAGCTCTTATACAAGGAATTTAGCTGGCCCAACGAAGAGGAATCCAAACCTTGATCTGTCTTTGGTGATAACGAATTGGTTGTGCACCAAGTTACAACCCATAGTGCATCAAAAAATGATCTACTACAGTCATACAAAAATCAGGTTTGGGATCTGATAGAAGATTTTGAAGCCTTCAAAATTCATGCAATCCCTAGGAAACAAAATCAAGATGCTGACAGGCTGGCTACTATTGGTTCTCAATACGACGTACCAATGGACATCATGAAAGAAGGGTAGAAGATAGTCAAAATTGTGGTTTGTGATGTGGTACCGGATAATGTGAGTAGTTGGCAGGTGTCGATAGTGATCAACAGATTGTTCTCTTCCTACAACAAGAAGCAAAATTCATTGCCAAACATCAAGATAAACTCCAAAACTCTTACAACGATCAAATTATATAGTTGAAAGGAAAAAAGCTGCCAAAAGGCCTGGTTACATTGGAATCCATTTTCAATTCGGATGATCAAGCCAAGCAGAGCACTAATATGGTGGTCAAGGAGGAATATTTTGAAGAGGTTGAGGTGGCAAGTGAAAAGGTTCTGAAAATTGGTAAGGTATGCACTACTCAGGAGAAAGAGGCTTTCATCGAATTATGTCAGGAATACCATGATATTTTTGCATGGAGCTATAAGGACTTGTGTGGTTTCAATCCCAACTTAGCTCAACATACTATTGAACTAGATCCAAACTCCAAGCCAGTAAAAAAGCAGAGGCCAATTAATCCCAAAATTGAACCACTGATGAGAAAGAGATGACCAAGCTTATCGAGGCCTGCATAATTTTTCCTATCAAGCATTCTTCATGGGTAGCTAATTTGGTACCCGTAAGGAAAAAGAACGGTGAAATTTAGTTGTGTGTAGATTTCAGGGACCTGAACCGTGCCTCTTTGAAGGACCACTACCCTCTCCCTCAATGGAACAAATCCTCCAAATAGTGGCAGGGGCTCAAAGATTTTCCTTTCTTGATGGATATTCAGGATATAATCAGATTCTGGTTCAAGAATCTGATCAATTCAAGATGGCTTTCACCACCAAATGGGGCACGTATGCTTACAACAAGATGCCTTTTAGATTATCTAATGTAGGGGCTACCTTTTAGAGAGCCATGGATATGGTGTTTAAGGGACTCATCAATGATATGATCTTGGTTTACCTTGATGACATCACTGTCTACTCCAAACATGCTAAGGATCATATCACCCATCTAAGGAAAGTTTTTCAAAGGTGTAGGGAATTTGGTGTCTCACTGAACCCGAAGAAGTGCATTTTTCATAGTGCAAGAAGGAAATTTGTTGGGACATATTGTTTCAGCAGAAGGGTTGTCTATTGACCCAGCTAGGATTCAGTCAATTATGTCCTTATCCCTCCCAAGTCATAAAAGGGTCTCCAGAGTTTTTTAGGAACTATAAATTTTGTTTGGAGATTTATTCCTCAGTTTGCAACATTGGAAAAACCATTGACGGCCATGCTTAAAAAGAATATCCCATTTTCATGGACGAAGGAGGGAAGAGAAAGCTTTGAAGCCATCAAGACAACTATCTCCCAAGCTCCTATGCTAGTGAATCCTGGTTTGACAAGGATTTTATTCTCTATGCTTTTGTAGGTCAGGAAAGTATTTCAAGAATTCTCACCCAACAAAATGATGACCTGATGGAGTAACCCATTGCCTTTTTTAGTCAGTCTCTTAAGGAATATGAACTCAAATATTCCTTCGTCAAAAAATAGGTCTTTGCAGTCATTCGAGCCCTAAAGAAGTTTAGGCATCTGTTGTCTAACAACAAAATCCATTTAATGGTTTCTCATCCTAGTGTCAAAGAGTTTTTGTTGAATAAAGAGATGAATGAGAAACGCGCTAGGTGGATTACGAAAGTAATGGAGTATGACGTACACATCAAGGTCACTAAGCTTGTTAGGGGCAAAGGGTTATGTCAGCAGCTAGCTGCGGACATGGAGACCAAAGATACGGAAGATGTCATGCTTCTGAATGTTGATGAAGGAAATGATCAGATTGATTGGTCAACTAAGATGTAGAACTTTCTTCTTTTGGGGATATATCCTCCAAACATGGATAAAGTCCAGAGACATACTTTCCATCTGTAGTCTATTCCATATGTCGTGATAGATAATGTTCTCTTCCGAAAGGATCTAAATGGTGTTCTTCTATGCTGCATCGGTCCCGAGCAGTGAACAAGCTATTAGAGGAATTCCATAATGGCTTGTCCAAAAGACATTAATCTGCACGAACAACTGCCACCAAGATCATGCAAGCCGGTTATTACTATCCAGACTTGTTCAAAGACTCTCATATCTAGGTGAGGAAATGTAAAGAGTGTGCTCTTTTTCGTAGGAAAACAGAGGCTGACAACTCTCCCATTATGCCCGTTCAGGTGGATCAACCCTTCGTTTAGTGGGGATTAGATTTCATCGGGATGATTAATCCTCCATCCAGTGAGGGGCATAAATGGGTCCTTACTACAACAAATTATTTCACTCACTGGACAGAGGCAGTAGCCCTAAAAGAAAGTAATGAAAAGGTTGTTCTAGATTTTCTAGAAAATTTGATGACAAGGTTTGGTGTTCCTTTTACTGTTATCTCAGACAATGCTATGTCTTTCCTCGGGATGAAGATAAGTGAATGGGCTATCAAGAACAAATTATACCTCAAGACTTCGTCTAAATATTACCCACAAGGAAATGGGTTGGCCGAATCTAGCAACAAGAATCTTATAAGAATCATTAAGTGCATGATGGAGGCCAATAAAATAACTTGGCATACACAACTCAAGACCGCCCTATGGGATGATCGAATAACACCTAAAAAGGCCATCGGGGTTTCTCCTTTCATGCTTGTATATGGAAGGGAAGTGAAACTTCCACTTTCCTTGGAAATGCCTTCCCGGACTTGGCTTATTGGCTTGAAGTTATGGAAGATGAGGCCTTAACAGTGAGGTTTTCTGAACTCATAGAGCTAGAGGAAATTTGAAACACCGTCATGAATACGTTGAAAAATATCAGGCTCAAGTTAAGAAATCCTTCGACAAGAAAGCCTCTGATAGGTTGTTCAGGGAGGGAGATTTGGTTCTAAAATGGGATGAAGATCATGCCAAACCCGGCAGGCATGCCAAGTTCAATGCTCTCTGGAGCGGGCCCTATGTTATTACAAGCTACAAAGAGGTGAATTCATTTTACCTATTCGACTCAATGGAGAAGAATTACCCATTCATGTGAATGGGATACACCTCAAAGCTTTCTTTTGAGGATGTTCCACCCTGTACAATGTTTTGTCTTTTCCTCCAAGTGCTCTGCACATTGTTTTGTTTTGTTTTCTTTTGCTTGCATGTTTTCTATTTTGGTTTTGGTTTTTTAGACTCCTTTGCCCAATGTTTTGCTTAAGGCTACTGGTTTGAAAGCTTAGTAGGCAAGCATTCCCTGAGATCGCCAAAAATTTTAACCATTTAACCTACCTGGAAGGAAAGTTATGTGTCGACAATTTTTTTAGAAAATCCTTACATAGTGAAATTTTTCTAAGGCTGAAATCCGTTATTCTCAATTTTTGGACTTGAGATATTTTTCCTCTTTCGAGGTTTTTAGCTCGGATTCGGAACTGCTCTTGAAAATTTCCAAAGTTTGAAACTCCGAAAGTCCAAATTTTCAGACTTTCAGCCTTTGGGACTTTCGACCCCTTTTTGTTTAAATTGCTCTCGGACTTCCAAAGTCCTAAAACTCAAAATTTTAGGTTTTCGGAGTTCTCCGAGTCATTTTTAGGATTTTACTTGAAATTTTCCGAAGTTCGAATGTTTGAAAGCCCAATTTTTTGGACTTTCGTGTTTTGGGTTTTGGAATTTTCCATCACCAATTCATCTTTTTGCCTCCCAATCTTCGAAGTCCAAAATCCCGACATTCCAAATTTTGGGCTTTCGGGTTCAGACCTTCGGAGATTCTGCACACAATTAATTTTTCACCTACTTCCGTACGGATTGGATTTCTACCATTAATATCAAGTTTTCTATTTAAACTCAATTTTTACTTGTCATTTTTACCTGACACATTTGCTCTGACATTCCATTCTTGTACTTTGCGATGTCCTTTTCAAGGTATGGTTTTTGTTTATTTTCTTTTGGTTTTAGGTCTTTTCCTCTGTTTCCTTCTCATTTTGGTTTTCCCTTTGGTTTCCCTCTGTGTTTTTTTGATGTCGCTCCCTTGGTTCACCATGTTTCACATTTTGAGTTTTCTTCAAGTATTCAAAGTTGTTCAAAGGATCCTCTTAGGCCTCCCATACTTCTTTTCATTTCTCGTGTTTGAGTTTGCGAGTTAACATTGTTTAGCAAAGTCCCTTTCCTTGTTTAGAGAAACTTGTTTAGACATACTTGTTCGGAGAATTCCTTCGGAAATTTATTAAGCGGGAAACTTGTTTGGGAATTTTCCTTGAGGACTTTCTTCTAGAAATCTCTTTTTAGGAAAAAAATTTCATTTCGAATTTCGAGAGGTTTTGCTTTTAGGTTTCCAACTTCGCCTTCGGGAAAATATTTTGGAAAACTTATTTTTGGAAATTTTCTTTTGGGAAAATTGTTGAACTTTTGGTTTAGAAGATTTCCTTGAAACTTTTTGTTTGAGACTCAATCTTAGAACATTTAGTTTTGGAGATTTCAGTTCGGAAACTCTTTGGAGAAAATTTTCAGAGATTTTAGATTCGGTGATTTCTTTCAGAACTTTTTGGTTCAGAATTTTGGAAGTTTTCTTTCGGGTTTTCAGAATTTCTACAACTTCAGCTTCCAAACATAGGGCTTGATGTCTACTTCCACTTCAAAGGGAAAAGAGAAGATGAAATACTCATTTCTGGGGTTGCTCCTCAATCCTGCTTGTCCTCTGACTTAGGAAATATTGGGGACACTGATCTAGGAAAAATTGATCTTCCAAATTTCTAGGAAAGATTAAAGGCTCCAAAAAAGAAACCATGGATGCAGGCCATCTACGACAGTGGGCTTGCCCTTGTTGCCAATTTTCCCACATCCATGCATTGCCCAAAATTTGTTTTAGCTATAGTAGCCCACTTTGACAAAGACTCCATGTCAGTCAGAGATAGTGATGATAAGGTGGTAATCCGTTTGGACCTAGACTTCTTTGAGGATCTTCTTAAACTTCTTGACGTTCAAGATTACGCCAAAATTTCACCAGAAATAGTAGTGGAACATTGGGATAAGAAAGAGGAAGTATGCTAAAAAATTATGATGAAATCTTATCTGGCCAAGAATTTCGCCAAATTACCCAAAACTATGCATCAATCGGATTTTATTTAGGAAGTCAATGATCTTATTGTGCTGTTAAGTAGAGTTTCAAGTCTTCATTCTCTAAGGAATTCCAAGATAGGATTTTTTTGTACATCGTAACTATCAAGAAGAACAATGAATTTATCTGATGGGGGAAGCATATTAGTAGCTCCATTTACAATCAATTGGGTAGAGTGTCAGATACAAAGACTTTCTACATGAAATCTTTCCTAGTATATGCTGGCGGCGTTCTATGGGAGATTTTACTTGGTTTAAATACCGGGGTGTTCACAACACCTCCTAAATATATGACTTTTATCCCCAACTCACTATGGATGAGGGAGCGGGCATTTCCTTGAGAGTCAACAATGCTTTCTTTCTTTGTCATCCTCTATCGTTTTGTCAAATAACTATACAATCGAAGGATTTTTGATGAGGCTTTCCAAGAAATGCAAGAATGTGGAGCAATCTACTTCGAGTTTCCTACATTCATCTACATGCAGATTCTAGGTTTTATAGGTGCCCCGAGCAAATTGCCAAGGTGCCCCACTGACAAATGGATTCTATTAGAATTAGTTCGGTAGTTGGATTATCATCGAATCCAAAATAAGCATCACAAAGTGGGAATGCATTTCCCTATTTCAATTGGCAGGTATTCTTGCCCAAATATTCACAAGGAAAAAAATGTTGATGCAGAAATGGCCGAGGTAACCCTGCGGACCTTTCATCCGTGGACTAATTTTGATTATTGGGGTAAGTTTGGGGAAATAGGTCAGTCCAGTGCCCATGTACCCCAATTGGAAGATATCTAGATTCATTTTTGGGATAAATACATCGTGCGACAAAGGGATTATGAAAGATTAACCCTTGATGAAATTCAATAATTTGGTTTGGCTGATGTGCCAAAGGACATGCAAGACAATGATGAGGTTTTGGATTCATCATACAAGAATAATAATGTTTCCAATCAACCACTGCCATGGATTGATTGGTATGTAAAAGAATGTAGTAATACCAAAAAGAGGGTGGGATCCATTTCACGAGAGGACTTTTAGTTGTGGTGTCACTCGATTTCACCACGAAATCTGCGACTACCCTATTAAAAAAAAAATCGTACTTTTAAAATAATGGGTCATTTTGTGTTTTTATTGCACGAAAGTTCTTATATTGCATCAAGATAATCCCAAAGAGCCATATTAGTCTTTTTTTCAAATACCCGGATGCCCAAAATTGTTTTATTCTCACATCGTGATTTGTCTCATGAAATTTGTATTTAATTATTTTGAGCCCCGTATGAGGCTATTTGTGCTCTGTTTTTAACTCTATTATGAGCGAATATGTTATTATTCTTATGTGCCAGAAGGGTTTTAACTTGTTTTAAGTTTCAGGCTTTATTTGTAACTTTTAGCAATTTTTCGTGTTTTTGTGGTGTCCTATTTCGTTTTCTGTGAAATTTTTCTGGACAATTCCTTTGCCGAGTAAGCCCGATTTTTGGCCTAGAGCAGCTGGAAAACATATACGCACATTATGCCCGAGGAAGTCGCCATCGGAGGTCTGGATCACTGGGAAAAAGTGAAGTCGTGCACGGAAAAGCCCCTGCGGGGATGGGCACATTTTTGGAAAACAAAGGATTTAAGCTGCAAGGGGAAAAATATAAGCCACAGGCAGGGTGGGAATTTTATACCTGCCTAGCAGGGTACTTTCTGTGTTATAAAAGTCACTTAAGCTGCAGTGGGAAAAATAGAGGCTGCAGGCAGGTGGGAATTTATTGCCTGCCTTGCAGGGTAAAAATTCCCATGATAAAATAAAAGGAAAGTGACTTAAGTGAAATCATGGGATTTTAGTGCCTGCCTTGCAGGGTAAATAATCCCATTGTCAAAGTCAAATCACTTAAGTGGATCACGGGATTTTGGTGCCTGCCTTGCAGGGTAAAGAATCCCATTGTGGAAAAATTCTTAAAAATAGAATTACATGTGCAAAAAAGTGTGCCCCCTTTGGTGAGAGAATGGCAGCCTTAAATTGATTATTTTAATTAATCTATTCTCTCAAAAAGTGTGCCCAAGCTTGGAGGAAGTCAACAAGTCAAAGATGAAATAAAAGAAAGGATTTAAAAGCATTAAAATTAATTTATTTAATGGCTGCCCTCTTCCTCTCAAAAAGTGTGCCCCATTTGGGTATTATTTAATGTTTTTTAAGGCATTAAAACATTAAATTAATTTCTATTTTTAGTGGCTATGGTCAAAGCACACTGTGAAGCTTAAGTGAAGTGATGTGTGAAGGATTAAATTGGATTAATTTAATTTATTGGATGGCTGTCCTTAAACATGTTATTTTTAAAAGAGAAAAACATGATTTTTAATTAATTAATTGCCTTTAATTGTTAGGGCAATTATTAATTATAGAATTGTGAAGGTTATATAAGCATGGGCAGCCATATGGGTGAATTATTCAAATCACAGGTGAAGAATTGCAACCAAGTGGAAAAGTATGCCCCCATTAAAGGAAGGATTTTGTTCGACATAAGGTCTTACAAGGCTAAAAGCTTCCGTTTTGGCACATACTTTGGAGGAGGTTGATCTTTGTCTGTATAATTGTTTTTACAGGTGTTGCGGGAGCTCGGTGTTGATTGAAAGGATTCATGCTCTCTTTATGTGGAAATTAAACACCAATTTTTGGGGCAAGCAGGCTTGAAAATTACAGATTTTTATAATTTAAATTCACTATTCATGCTCCGGTGGCCATTTTTTGTCTGAATAAATTGCAGGAATTCATTACAGTGCTTTACAAAAGAAAAGGAGTATTTATCAATGTCCAATACATTACAAATATCCTCTCGAATCGAAGAATTGTCTAGATCTCGCACTTTTGAGTATTGAAGAAATCCGGCCAAGTAAGGAGAAAAAAGAGTTATTCAGCGAAGATAGACAAAGCCATGGCGAAGGGAGATGAAAAAGAAAGCACGATGGAGTCATGCATTGCTTCCAAACTTGGAGACATAGGAGACACGAGATCTAGGCCCAAAACCCTTGCCGATTTGATTGATAGATCCAAAGTGGGAAAGACTTCACTCATGCGTGTGGTCAAAAGCGGTGGGATTATCCGAGTTGCGGCTTTTCCATGTATAACCCAATTGCAAGAGTTCCTAATGGAGTGCGCTAAATCTTATCATCCTTCATCCGAGATCGGTGCGTGATGCTTTGAGAAAGACAATAATTCGTTTGACGCAGAGTTCATCGATTATTGTTTGAAGATTCCAGTACAAAAGGTGGTGACTTCTATTAGCATTCAGGATGCTGACAGTAGATGGGAGAAGCATAGAGATGATTGTGTGAGCATCATGAATAGTCGGTACATGAAGAAGCCTAGATCTCCTTCAAAGTTCCCAAGAACTCTTCCACAGTCTAATTTGGTGCAGGAGGTAGATGATGTCATCAAATTGCTATGCAGGATGAATGGCGAAGCGAATGCCTACACTTTCCGTACATGGATGTATGCTTTCATCAGGACCATTGAAATCAACAAGGTTGATTCCATAATCAACTAGTCGAAATTATTAGCAGCAACATCGATGAACAACTCTAAAACGTGAAGCGTACTTTCAGCTTCAAGATGACTTCATACTTGGTGTATGTTGCAGCTTCACAAGGCGTCTTTTCCAAGCTGGATAGATGTGGTGTTCTTTCCAAGGACCCCATTTTCGAGTGCTACCCGCAGCTTACTGCACCTACAGGTGAGAAAGACTTCAAAGTGATCAACGATGACTTCTTCTACGATTTCATCTACAGGCTAGACAAAGACCTGAAGGCCAACACGGTAAGCAAGGAAGTGTGGGAAGCTGTGTCCAAGATTGGCAATCTATTCATTCAATTTGCAGATTTCACATACCTCAGGGTTACGGGATTTTCTGGAGAACCAATAAAGATGCCCAGGTATCCGAATGATAGATTGATCGCCATGGAGTTGAGCAGGCAACTTGTGGAGTTACACGACCTTCAGTCAAAGCGGCACAAGTCTACGGGCTTCTTCCCAATCACTGTGGGATATTACAGCTACATTAGCATTCATAGAGCTCGAGGGATGGAGGTGCAAATGTTATCCGAGTATGAGCAAGAGTTCTTCCCTGCACGGCTTAAATTCGATCCATTTAGAGTAGCCAGGAAGACAATCTCCCAAAGAAGATATGCACATGTGCCTTCATTAGAAGATTTCTGGATGAAGTGTAAAAGTGAGTATGAGGTTAGAAAGAAAGATTTCAGTAGGCTATCAAGCAAAGTAAGTGTTCAAATTTGGACTAGCACAGATACTGTGGATCTTAAAGATGGGAATGTGGTACTTGAGCCTTACCATCAAATGAGAGGAGATAAAGCCATACCGTAGAATAACATAGGAGGGCTGCCGCAACACAATTGAAGAAAGGTTGAGAGCTGTGTTGGTGAATACTTCAAACCGGTTCTTGACGAAGGGATATTGCCTTGATGAAGCATTGATGAATCAAGTCACGGAAACTTTGGTGCAGAAAGCACGAAGGAGAAAGCAGCAGGAAAGTTGAGAAGTTGAAAGTGCATAGAAGATCTCAATCCAATGAGAGGATCACTTCTACGACCATGACTTTAACTCCAGTTTCTCTAGTACCCAATGCTTCACCAACTATTGCACCACACAGCGGGATGCTTCCATGCCTCCACTGAATCCAGTGACATTCATCTTCTCCCCTCGGCCACTTCATTCAAAGTGCACTGCTCTAGAGGATACGTTGAGGGTGCGAGATGGCGGAATTTGAAATGGATTTGTCCTTGGATGACTTAGAAGATGGCAGCCATAACACTGTGGAACTATCTGACAGAGAGGATGAAGAGCGGGAGATGGTAGTACACTCAAAGAACTTCTCACTCTCTCGATAAGTAATTTCTCGAAATGGTTAGCTTTGCTAGCTTTATTCCAAGCAAGAATGGAGATGAACTTAGAGGAGCACAACTTGCAGCTACTCCAAGATCTGAGCAGAAGAGACAGAAGGCCTAAAGTTGCTAAAGCAACTTCTAGGTTGATCATCGAGAATTCGGGAGAGAAGTTTGCTGAGATATCAATTCCGGCAGAAGGAAAGATAGAGGAGGAGCTCACGGCGAGAAGATGTGACAATGACCAAAGTACCACTCGGTCAAGCCACCACTGAAGGATTGAAGCAGGACACACAGACATTGATAGATGCTTTATTCCTTAGGCTTGATAGTGAGAAGGCGGAGAAAGAAGAGCTACGAAAAGTATCTCAATTATGTGAGATCATAGCCAAGATTGCTAAACCTTCCATTCAAATTTACCATTTCGTAATAGGTGAGTAATCATCTTATTCCAGAAATGGAGGACGCAAGCAATCAAGTAAAGGCTATTGACGAATGGAAGGATTTGATTATTTGTCAAGATTCTGTACAACTTGGGGAAGTGCCAGCCCGCCTAAAGGTTATGAACGATGCAGCAAATCAACTAAAGCAATTGATGGCAAACATAGAAGGCATGAATACAGTTGCAGAGAGTAACTTGAGTATTTTGGCCGAGATCAACAAGCTACCGGAGATGTATTGATTGCAGAGCAGATTGTACCAGATGGATCAGTTGAGAAGGGGAAGCAGTTAGAATTTGCAGTATCTTTCCGTTTGGAAATCTGCAGAGTTTTGCTGAAAAGGATGCAGGCACTTGAAAGTAGGACGTCATCCTTACCCGACAGTATCATTTCTTTCACGGAAGAGGATGTGGTCGGAGGCATTACTTCTTACGTGCGGATTGTTTCTAATGAGGTGCCTAATTCCCTGGAAGGGTCTCTCCTGATGGTACAAAAGAGAATTGATAAAGCTACCAAGCCTTTCATGATGAATTCTATCAGTAGACTGGTGGCGCTGCAGGCAGACATTGCGAGGTTTGGGCTGAGTTTGGAAGATGTGGAAGCGTGCATCAAAGTGTTGAGTGAAGGGTTGGTGCAATTCAGGAACAGAGAAAAGCAGTGGGCTAAAATAGATGGAAAAATGCTGAATTATATGTTCGACAAGTATATCAGATATCAAAACAAGAAGATGTAGACATTACAGCTGGCATGACTTCTTCTATTCTTTCTTCTTCTATTTTCTATATTCTGGATGAAATTGTAAAACTTCTAAGTTATTGGTTTTACAACCATTACCTGAATTCATGTGCAACCATTCTATTAGTTAAGTGATACATGTGTCACTTAAGAAGAAGTTAGTTGAGGATGATTGCCAAATGTCATCTTTACTTGTTGTTCATGCTTTAGTTCAGTTTGAGTTTTCCATTTGTACTTTCCCTCCTACATTCTATAAGTAGGAGAAGAACCTCCGGGTTAATCATCAATCAGAATTTGTGAGAAGCAATCTTGTGTTCTAGACTTTGTGCTAAACCCTTGAGAGCAACTTGGAGCAAAGGAATACAAAGGAGCAGGTTTCTGGAGAACTTTGTGTCACGGTGTACTTTGTTTCTTGCTTTTAATCTTAGATCTCTTAAGTAAACTTTGTGTTATTTTAGATCTGGATCTAGAGCTGCCTTTGTTTTATAATTCGTGTGTTCATATCTATTAAGTTTCTTCTATGTGCATGTAATTAGCTCTGCTATCTACTAATTGAGATGCACATCTTCCCCATTTCTTCTCTATATTTCCTTTACTTCCTTCTTCTATAACTTTCCTTTCTTGAACAGCTACTTACTTGCTGCAAAACTTCTTAGTTATGGTTCATGAACTAAGTGGTTAAAGTAAAACCCCTGATAGATAATAACACATTTTTATTGAAAAATATGACACGGGAGCCTCACCGTTAAATGAGGGAGATTTATCTCATGATCGCTTAGGTTTGATGCTATGCGAAAAATCTAGCCAACAGCTTTTGGCGACTCCACTGGGAAACAGCTATCTTTGCAGATCAAAGTTTTCTATTGAAGATCAGAGTGTTTTCCATACAAATCTCAACCTAGCTGAACGTCCATTCACCCGATCCATGAAGGAGTAAGGAAGGACTGATCATTTCTTCTGACTGCAGGAGTAATTCAATTTCAATCATCCTCCTCAAGTTAGAAGTCGTAGATCTAGTCTCTCATCAGGAAGGAGAGTGCACACCCATCCAGATCCGGATCGTATTCAGCATAATCCGGTGGCTGGAATTATCCATCAAGTCTATCAAGTCTACACAAGGAGGAGACGTGCTCAAGTCAACATGGCGCACTAGATTGTACCTGTTCCATGGGGAGTATCTTTTGGACCTCTAAACTTGGCTCCACCTATGCATGAGCTACCAAAGGGATCCAGAAAGAATTTTCCAAAATTCTTTGGAGATAGAAAGCAAAACCCGAGATGATCATTTGGCAGCCTTTTTCATATCTTGTGGTGTCATTGCGAGAGCATGCAGATGTCTCACCAGTGCTCTCAATGAGACTCTACACGACTTGGCTGGAGAATGGTTCTATCGGCCGCTCTGCACCATAACCAATTGGGAAACTATGCGTGAGCAATTTTTGAAAAGATTTAAGCCCGCAAAGGATACTAGCGGAGTTGATCACCCAAATTGACGCAGCTTGAAGAAAGAGCCAAATGAGAACATGCGGGACTTTATCGCAAGGTTCCAAAGGATTTTGTATAAAATCCCCACTTCGCCGTGCATTGAGCGACAAAATCAAAAGACGTTTTTTATAAATGCTCTATTTCTGAAGTTGATATCGCTAAGAAGGGCAAGACTGTAAATCATTGAAGCACAAAATGTTGCCGTCGAGGTTGAGGACAACTTGATCATGGCTGAAAACTCAAACAACCATTTCACAAAGGTGATGGTGCTTCTTCTAGTACTTGATTCTTTGTTGCGAAATTGGCTAATGACATGCTGCAGATCAAGAAGCGAGATATCTCAAGCGGAATGTGACCCCCTCAAGATTAGCTCCTACCCGGACCTTCAATGGTCAAAATCAAAATCAAAATCGAAATAGACTTGCTACTTTGCACCACAATGGTTGGCAATAGAAGCTGCTCTAAGGAATAACTTGGAAACTAATGAAGAGGATCTCGACATTGATGAATCATTCGATGATGAAGACTTTATAGATCCCGTTGGCGACTCCAATATTGGTTACCTGGACTATGAATCTGATGATGGCTATTATGAATCTTTTGAAGATTCTGATGGTCACAATTTTGCAGTGTTTACAAGGTATCAGACGCGCCAAAATGCTGAAGCATCCATAAGCATCCGGAAAGAGAGAGAAGATCCTGGCCCAGATGTTACTATCTTGAAAAGAGGTAGCACTCTTCCTTCTTCTTTAGCACCTAAGGATAAATACTCAAATTCTTTCAATTCGCAGCAAAGAGCCAATGCACATCCTGCTGAAGCAAGTCAAGCTTTCGACATAATTGATCACATCAAGAGGAATAAGGTCCAAATGTCAGAAGCTGAGTATTTGAGAGCATTTCCTGATCAACTAAATAGATTGGTCAAATATGTGCAAAGTAATGGTCCCAGCCCAACAAATAATACTTCATGAGGTATCTTGTCAAATCCAAAGAATACTCCTACAAATAATGCGGTGGCAAGTTCTTCTCCTTCTACCCCTTCTCCTACTACATCAGAAAGGATCGAGCCATTCTATGTATCTTTTCTTATCAACGGACACAAACTGAGCAATTGCATTTTGGATTCTGGAGCTTCTGATAATGTAATGCCTGCCAAAGTTGCTGATGCCTTGGGTCTCACATTGACAAAAACCATCGGAAGATGTTATTCAATGGAAAGGAAAGTCCCTCTTGTGGGGAAAATCAAAGATGTGCAGGCAGTACTTGCTTCTTTTCCAGATAAAAGACTGAAAATGACTATCCTTGTAGCAGACATTCCAGTCTCTTATGGCATGCTTTTGAGTAGAAATTTCTGCAAAGAGCTGGGTGGAGAAGTCAAGATGGATTGGTCTTGTGCGCACATACCAATCAAAGGAGTAAATCAGAAGCTAGAACCTGAGAAGAAATCTAAGTACATAGTATCAAAGTCTGAAGATCCTAGATCTCAGATCTTGTTTCAAGAATCGGATCACGGAGTCTATTATCTAGAAATGGATAAAGAAGAAATTCAACCGGTGATTCAAGAATCACATCAAATTGATAACAAGATTTGGACTCTAGAATTTGATGGTAGTTGCTGTTCATTTGGATCCGGCGCAGGCATTGTTCTTATCTCTCCTGAAGGGAAGGTGCATGCACACTCCTTCAAATTGATGTTCGAAAATACTAACAATACGACTGAGTATGAAGCATTGTTGTTAGGCATGGAGCAGGCAAGAACAATGGGAATCAAACTATTACATGCAAGGGAGATGCTGAGCTGATTGTGAAGTAGATAAGAGGCCTCTACCAAGTCAAAAAAGACAAACTGCGACACTATAGAGATCGGGTCTACTCTGCTATCCTGGATTTTTCAGCTTTCTCGGTATCTTACATTCTGAGAGAACAAAATTCAAGAGCTGATTCGCTTGCAGTAACTGCAGCCTTGTTGAATCTGGATCAGCCTCCTGCGTTCTTTAGATAGGGGGACTACAAGGTGGAGATGGTCTTTCGCCTAAGGTTCCCACAACGTTCAAAGAATGGCAAGTTTTCAATGATGACACAGCATTGCTGCATTTCTCCAATGTAGGACAACTTTGAAGAAATCTACTATGAGGAAGCAATTCACCTCCTAAAGTGACTCACCGCTTGGAGAAATGGATGTGGATGTCTCGGGAAGTCGAGATTATCCAACTAAAAGGAAATAAAATTCCCAAAGGTTTGGTATCTCTTGAGGAAATGTTTGATAAGCATGATCAAATGCTTAAGAAAAATGAAGAAAATGAGGAAGGTTATTCCTCCGACACGCAATTACTAAATTTGGGAGCTGAAATGATCCCAAATTAGTAAATCTCGGTAAGTGTTGCTCAGAGGCTGAAAAAGAAGCTTTTACTAAGCTTCTTAAGAAATACATGGATGTTTTTGCCTGGTCCTACCAGGATCTAAAAACATATCAGCCTGACGGAAGTTCAACACTACATCCCACTTAAACCAGAACAAAAGCCTTTCAAGCAGAAGCTGCGGTGGCACAACCCTACCATTTCAGGAACCATCTTTGCAGAAATCTAGAAGTTGTTAGACGCAAAGATCATCTATCCCATACATCATTCGGAGTGGTTGGCCAACATAGTCCCTGTAAGAAAGAAGAGCGGTGAGATTAGGCTGTGCATGGATTTCCGCAACCTTAATCAAGCTTCACTGAAAGACAACTACCCCATCCCCATCATGGATCACACTCTGCAGGTGGTCACTGGATCTGAGATGCTCTCCATGCTTGATGGCTTCTCAGGCTATAATCAAGTCAAGGTGGCTGAGGAAGATCAATACAAAATGACGTTCATCACACCTTGGGGAACCTTCGCATACCAGAAAATGTTGTTCGGCCTGATTAATGCTGGTGCTACATTTCAAAGAGCTATGGATCTAGCCTTTGCTCACCTCAAAGATATAAGCATAGTGGTGTATCTGGATGATCTGACAGTCTTTTCCAAAGATAGAAGCGCACATTTCAAACTTGGAAGAGGTTTTCATACAGTGCCACAAGCATGGTATTTCTTTGAATCCCAAGAAATCCATCTTTGTTGTGACCAAAGGAAAGCTGCTAGGGCACATTGTTTCCAAAGAAGGAACAAAGATAGATCCAGAGCGTGTCAAATCCATTCAAACATTGCCTTTGCCCACATCCAAAAAAGAAGTTCACTCTTTCTTTGGAAAAGTTAATTTTCTCAGGAGATTCATTCCTGAAATTTGCTGAGCTAACCCGTCATATTTTGAATATGATGAAGAAGACACAAGATTTTAAATGGAGCGGCGAAGGGAAGGAAGCTTTGAGAAAATTAAAGAGGCCTGTCAAAGCTCCAGTCTTGGTTTCACCCGACTTCAGTAAAGAATTTATTCTTTACTGTTATTCCTCTGAACACACCATGTCAGCAATACTGATGTAGAAAAATCAAGAGGATGCAGAAGCTCCTATTGCTTTCATGAGTACACCTCTTAAAGCTTATGAGTTGAAATACACTCCCATGGAAAAGCATGCATACGCAGTGGTGAAGGCGTGCAAAGCATTCATGTATTATATTCTTTCCTCGCACACTGTGGTTTTGGTTCTAGATACTATAGTTAAATCTATCCTTACTCAGCAAGAGTTAGGATTGTTGAGAGGCACGTGGGTAACAAAGGTTCAAGAATATGACCTGGATATTAAACCAACAAAGCTGGTTCGAGGAAGAGGTCTGTGTGAATTAATGACGGAGATGAAAACATCAGTGCTGAAGTGGATAAAGATGAGATAGATGGAGATTTTCCTACAGTACTTTTTATAGATCTAGTAGAGGAGTGGTACAGTAACATTGCTTACTTTCTGACGTATGGAGAATGCCCAGATCAACTTTCCCGAAAAGAGAAACGAACAATCAAACTTAAATCCAAAGATTTTGTTCTTTGGGATAATGGTTTGTACAAAAGGGGAATTGATGGCGTATTTCTCAGATGCGTGGACAAGGCTCAACAGGATCAGCTACTACGACAGTTTCATGGCATGGCTTGCGGTGGTCATTTCTCAGCCCGAGTCACTACACACAAGATCCTCAGAGCAAGGTATTACTGCCCACCCTTTTTAAGATACTTGTAGAATGGGTAGCTTAAGTGTTAAGCATGCCAACATTTTGTTGGGCGCGTGAAATTGCTCCGCATTATCTCTAAAACCCATTATGATTGAAGAACCTTTCCAACAAAGGGGGAATGGATTTTATTGGTATGCTTAACCCGACCTCTAGTGCCGGTCACCATTATATTCTAACAAACACGATTATTTTAGTAAGTGGGTGAAGCTATTCTGTGAAGAATGCCACTTCTGCCGAGGTGTGCAATTTTATAAAAGAAAATATTATTGTCGTTACTGCATGCTAAGCAAAATTGTAGCAGACAACACTCCGAATCTTTCTTCTGAGGATTTGGTGGAATTCTGCTACACTTATGGGATCCAGTTGGTTCATTCCTCGAACTACTATCCACAAGGGAATGGTTAAGCTAAATCTAGTAATAAAAACTTGGTAACTATCGTGCACAAGCTTGTAACGGAAAATCAAAGGACTTGGCATAAAAAGTTGTTTGATGCATTATGGGCCGATAGGATCACACCAAAAAGGGCGATAGGCATGTCCCCATTTCAGCTGTTGTACGGTAGAGACACGAGCTGCCTCTTACCTTGGAACTGCCTGCCCTTGCAACTTTCTAAGACCCTGGAGGATTCCACTTTCATGGATGCTATTGATAAAAGAATTATGTACCTGACTGAATTGAGGGAAGTACAAACTCAAGTTGCAGATAGGTTGACAGAGCATCAAAGGAAGGTGAAAATCATTTTCGACAAAAAGGCCAGGGAAAGAAATCTTGAAGTCAATGACTGGGTCCTTCTATGGGACAAAAGAAGAGAAACAAAAGGCATGCATGGAAAGTTTGATTCACTATGGAAAGGGTATTTTGTGATTAAAAGGATCGCTGGAGCAGATAACTTCATTCTTGCTCATCAGAATGGGGTTGAATTGTTGTTTCCTTTCAATGGGCAACACTTGAAGCTGTTCCGGACATGAGAAGCAGGGTAAAACCTGTATGTACATAAATAAAGCTTTGTTTGTTTTTCCCTGTTCTGTCTTGTTTTGGTGGTGTTGTGTTGTGTTCATTTGCCTGACCCCATGCCCAAATGAAAAGATACGAAACCAGAGATGCTGGGATCTCATCTTTTCCGTTTGTCATTCTGACAAGAGAAAAAGATGTCCACAGATAGAGCCGACTGGTGTCACTCAGATTTCACCCCGAAATCTGCGACTACCCTATTCAAAAAAAATTCATACTTTTAAAATAATGGGTTGTTTTGTGTTTTTATTTCTGAAAGTTCTTATATTGCGTCAAGATAATCCCAAAGAGCCATATTAGTCATTTTCGCCAAATACCCGATGCCCAAAATTGTTTTATTCTCATTCGGATTTGTCAGGGAAATTTGTATTTAATTATTTTGAGCCCCGTATGAGGCTATTTGTGCTCTGTTTTAACTCTATTATGAGCGAATATGTTATTATTCCTATGTGCCAAAAGGGTTTTAACTTGTTTTAAGTTTCGGGCTTTATTTGTAACTTTTGGCAATTTTTCGTGTTTTTGTGGTGTCCTGCTTTCGCTTTTCTATGAAAATTTTCTGAACAATTCCTTTGTCGGGTAAGTCTGATTTTGGCCTGGAGCAGCTGGAAAACATATACGCACATTATTACCGGAGGAAGTCGCCATCGGAGGTCTAGATCACTGGGAAAAAGTGAAGTCATGCGCAGAAAAGCCCCTGCGGGGATGGGCGCATTTTTTGAAAACAAAGGATTTAAGCTGCAAGGGGAAAAATATAAGCCACAGGTAGGGTGGGAATTTTATACCTACCTAGCAGGGTACTTTTTCCCATGTTATAAAAGTCACTTAAGCTGCAGTGGGAAAAATAGAGGCTGCAGGCAGGTGGGAATTTATTGCCTGCCTTGCAGGGTAAAAATTCCCATGATAAAATAAAAGGAAAGTGACTTAAGTGAAATCATGGGATTTTAGTGCCTACCTTGCAGGGTAAATAATCCCATTGTCAAAGTCAAATCACTTAAGTGGATCACGGGATTTTGGTGCCTGCCTTGCAGGGTAAAGAATCCCATTGTGGAAAAATTCTTAAAAATAGAATTACATGTGCAAAAAAGTGCGCCCCCTTTGGTGAGAGAATGGCAGCCTTAAATTGATTATTTTAATTAATCTATTCTCTCAAAAAGTGCGCCCAAGCTTGGAGGAAGTCAACAAGTCAAAGATGAAATAAAAGAAATGATTTAAAAGCATTAAAATTAATTTATTTAATGGCTGCCCTCTTCCTCTCAAAAAGTGTGCCCCATTTGGGTATTATTTAATGTTTTTTAAGGCATTAAAACATTAAATTAATTTCTATTTTCAGTGGCTATGGTCAAAGCACACTATGAAGCTTAAGTGAAGTGATGTGTGAAGGATTAAATTGGATTAATTTAATTTATTGGATGGTTGTCCTTAAACATGCTATTTTTAAAAGAGAAAAGCATGATTTTTAATTAATTAATTACCTTTAATTGTTAGGGCAATTATTAATTATAGAATTGTGAAGGTTACATAAGCATGGGCAGCCATATGGGTGAATTATTCAAATCACAGGTGAAGAATTGCAGCCAAGTGGAAAAGTGCGCCCCCATTAAAGGAAGGATTTTGTTCAGACAAGGTGCTAACAAGGCGCTAACAAGGCTAAAAGCTTCCATATTTGGCGCATGCTTTGGAGGAGGTTGATCTTTGTCTGCATAATTGTTTTCACAGGTGTTGCAAGAGCTCAGGTGTTGATTGAAAGGATTCATGCTCTATTTATGTGTAAATTAAACACCAATTTTTGGGGCAGCAGGCTTGAAAATTGCAGATTTTTATAATTTAAATTCACTATTCATGCTCCGGTGGCCATTTTTGTCTGAATAAATTGTAGGAATTCATTACAGGTGCTTTACAAAAGAAAAGGAGTTTTTATCAATGTCCAATACATTGCAAATATCCTCTAAATCTGAAGAATTGTCTAGATCTGCACCAGTATTGAAGAAATCCGGCCAAGTAAGGAGAAAAAGAGTTATTCAGACAAAGATAGACAAAGCCATGGCCAAGGGAGATGAAAAATAAAGCACGATGGAGACATGCATTGCTTCCAAACTTGCAGACATAGGAGACACAGATCTAGGCCCGGAACCCCTTGCCGATTTGATTAATAGATCTAGAGCGAGAAATACTTCACTCATGCGTGTGGTCAAAAGTAGTGGGATTATCCAAGCTGCAACTTTTCCATGTACAACCCAATCGCCAGAGTTCCTGATGGAGTGTGCTAGATCTTATCATCCTTCATCCAGATCAGTGCGTGATGCTTTGGGAAAGACAATAATTCGTTTGGACGTAGAGTTCATCGATTATTGTTTGAATATTCCAATACAAAAGGTGGTGACTTCTATTAGCATTCAGGATGCTGACATTAGATGGGAGAAGCATAGAGATGATTGTGTGAGCATCATGAATAGTCAGTACATGAAGAAGCCTAGATCTCCTTTAAAGTTCCCAAGAACTCTTCCACGGTCCAATTTGGTGTAGGAGGTAGATGATGTCGTCAAATTGCTATGCAGGATGAATGGCGAAGCGAATGCCTACACTTTCCGTACATGGATGTATGCTTTTATCAGGACCATTGAAATAAACAAGGTTGATTCCATAATCAATTGGTTAAAAATTATTAAGCAGCAACATCGGTGAGTAACTCTAGAACGTGAAGCGTACTTTCAGCTTCAAGATGACTTCATACTTGGTGTATGTTGTAGCTTCACAAGGCATATTTTCCAAGCTGGATAGATGTGGTGTTCTTTCCAAGGACCCCATTTTCGAGTGCTACCCACAACTTACTACACCTACAGGCGAGAAAGACTTCAAAGTGATCAACGATGACTTCTTCTACAATTTCATCTACAGGATAGACAAAGACCAGAAGGCCAACAGGGTAAGCAAGGAAGCGTGGGAAGTTGTGTCCAAGATTGGGAGTCTATTCATTCAATTTGTAGATTTCACATACCTCAGGGTTACGGGCTGTTCTGGAGAACCAATAAAGATGCCCAGGTATCCGAATGATAGATTGATCACCATGGAGCTGAGCAGGAAACTTGTGGAGTTACATGACCTTGATCAAAGGCACAAGTCTACGGGATTCTTCCTAATCACCGTAGGATATTACAGCTACATTAGCATTCACAGAGCTCGAGGGATGCAAGCACAAATGTTATCCGAGTATGAGCAAGAGTTCTTCCCTGCACGGATAAACTTCGATCCATTTTGAGTAGCTAGGAAGACAATCTCCTAGCAGTACGCACATGTGCCTTCATTAGAAGATTTCTGGATGAAGTGCAAAAGTGAGTACGAGGTTAGAAAGAAATATTTCAATAGGCTATCAGCAAAGAAAGTGTTCGACTTTGGACTAGCGCGAATACCTGCGGATCTTAAAGATGATGTAAATGTGGTACTTGACACTTACCATCAAATGGGAGGAGATAAAGCCATATTGCAGAATAACATAGGAGGCTGCAACACAATTGAAGAAAGGTCGAGAGCTGTGTTGGTGAATACTTCAAACTGGTTGTTGTTGAAGGGATATTGCCTTGATGAAGCATTGATGAATCAAGTCACGGAAAACTTTGGCGCAGAGATTCCCTCAAGCGAAAGCACGGAGGAGAAAACGACACGAAAAGTTGAGAAGTTGAAAGTGCATAAGATCTCAATCGAAGGAGAGGATCACTTCTACGACCATGACTTTAGTTTCTCCAATTACCCAATGCTTCACCAACTATTGCACCACAGCAGCAAGATGCTTCCATGCCTCCACTGAATCCAGCGACATTCATCTTCTCCCCTTAGCCACTTCGTTCAGTGCCTGTTCCAGAGGATATGTTGAGGGTGCAGATGGTGGAATTTGAAAGGGCTTTGTCCTTGGATGACTCAGAAGATGGCAGCCATAACACTGTGGCACTTTCTGACAGAGAGGATGCAGAGCGGGAGATGGTAGTACACTCAGCGAATTCTCATTCTCCGAGAAGTAATTTCTCGGAATGGTTAGCTTTGTAGTTTGTTCCAGAAGCAAGAATGGAGATGAACTTAGAGGAGCACAACTTGCAGCTACTCCAGGATCTGAGCAGAAGAGACAGAAGGCCTAAAGTTGCTAAAGAAACTTCTAGGTTGATCATCGAGAATTCGGGAGAGAAGTTTGCTGAGATATCAATTCCGGCAGAAGGAAAGATAGAGGAGGAGCTCATGGCAGAAGATGTGACAGTGACCAAAGTACCACTCGGTCAAGCCACCACTGAAGGATTGAAGCAGGACACGCAGACATTGATAGATGCTTTATTCCTTAGGCTTGACAGTGAGAAGGCGGAGAAAGAAGAGCTGCAGAAGCAAGTATCTCAATTATGTGAGATCATAGCCAAGGTTGCTAAACCTTCCATTCAGCCCATTTCAGAACAGGTGAGTGATCATCTTATGCAGGAAATGGAGGACGCAAGCAATCAAGTAAAGGCTATTGACGAATGGAAGGATTTGATTATTCGTCAAGCTTCTGTACAACTTGGGGAAGTGCCACCCTTTAAAGGTTATGAACAATGCGAAAAATCAACTAAAGCAACTGATGGCAAACATAGAAGGCATGAATACAGTTGCAGAGAGTAACCTGAGTATTTTGGCCTAGATCAACAAGCTGCCGGGAGATGTATTGATTGCAGAGCAGATTATACCAGATGGATCAGTTGAGAAGGGGAAGCAGTTAGAATTTGTAGTATCTTTCCGTTTGGAAATCTGAGAGTTTTGCTGAAAAGGATGCAGACACTTGAAAGTAGGACGTCATCCTTACCCGATAGTATCATTTCTTTCACGGAAGAGGATGTGGTTGGAGGCATTACTTCTTACGTGCGGATTGTTTGATTGTCTCCTCTTCACTTCCTTTGACTCTTCCATTTTATTATATCACAATCCCCAACATTACTCTGTCAATTCCTATGGTTGTCACCACATCCATGCCTTCCATCATTGCTACCTCTACTCAAATACCAGCTGGTATTTCGAGTGATCTTGGTCTAACCAATGTTTGAGTACTAGATATGTTGCTTCATTAGCTCTAGCCATACCAAAATGGTTGTTTAGACAAACTCCCAAGCAAAATAAAAAGGTTCCTCTGGGAGATGTTATAGATCTCAACATATTGGAGCATATGCCCAAGAGACAAGCCAAGAGACTGAGAACCGTGTCAAGTCTGATGGTTAATTCATCTAGAGAACATGTGATAGAGGTGGCCACCCCATTGAGGGAAAAATAAAGAAACAATCATAGCAGCAGATTACCGGATATCAAAATTATCATTGGGAAGGCTACTCATGAAGGAGCCAAGCAAGATGTACACACTGCTCTTGGGGCCCTTTTGGAGAAATATGACAAAGACAAGGCCACCAAGGATGAGCTCAAGGCCAAGGTCGAGCAACTCACTACACTACTATGCAAAGTAACCCAACCCACTCCATCCACTGAAGTCTCAACTACTATGGCTATGACAATTTCATCTACAATCGATGATATTTCTTATCATGAGCTCGAGAAGCTAGGCTAGAAAGGGAGATCAGTGAGTGGATGGATGGAGAGAATTTTACAGGAAGCCAATCCTTTGATCAAGGAAGCAGTTGAGATATATAATGATTTATAGGTTGCAAAAACCACCATTTCCAAGATGGATGAGTCCTTCTCTGAGATAATAATAATTTAAATTTAACTTTGGCAACATGGAGTGACATTAGAGAAGAGGATTCTGACTTTCTTCTTTAGGAAGAGGTGATCGATGATGCCTCTAAATTATTTGAATATCAAAAGGCCATGGAATTCTAGTGTCAAGTATTACAGGATCTAATTAAGAAATTGGAGGAGAAACGAGTGGAGATTACAGATGCCCTGAATGACATCTCAGAGGAGTTTGATATCACCAATTGCAAATTCTTCAATGAAAATATCGATGCTCTTCTTGAGGATCAGATTAAGGAAAATTTCAAATATTTGGTGAAGCGTGACGATGAGGTCACCAAGACTTTCAATAGTGAATCCATTGATGAATGGTTTTATGTCAAAATTTCATAGGGAGAATAAAGAAAGTTACAAATAAACTTTAAAGATTGCTAGCCAGGATCACAAAAGAGATTGAGACAATAGACGTAGTGAATCACTACGCATGTGGGCCTAGAGATGAATAAATTCAGGGGATTACCAAGTGCTTCTTTGAGTACAGACACCGAATGATTGTATGGGAGGAAGGATAACATAAACTTGTAGGTGAGGGAGATGTAAATGAACTAGGAAAAGTTGAGTGGCCATGAAAGGACAAGTTCAAGCTCTAGATCAGTCAAAGTTGTAGGGTTGACTGAGTCAAACCCTTGTAACAAATTTGCTATTTTCATGGGAGCCTGTTCCCTTAATATTAATGACATTTCTATTTTTAGTTAAATGTTAGTTAAGGGCCTAGCTGTAATGGCTCAGCCTAGGAACTTATAAATAGTGGAATGCTTCCATTATTTAGATATATTATTTTGGGAGATTATTTTTTAGAGGAGTTGCTCTTCAAGCTTGGAAGAGTGCTTTTGAGATTCTAAGAAACCTTTTAATTATATTCAGAGTTACACCTTGCTTTGTTGAAGATCTAATTTATTGTGTTGAATGTTAATTAGTGTTTACTTTGTGAATTTACAATTCCTTAGTGATAGTGATTAACTTACCTTTATTTCAGGTTGTCTATTTCATGTTGTGAAGGAATAATACTACTATATTTTATGCCAGTTGTGAAGACCTCGTTTTCCTTCTGCATTAATTTTTATGTCATTATTGTCCCTACTCACATAAATAGATGTTGTTATATGCATGTGTGGTTTACTTTTGATAAATTAATTGTGTCAAATCTGATTTGATCTACCCTTATGTACACTCAAGTTTAACAGAGGAACATCTGCCTTGGTTTGTGGTATTTTGTACCCTTTCTAATTGCGATAGGTGAAGGTGGCCGGTGATGCAAGCATACCTCCCACATTAACCCTTCCAGGTGTTAAACATCCCTTAATTTTGTGCATCACCACTTCTAGTATAGGTTTTATTTCCTTGCAAAATCTCTTTCCCTAATCCCATGAAATGTTAGTGTAGGACTAGTTAGCCATTTTCCCACATTAGAAGTAGTGTTGTGTTTAGTTTAGGAAGAGGAAGCTAGCCTTTTCCGGAGGTTCACCTCGATCCCAAGTCCCACAACTTGAGAGGTGATCCCATGTGTCCCAATCATACCGAATGTCGTGACTCATTTTCAGGCCATTCGGGGGGTGTAGTGATTTGGTGACAACACGATGGTTAAAATACAAGATTTTAGTGTTGGTTTTTGTTAGAAAAGGTTTTATTCCAAAAATAAAAACACGAAACAAAGTAATGATAAAATTGAGAAAATACAAAGGTATATTTATCTTAATTCCAAAAAACAATTTAATACATAAGTTTAGAGTTGTTGCTATGTATTTTTCCCTCACACTCTTCTATTTTTTCTGATATGTTTTCTAATCTTATGCTTCTATGTTCTTACAGATGCATACATGAAATATCCATATTCGATTCATTCTAGCTACTGCTAACTACTATGTTTATTCCTTGAGCTCTTTGCTCTATTTTTTCATATATTTTTTCAACATTATTCTTTATTCTATTCTCTTTTACCTCTATTTCCTCTTTGCTTAGTACATAATTAACAACTTTTCATTAAATGATATTCCCCAAAATAGAGTATTGAAAATCAAAATGTGCAATAAATAAAGGGTAGGTGGATTAGCGGATGGAAAAGACAAAATTCACATTTAAAAAATGAACAACTCAAAATTAAATATTCAACACCCCCTTAATCTCGAGTTACAAAAATATTCATTAAAAAAATGATTTTTGATTTCTAAAGCTAGATGGTCCAGAGATGACTTGGTCCGGAGCTGCCTTGGTCTAGAGCTACCTTGGTTAGGAGATAACTTGGTATGGAGCTACATGCGCTTGGTAAAAAGCTTCTTGTAAGAAGTCTAGAGTTGGTTGTATGAATTTTGAACCTAATTGTATGAAGTCAAGATCTGGTTGGTTTGGAGCTAACTACAACCATATCAATGGTGCCCAAATTTACTCTCAAGCATTCAAAGTTAGCTTTTGACAAAAGTCTTAGTAAAAAAATGTCAACAAGTAGCTGCTCTAACTTACAAAATTTAAGTTCTGTCTCATCTTTTTCAACCCATTCTCAAATGAAATGATACCTGATTGTAATATTCTTACTTCTTCTATGAAAAACAAGATTATTTGATAAGGTAATGGAAGATATGTTCTCACAAAATATATTATACGCTTCATGTTGCTCTTCATTCAAATATGAGAGGATTCACTACTATATACTCTGCTTGGTGTAGAAAGTGAAACAACTGATTATTTCTTTGAATCCCATGAAATGGATCCTAACCTAACATGAAATATATATCTAGATGTGTTTTTCTATCATCTAGGCTACCTACCCAATCATTATAAATGTACCAAACTAACTAAAAACCATTATCAACAACATATAAAATTCCATAATTTATTTTTTCCATTAGCATACCTTAAAATTATTTTGTTTTCTTGCCATTGTGTCTCTTTTGGAGTCTTCATGAACCTAGAAATTAGGTTTGTTGCCGATTTGCATACATGATATCCGGTCTAGATGTAGTCAAGTACATCAAGCTTCCAACTAAGATTTTGTATCATGTGGGATCTACTTTAGGAATATAATATTTAGTGCTCTCATAATTTGATATTCATCGTATTGTAAATAATAGTTGTATGATTAATTTGTTATAGATTATTTACGTAAATTTGGTTTGATAAACACACTCACATAAATAGGTTATTTGTTTACAACAAATCATTATTTACAGGGAATACATATTCCTATATAATTTGTAATTGATTGAAGAAACATATATACAAAACTATTATTGTGTTCAAAATTGTTATAACTCGATATTTGGTATCGAACAAAATGTGATTTTGAGTACAAATAAGGAAAGTTGATTGAAATTAAATATCACATGTATGAATGAAAGATGTTATTAAGAATACATTAGCAATGTGATCTCTCATACAACTTCATGCATTTTGAGCTATCTAAAACCATTCTTGGCATTGTTGGTTGAAATTAAAACATTGTGGTTTTTTGTTGATCTATCTAATGGAGGTTTGTTAAAGTGAATTTAATATTTCTCCCTACCATCGAGAGGATATTCATGCTACAATATTCTACAACATATATGTTTTCCTTTTTATGGACACCATGGGCCTAAATATCTATAAGGATGATCAAGGTTCTTTATTTTTTTGAAATCGACAAAGGCCTATTTATAGGGACTCACATGCATGTTGTAATACCTTATTAACTAGATCTATATTCATTTAAAGCATCATCTTCCATTTCTATTTACAGATAAAGTGTGAAATTGGTTTTCTTTTCCAATCTTTCCTAGGAATGTCAAAATGGTCTTCTCACTTCAAATTTTGTATTATACAAAGTGAACTTGCATTAGAATTCACTTTATATGAGTTTTGTGCATTGGCCATGACTTTAATATTCACTACATGGGTTTTAAACAAAGTAAAAATGTTAGAGTTTATGTCAATTTATTAGACTAGATTGATAACTCCTAGTATAATAGTTTAAATTATAATTATAGCTTAGGCAATATTAGAAATTTGGGACTTTTTATTAGAGCCCTAATACTCATTGTGGATATCCTATTGGTTGAGTAATCAAATAGTGTCAAAGTTTTTAAAGTCTTTTTAATGTATTGTAATCAATTCTTAGTAGAATAACTATTGTTTGTGTTGTCAAGTCTATCCTTGTATATCTAATCATATAATAGAGTCACATTATTGTCATTTTTTCCAAGTTATGTTTTTATATTATATGTTAAACTCATGTCAATGTTGTAAAATTTTTCAATTGTTTTCAAGAGTAAAAATTGTCTAGTTGTTAAAGTCATTGTCATTTGTATTTTTGCATTGTGAAAAGTGTTATAAAGTTTTGTGTCAAAATTTGAGAGTTATTTATAGACCATTGTCTCCATGTGTATTTATGAAAGTCAAGTGTAAAAAATTACATCATGGAAGAATTTTCGATGTTACTTGACATCCAAATTAAGGAAAGATAAGATGAAAATAATTGCATTTCCAATGATTTTTTTGAAGATTGCAAGAAGGAAAACGTTCCTGGATTCGGGGCTTCTCCCTTTAGCACCTCCTGTAATGTGACAGGAGTGTACCCGAGGCACTACCTTGGGACGCTTGAGGGTACTGCTGCTTGACCCCACTAGGGGATGCCCCTGCAAACCCCCACTTTGGAATTTCAGAGCCAAATAAAAAATGGTGGGGAATCCACATGTATAAAAATGATGCAAATTTGAGCTTCATATTTCATCTTGTTGAGTGAGAAACATCAAATTGGAGGATGGAGGCACAAGAGGATGGAGAAAAATAATCCTCCTCTTGCTAGCTACAAGTGACGAGGTGTAAAATGAGGTTATGGCATGTTTTTAGTTCACTATTTTGTTTCAGTTCTTTCTTTCATTTATAGTGTACTGTCATTGTTTGTATTCAGTTTATAGTATGTTCTTGTTGTAATAAAGTGAGCATATTCCTATATTATCCCCTAAAGGAAAATAATATTGGAAAGATGAAAACACAAGGTAAAAGAAACATCATCATACTTGAAGAGGATGAACAAGGTTTCATACCTTGGATAAAGGTCCATATTTGACAAACATGGGTTCTTATCGAATGAACAAGGGCTTATAAGGAGGTTGTTGGCTAGCCTTTGTAAAAGCATAAATGAGCCAAGGTTATGAGGCTATAGGGTAGCAAGTGCATAAGAAGTGAAATGTTTTTCCCATGTTTTTACTAAGGGGGAAATGCTAGGAATATAATATTTAGTGGTCTCGTAGTTTTTATTTACCTATTGGTGAAATAATTTACTTGTGTTGAAAATTATGAGTTTCCACCAACGCAGTCACGGGATAACCCCATCTTATGTATGGATAAGCCCCATTATTGAATGTAAATTATCCTAATTCTATGGGGTGGCCAATATGGCATGGATAACACAAAAACACTTCAATGATCCTGTGGAAAAGTGGTTATATGAAAAACAAGGGAGGAATTTATAGCGATGAGGGATAAAGGAGAGTTGGGAAATTAGGAAAGAGAGGGTTATTGTTGTGAGTAGGCACTAGCAGATTTCACACACAATAACCAGAGTAGGTACACATTCAATTAGAAAAAAACAAAAATGTAATAAATTAGCAAGACTAACAAACTAGAGACACACGTTCTTTAGATTCATCAATCAAGGAAAAAAGTTCTTTCTTGGTTATTCAAGATCACTATGCTTGCAAAGTTGCATAATAGAGAGAGAATAGATGAAATCATAAGAAAAATAAATGGAAGAAATGCATCTCTTATTTCTTATTTAGTGGTAATAAAAATATCAACAACTTGCATCAATCCATAATTTTTACAAAAACTCACTTTCAAGATCCCTTGGAAAGTAGAAGCCATTCTAATTTATAACATTGCAAATTGTCCTTTCATCTACCCCCCACATGAATTTTCAAGTTCTTATTCCACTTATGACTTTTCATCTTCCTAGGAAGAGAGTAAATAAGTCCCTTTTTATAAATTAAAAGGGAATTTTACAATGTAACATTAGAGAGTCACTTAAGTGAATAAGATGAAATACCATGATTACATATAATGAAGAATTAGAAAGGGGAGAGAAGAGGAGAAATAATGAAGAGAGAAGAAGGGAGTTGACTACTTTGATGAAGATGAAACCTTGTATGATGGAGAACTTGTTGATTCATGATCCTTGGGAGAGTTTCTAGAATGAACTCTTGTCCTTTGAATTCTTTATTGAATTGAGCTACCGTAGGTTCCACCTTATCTTCTTCAGAATGAAAATGCATCTCAACACCTTGATCCATGTCTTTGAAAAATCACGATATCATCATTGCACTTTGATTAGACCATTCTCCACAATCTCTTGCAATGTTAGAAATAGATCCTTTTATGTTTGTGAAGGGACTTTGTGGTATCTTCATTGAAGGAAATATGATCACCCGCCTCTTTTTTGACCAACTCTTGGAGGAAAAATGATTCTTGGTGAGTAGAGGGAACTCAAGTCTCCAAACACAATTGCAGACCTCCTTCAAAATATTAAAAGAATTTTTTCCACTAGATTCAAGTTTGGAGATTACATATTTGATCATACCATATCTAGCATCCATGATGTGGACCCAAACTAGGAAACATTTCGGTAGATAATGTGATTTTTTTACTCACAAGGGTGTCGAGTCGAGGAAGATAATCTTAGACACAAGTGGGAGCACCTCATCCAAGTGAATCTTTTCTCTTTCAATATCCTCCATTGTTTTCTTCACTTCCAAAAAGTGGTGAGAATATACTTGATTAGAGAGAGGACCTCTAGAAATAATGTCTTTCCTTTCTCGATGATCTTCTTGATCCATCTCTCATTAGCCTTCCCTTGTATCATATAAGTTTGTGCTTTCTTGATCACTTCAGGGTCAAAGCTAATGATTGCAGAATTCCTTCTATAGCAAGAGGGGGTGTTGAATTGGGATCTAAGAAAGGTTGGATGTAAGAAATGTTTTTATTTACATGTTCCTCCAATTTCTCAATTTTTCATTTGTATTCTTCATTTTGTGCAAGGATCTAAGTTGAAGAATCCTTGAACAAGTGAGCATCACCTTCATGTGTAGCTCAACCCAAAGATACCTTCATCATTACATAATCATCAGGTGCCACTTATCCCATGGATTATTTACCTTTGGATGTGAAACCTCCATATATTGAGCTTTGGATGCCTCGGTGTAGAAAAAAGAAGTTGTTTTTGCTTTATTTTTTACTTTCTTTCCCTTCTTTTTCCTTATGTATTTCGAGATGGCCTTGAGGCTAGGTGTTGTTTCTTGTTGCATTATCCTTCATTATTATGCGAGTAAGTAATTTACCCATGGAAAAATCTTAACAAATTTGGAAATGAAACTAGGAATCTCAATTATTGGTGAGAGACCAAAGCATGATTGAGATGAGTTGATTCAAGTGCTTCAAATGAGAACCCTTGAATCTACCAGATGATTATAAGACTAAAAATGATCAATATCACCCTATTAAAGTTAGTTACGAGGATTTTACCCAACCTTGTACTCATTATATGCATTCACATAACTAGATACTTAAACATCATCACTACCCTCCCTATTTCTCTTTCCCAAATGAGATGAACCTACATCTTCATCAACCATGGTTCTTTTCTTTGATGTCACATGTTTCTTGAACATTCATGAAATAAGGAAAGAGAAGATGATTGCATTGCTCCAAACTCGGGATAAAAATAGGGGGATGAAGGTGTTGGATACTTACTATTTTTAGTAAATCACACCCCTACCCTCAAATTTTATTTTTAGTCAACTTTCCTAATTTTCAATTTTTGTCGGTTTTGTTGAGTTCTCAATTGAGGGAATTGCATAGATGTTTCAAAATTATTTTTCTTTGTCTTAAAAACTTATTGTTTTTAGTATGAATATGGTGACAACCTATTAAAAATAGAAATGTGACTTCTAGATGTCGATTGAATTGAAAATTGTTTTGTTGAATTTGGTTTTTCAATGTGGTTTCATGCTCCAATTTTCAAGTGTTTTCTAACACCAAACTATTGGGATTTGAAAAGGATTTTTTTCTGTAATATTATAATGGATGATATAAAAATAAAGGGAATCAATGGAAAAATGGTTTACATAATCTTCAAGGATTTCGGAATGCAAGCTATAGGTAAAATTTCATGGAAAACGAGCAAGGATCAAAGAGTTATGAGCAAAAATGTGGTTTTCAATGGAGGGTTTATGGAAATTTAGGTAGTATAAAAACCTACCAAAAGAAAAAAAGGGAAATAAACTATGAAAACTGAAATTAAAAATGGAAAATTTCTTGCTATATACTCACCTCCCCTTACTAACCTAGCTAACTCACACCTTAACTCATCTTTGACACTTTCAGTTTAACTTAGATTAAATGGCATGAGAGAGTGGGGTTAAAACTTACTAAATGGGTTTCAGATGTCCCCATGTCTAGTAAAAAATTTAGTAAGGGAAAAAGGGACATCATGGGTGTGAAAATTCACCAAAGGGTGGAAGCATCATGAAGAGGGGGCCAAAACATGCAAGTTGTGAAGTTGAGGAAACATGCCTAGTGAGCAAGTTGAAGGTCTTACATGATGAAACTTGATCTCCTCATGTGGTGGAACATTATAGTGTTACACATGTCAATTTATTAAAGGAAAAAATTTAAATAATCATTATCCAAGTGCACTAAGGGTCTACTTATCATGAGGAAGGGACTAGATTTGAGAAATGAGTTGAAAACATCTTCTAACCACCGAGTTTGTGATTTAAGTGACAAAAACTCTCCCTCCTCCATGATGACACAATTTTGTGTCCCCAATGTCCCTTTGGAAAGGATAAAAAGGAACATAAATCCATCATAATTTTTCATAGGTATTTCCATCACGAGGAAAGGTCCAAGTTTGAGTTGTGAGTGGAAGACACATTTCTAACACCTCAAGTGACAATTTAAGTGACACAACTTCAAAACATGAACCTCTCACCATGTTGGAACATTATTTTGTTACCCATGTCCTATTTTACTTTGGTAAAATGAAAAAATGGACATCATGGGTGTCAAATTGCACATTTTCCACTTTTGGAAGCATGCCTTCACCAAACACTACCCAAAATAACAACTTGAGTCCATTTTCTCACAATGGAGATAGGAATAGATTTCCAAGGAAAAAATTATACAATTTTGAGTGTGAAACACCAAATAAATCCATTTACACAACTTTCATAACCTATTTCTACCTACTTGTTTAAATTTGTCCCCCTTTTCAAATTTGGTCATGAGTGGTTCTGGGAAGGTCAAATCGCCACCAAAGATAAATTTAAAATTTATCCAAATAAATATATGAAACATATAAAGGGTTTTATTTTATCTAATTTTTACTTTTAATCACCTCCCAACTCTCCTTTTAACTCTTATAATCTTCAATTGAGTCTACACTAGGATTGAACATTTTCATCTACACCGCCAGGACAAAATCAAAATATGCTCCTTAAAATATTCTGAAACATTTTGCACCATGAATTATAAATTATTATATTTATGATGAGTATCTGATTCCTTTCCAAATCATCTTGAGGCTCTTGATACATCCAGAACAAGCCAACTATCTTTTTCACTACTTTCATTTCCTTACACCATGCTATAACTAGCCCAATGTTACATAACTTGTTCCTAAATTTGTTTTTTCTTGCATAAATTTCCTAAATTTACTCCAATGATTGTATATATATAACAAACACTTATTGGATGATTTCTCTCTTCCCTATACATTCCTTCGGGGTGTTCATTAGGTGTAAAAGGCCAAAATAACCCTTTTAGAGCCTTCTGAAGCATTTTCTTCACTTGAATAACATCCCCTAAAAATGAAACACACTTTAAAATCACATTAACCCATTCCTTCTTTCCATTATGGGGTAACACAATGATTGAGTTGGCTGGAGGATGGGTTTACATTGACCATGAGAAGGATTTTCAAACGTGGCTTAGGTTGTCATGATTTTTTTAATTTTTTCATGCTACACATTTAGCATGACAAAATTAACATATTTTAAATATTAGTTGTATGGTTAAGTTATATATTATCTACGCAATGTTGGTTTGATAAACGAACTCATGTAAATAGGTCAGTTGTTTGTAATAGCTCCTTGTTTATAGGAATACATATTCCTATATAATATGTAATTGATTGAAGAAAATATATAAAAATATTTATTGTGTTCAAATCTGCTGTAACTCGACATCTACATTGCTGCTGCAATCTTCTTTGCATAGTTTCAAAAAAATTCAACTAGTGTAGATATTTTTTGTCCAACAATCAAATCTCTCCAAAATATCCTTTGCATACTTTTTTTGAGACAAAAATATGCCATGCTCCATTTTTTGACTTCAATTCCAAGAAAGTATTTCAAAAATCCTAAATCAATCATCTCAAACTCCTTCATCATGGCTGATTTGAACTCTTCTATGGACTTGTTTGCATTTCTAGTAAAGATTAAATCATCTACATATAAAACAAAAATCAAAATATCACCTTCCTTACTTTCTTTGATGTAAAGTGTGGGCTAACTGCCACTTTTACTAAATCCATTTCTTATCAAATAGGAGTCTATCCAACCATACCATGTCATTGGTGCTTGTTTAAGTCCATACAAATATTTCTTGAGCTTGTGAAATTTGTTCTCATGCCCTAGAATCTAATAGCTAGTTAGTTGTCCCACATATACCTCTTCTTCTAACATGCCATTCAAAAATTTTGATTTGATGTCCATTTGATGAACCTTCCATTTTTCGTAAGAAACTATAGCAATGATTTCTCTCACGGTTTCTAGCCTTGCCACTGGAGTAAATGTATCATTATAATCATGTCCATGCATTTGTTTATATCCTTTGACAAATAACCTTTCCTTATTTATTTCAATCTTGCCTACGGGAGTAGTTTTGGTTTTGTACACCCACTTGAATCCAATGAATTCCTTTCCGAATGGAAGATCTACTAACCCCAATGTTCTATTCTTATCTATTACATGCATTTACTCATTCATTTCTTCAAACCATTTGTTATCCTTAATTGCTTCCTCAAAATAAATAGGATCAACTACTGAAAATAAAGAAAAATTAATCATTTCATCTTCATTTTCATCATACCTTGATTGCTCATAAATCTCTTGTACACTCCTTGTTTGAACTTGGTGCTGATTTGAGTTGGAAGATGATGAAGATGCCTCAAGAGCTGCTCCTCATATTATTTGTTGGCTATTGCCACTTGAATATTCAACCCTTTAAGAGATAGTGGTCCAACTTGGTGCATTGTTTACTCTACCATTTTCTATTTCAGTGCCAACAAAAGGTGAATTTGGATTTTTTTGTGACTATTGCACTTCTTGTACATCTCCCCAATATATTTTATTAATGAATTGAACAACCAGAATGATTATGAGTTCCTTTGTGATTGGATTGTAAAATCTATTAGATTTAGATTGTTCACTATACTCGATGAAGATGCATTTTTCTTCTCTATTATCCCACTTCAATTTTCTTTTCTTCGACACGTGTGCGTATGATACACACCAAAACACTTAAGTACTCAAAACTTGGCATTATTCCACTCCACACCTCTTGAGGTATCATATTTATCACACTTTTTCTAGGACATCTATTCAAAAATAGATTGATGTTCCAATTTATTCATCCCAATAATCATCTGGAAATCCTCTTTCTTTGATCATGTTTCTTGCCATCTCTTGAATAATTCAATTTTTCCTCTCAACTACACCATTTTTTGTGGTGTATACCTAAACATGAATTTTTTCTTGAACTCATGATCCTTATAAAATTTTAAAAATTGATTTGATATATAATCTCTCCCTCTATCTGTTCTCAATGTTTTTACATAATGACCAATATACTTCTCAACCATGTATTTGAATTGCTTGAACACATCAAATGAATGCAATTTGTTTTTTTAAAATGTACCCCTATCCTTCTCTTGAAGTCATCTATGAATGTAACAAAATACTCACTCTTGACAAGGAGAGAGTATTCATGGGACCACACAAGTCTTAATGTATTACCTCAAAAGGTGATATTTCTCTCCAAGATTTACCTAAGGGAAAAAAATTTCTATGTTGCCTCCCCTATATGCAACCCTCACATAATGTGTCTGGTTGTTTAATTAGGGACATCCTCGTACCATTTGATTCTTATAAATAACATGTAATCCACCAAAACTCAAATTCTCATACATGAGGTTATAAAGATTAGATTGATCAATAACTACAATTTTAAACATTGATGCTCCCTAAATTTGAATCCTCAAAGGAAACATTCTATTTTATGTCATCTTCACTATATAATAGATTATACATTATCCATTTTCAAACCTCACCTCATATCCTTTCTGGTCTAGTTTCCTAATGATTACAATATTATACTTCAATCTTGGCACATAAAAACATCTTGAATCTGCTTCTTATCTCCTTACTTGGTGAGAATGTATACACTACCTTTTCTCATTACTGGAACCTTGTCATTTTTTCCCATCTTCACTTCATATTTGATTTTTTCATCTATATTTTTAAACATTCCTTTATTTCCACACTTGTCATCACTATATGAACTATCCAAATACCATATTTTTTGTTTCTTTGCTTAGCTACATTGTAAGTTAGAAAAAAATTTCCACCCTTTTCATGCTTTTCAAGTTCAACCTCTTTTGCATTAGAATAACTTGCATTATGAGTTTTCATATCATACTCTTTCTTCCTACATTCACTAGCATAATGTCCATACTTCTTGCAATAATAACATTATACATTTGATTTATCATACCTTTGTGTAGAACCACCTCTAGAAGTGTTGTTATTCCTTCCTCTTCCTCTTGCATGTGGCTCTTGATGATTGTGTCTTCCACCTTCTTGCTGGTTGCAAACTATTCATATTCCTCTATTATAGGATCCTCTCCCCGCCTCTCACATTTGTGTTTATTTTGAAGGCTTGTTCATTGGAGGAGCTGGATTTTCTACTCGTCCCCGTGTTCACGGGTTTGTAAAAACCCATCAATTCATCAACAATCATTTTCTTCAAATCCTTATAATTTTCTATTGCTATAAAAAATAGATCAAATCTAGTTGGAAGACTCCTCAATACCTTCTCTATGATCCTATGATCTTCAATAACATCTCCATTTGTCCTCATTTGATTTACTATGGTCATTTTCCTTACAAAAATCATTGATTGATTTTGATTCTTTCATAAGTAAAGTCTCAAAATATCTCCTTAACTTATGCAATATTACTATCTTCACTTTGTTACTTCCTTGATAGGTATTTTACAAGGAATACCATGCTTGTTTGGATTTTGTAGCTGATTTTTTCCTTGGAAGAAATGAATCCATGACATCATTTTGAATGTAGCTTAAATCCTTTACATACTTTTTCCTACTTTCCTTCAAAATATTCCTTTAGGGTTGTGAAAGTGCATTGAATGTAGCCTTGTTTGGTGTCTCTATGTATCTATCTTCTACCAGTTTCCATAGCTCTTGAGAAGAGAAAAATGTCTTCTTTTTATACACCAAATGTCATAGTTTTTACCATTAAAAATATGGGTTGTTTCCATGAATCGCTACTTGTTAAAAGCCATGAAAAATAAGACCAAAAAATACCTCAACAAAATCTGCTTTGATACCAAATTGTTGGTAAAATATTTATTCAAAAATAAAAATAGAGAAAAAAGCAATGAAAAAACCCACAAAATACAAAGGTATATTTATATTAATTGTAAAAATAGTTTAATACATAGATTTAGAGTTGGTGCTCTATCTTTTTCCTCACACTCTTTCATTTTTTCTTCTTTTTCTCTAATATGCTACTTCTATGTTCTTACTGATGCATACATGAAATGACCCTATTTTACTTTGTTCTAGCTACTACTAATTGATGTGTATATTTCCTAAGTCATTGCTCTATTTTAAAGAAAAAAATCTTCTAAATTCTTCTTTGCTCTATTCTATTTCAACTTTATTTTCTAGTACCGCATAGAACTACTATAATTAATTAAAATAAACTTTTCATTAAATGATATTCCCCCAAAAATACTATTCAAAATCAAATGTGAAATAAATGGAGGGTAGGTGGATCAACAATAGGGAAAAGACAAAATTCAAATTAAAAAAAAGTGTAGAAGTCAAGATTAAGTATTTGTTGTCCTATGTTTTTACATGGGCAAAATTCACCTGAAAATAGGACAACTATACGCTAATGTAAAAAAATTTCTATGTAATATCTTTCCGTATACCCCAGTCAACCTATCCCCGAGTGTCGGTATTATCGTTTCCTTTTTTGGCCCATTTGTGTGTGTCATCCTTCCTTGTAGGTGATTTAGGAAAAATAAGATCATTTAAGTGCTTTTGTAGCGGTATCTCTCCGAAAGTGGGTTTTGAGCAAACTTAGAGGGGGCTATCATATCCCTTTATAAGAAAATTGCACACTCACTAGAGAAGTTTCAAATCCCTATTTAATCATGGAGGTGTATACATGAGCCATAATAATTTTGAAACTGATTTAGGAAGATTTTGGGAAGTTTCAGAGGTTTAGGATCCAGTTCATTAAAAATGGTTTTGAGGCCGAAGGAGCTTGCATCCTAAAAGAGTACATGAACTTAGAGAGGTGAATACGAGAGCTATAGAGTGAGTTGTGAGCCCAAAAATATATCACTTGAAATAATTTTCAATCGTCTACATGGTGGAAATAATAGATCAATCTCAAACCCCCTACATTTTTCTAGAAAGCTCATTCTTCCCATGAACAACTGGTGGTCTGAGAAAAATTGATATTTTTGAAGGTCTTTAATTCATAATAAAGGTATGGGATGAATCCAATCCACCTAAAAATTCCTTTTCCATGTGAAATCATATAAAAACATGTGCAAAAAGCATCAGGAGCTTAAGTTATGGTCTTTTTAAATTGTTGCCTAAGGTATGCATTGTGATACTTAGTCAAATTTTGGGATGCCATGTGGCAACATGAGGATGAGATGCATTTTTGTGTCCTCTTCATCCCTCATAAAGGGTAAAATAGGAGAAAAATTTTCCCTCCCCCTTTTTGGCATGTTGGTCACCCCATGTGACCCCGACAACCCAATTATAGCCCCTTAGACCAACTTTTCTAGCCCCCCCTCATTGCATGCATGCACAACAAGTGGAAGCACTAGGTTGAGGAAATTTTTGTGCACCTATTGTCCCAAAACATGGGGAAAATGGGGGCATAAAATTTGCCCCCCATGTCTCCTTCAAGTCACACATGCGACCATTTTGCTAGCACCTAGGAGCTCATTTTTAGCCCCCTCTCCATTTTTCTCGTCAAATGAACAAACGCCAAGTGTCAAGAAAAGGATAAGGAACCCTATTTTTCACCCATTTTCCTATTCAAAATTGGACAATGGGGAAAAAAATGTGTCCTCCCCCTCAAGCCATTCAAAACCATAAATACCACACTTAGCCAAATTTTGCTCGTTTCCCACTTTTTCGCATACGTTGCCAAAACTCTGCTAGATTTTTCCTAAAATTTTGAATCCACCATTTTCATACTACATTGATTTCATCCATGATCCCGTGATGTAAAAAATTTTAAAACATAAAAAAATAAGGATTCTTGAAGAATAAAAACATTATTTTTCACTAGAAAGATATCAAAACCCGAAAGGAGATTTTCTCATATCTCACAAACCAGTGCACGAAGATCTGTAGGGTGTTTTGATTATTTTACATTCCTAGGAACCTTGAAAATACAAGAAATGTTTTTCACATGCATTTCCTAGATTGTTTGCAGTGAAGAAACCCTAGTTTCTCCATGAAAAAAAAATAATTTTAAAAACCTGCATTCCAGAGACTGGATCGAAACGTGTGATAAAATAAAAAAACCCATATCAGAAAAAGTGGTTTCATAGAAAACCAACATCCATAACACTAATTTCTAGAAATAGTAAGCCTTCTATAGAGATATCTGTTATTTTTTAGTAATTTATCACCAAGAGCGATTTCGGCGGAATCAAGTGAGCACGAGAGGTCATCCGGAGGAAAATTCGAGTGATAGAAGTTTAGGAGGGTGGAAAATTATAATTTACTAAAAATGATAAATCCCCTTCTCAGGTGCATGAAAGCGTATCACGAACCATGAAATTAAAGTCTACAGGTGTGAAACTAGTTCATTCTCTTTCCTCCAAGTATTCAGGTGTGAGGGATAACAATGTCACTCACAGGGACTTTGAAAATACAAAGGATCGAATGTTTGGTGATCTAGAGAGAAACAAAGGAGGATGGAATTTTCATGAGTAGTTTGATTCCAATTTGTGGAATCCATGTATTTGGGAAGAAAGAATTATCACGACTCCATTGTCTCGAGGAATTGTTCCAGTTTATCATTCAGGTGTGTAATCAGAAGATCACAAGGATGGTGGTGCTTCATGTTATGGAATGAGAATTCTTCACTGTCATCAATGGTGTAATCATCAGTGTTTGTTTCTTACTCTCTCAATGTGTACTAGAAAATGCACCATTCCCAAATGGATATTTTTGGTGAAACATGGAAGGGTTAGTTTCGATCTTCATTTGCTTGATTGGACCTCGGTAAAAAACCTCTACGGTCACGAGGAAATCATTCAATAATGTTTCTAAACACTTGATTCAAGGTGTTCGTACATCATCCGAAGGAGGTTTCTCATGGTGTAAAAGGTTTAAGGGTTCACATTTTGTTGCATTGAAGCATTGCATTAGATTAGTCGGAAATGCGGTGGATTAGTGAGGTAGTTTCTTCATCGGCATAGTTCTATCTCTCTCTCTCTCTCTCTCTCTGAAAGAGTTGGTGAGAATTGTATCAAAAATTATGCACCACAATAAAGTTTCACTCAAGGAAACGTAATAGCTCTAGCGTAATCAAAAGGAGGAATCGATCAATCAATGGAAGAGCTTGTATAACTAAACAAATCTTGTACATAGAGAAAAGACAGGTAGAGTGTCTTGGCATACTCATAAATGTCAAATGAAGGGATACATATAGGGTGCTTAGTAACCTAGTACATGACACATAACAAACCCTAAACCTAACCCATGTCAAACGACACTCCATATGTGTGTGGAGGACATATAGGACCCCACACACCAACACCCCCTTCATCGAAGATGGGGTAGCCACTATGAGGAGCCGAAAAAAGGAAGACACTCCTAAACAACTAAGAAAGATGTGTCAATGGGGCTTGGAAACTAAAGGCACGATAAGGTGCCCATGTGCAAACAACATCTTCTAGTAAAAGAAGAAGAAGATGACTATATAGCCCGAAGAAGATGAGTAGCTGCATAAGACCTCACCCTAAGAAGAGACCGCAAGTGAAGAAAATTCACCTCAGTAAAGGGATTGGTGAATATGTCTATAATTTGATCAGCTATCTGAATGTATTGAATGTCAATGATACCATCATGAATAAGCTCTCGTATGAAGTGCGTATGGATCTCAATGTGCTTCATCCGTTGATGCTAAACTAGATTTCTACAAATTGAGATAGTGCTCGTGTTCTCACAATAGATAATGGTTTTCCTCCAAAAATGGATGCCAAACTCTTTACGAATACCACTGTAGCCAAACAACCTTTGTGGCAATGTTAACTACTCCTCTCGTATTTTGTCTCTATAGAAGATATTGCAATTGCATTTTACTTCTTATTATACCAACTTATAGGACCCGAACAAGGAGAGAAATTGTATCCAGAGGTAGATTTCGATGATCTAAGTCACCGCCTAGTTATAATCTGTGAACCCAATAAAGTCAATATCCACCCCTCCATGATAGTGAATTCCATCGTATAGGTGCCATGAAAATAATGAAATATCTATTTAGGCTGCTTTCCAATGCAGCTCATGTGGCTCCTGCATGAATCTAGACATAATCCCAACATCATACGATAAATCTGGTTGAGTGTGAGTCAAGTAAATCAAGCTCCCCACCAACTGTTGATAAAGGGTACCATCAACCAAGGGAGTAGAGCAATCAGAAACCAACTTAACCCCGAAAAGAAAAGGAGTAGGAGAAGACTTGCAATCGGACATCTAAAAACGAGCAAGCAAGTCAAGAGCATACTTAGGTTGTGAAATCAAAATTCCCGAGTTAGATTGTGAAATCTGGATCCCAAGAAAGTAATGAAGCAGACCTAAGTCAGTCATGGAAAACCTGTTGGCCAAGGCGGTCTTCATAGAATCAATGATAGAGGAAGAGCTGCCGGTGATAAAAAAGTCATCAACATAGAGAACAAGAATGAGTATGGAGTCATCTTACCATAGAATATAAACATTTGGATCAGAGTGACACCTAGTAAACCCTAATGTAAGTAAAAGGAGTCCATCTTGGCATACCAATCCCGAGGGGCTTGTTTAAGGCCATAAAGAGACTTATTTAACTTACAAACAAGGGAGGGATCATGGACATAACTCAGAGGTTATTCCATATATATCTCTTCCTCTAGGTCACCATGAAGGAAGGCACTCTTAATGTCCATTTGATGGAATTTCCATCTGTTTGTTGTAGTAATGGCTAGGGTCAGTTGAATAGAAGTCATCTTCACAACCAGAGCAAAGGTTTCAATATAATCAACCCCATCTATTTGGGAGAAACCCTTAGCTTCTAATCGCACTTTAAAATTTTTGACATCTCCATCTACTCCATACTTTGTTCGAAACACCCACTTACACTTTGAACTATTTTTATTCCTTTCGAAGAGGGTGAGATCCCAAATATCATTCTTCATGAGAGAGAATACTCCTCATCCATGGAAGAATCCCACTCAGGAATACTAGAAGTTTCTCGGAAAGACTGTGGATAAGAGGCAAAGGTGAAGAAAGAGTGGGGTCCAATGAAATCTGAGCGAGTACATCTCATATCCGAAGTATCTCCAACTAAATCTCTAGCACTTTGCATAGTTTTCCTATCCCAAAGAGAACCAGGAGGGTCAACCTCTCGAGTCGAAGATTTGTCACTTGAGTGAGAAGGGACATAGTCCTCGTCATCACTACTTTGTCAGAATCGAAGACTCAAGGGTCTAATGGTCGGGAGGATTAGGAAGAGGAGCACGCTCAACAACATCATCATCGATGAATTAGAATTTGAATCAAGCAAGTTTGAAGAACCTCAATAGGTAGAGAATCAAAAGTCAAATAAGACTCATCAAACTTCACACTTCTCTCAATATAAATCTCATGATAAGTAGGATTCAACAATCAATATCCCTTCATGCCATCAGATACCCCACAAAGATGCAAGGTTTGGATTGTGGTTCTAATGCCTTACGTTTCTTTTTGGGAATCCAAGCCATAACCTTGGATCCAAAGACTCGAAAGTCCTCAACATCAGGCTTGCATCCAAACTAGGCTTCAAAGGGTGTCATCCCTCTTACTGCCTTGTGTGGAACATGGTTCTGAATGTAATTAGCACAATTCATTGCTTTAGCCCAATACTACGGAGGATAAGACTTCGAGTGAATCATACAAGTGGTCATCTCCTTAAGAGTACGGTTCTTTCTTTCTACGAATCCATTTAGCGAAGGGCTATAAACAAATGTATGCTACAAGGAAATCCGTTTAGAAGTATAGATTTCCATGAACCTATTGTTTACATATTCACCTCCATTGTCGGTTCAAAGAACCTTAATAGACTGTTCCGCCTATTTCTCAGCAAGAGCCTTAAAGTCCTGAAAATGTTCAAAGACTTCAGACTTAAGCTTAAGAAAATATACCCAAGTATATCTCGAGTAGTCATCAATGAAGGTCCACACATAAAGAGCTCTAGTAAATGAAGGAGACGGAAATGGACCAGAAATATTGCTATGAACAAGATCCAAAGGACGAGTAGCTCTCCATGTTTTTCCTTTGTCAAAGTTCTTTTCAGGATGATTTCCAAGGGTACAACCCTCACAAAGACCCTTAGAAAACTTAACGTAGGGTAACCTATTGACCATTTCGTTTTGGGTCAATTGTTTAAGGTAGAGATAATTTAGATGTCCACAATGCTCATGGCATAGCTTACTAACCTCATTTGCATGAGTGAGAAAGGCGGTGGGCATATAATCAAAAGTAAAGTTGGAATACAACCATGAATGGTGATCCGCCTTTCCCTTAGCCACCGTAGTGTACTCTTTAAGCTCACGAATAATCACCGAGTTAGGACCAAATTCCACTCACATTCCTTCACCAAGGTGAGTAATTTGGTAAATCAATAGGAGATTGGTAGAGAGATTAGGAACACTCAACACTTTGTTGAATGTTCCCCCATCCATCTCTACCGATCCACTATCGAAACCGACACTATCGTGTCATTACCCATCTTGATTTGAGACATACCACAAGGTTCGATGTTGGAGAACTTAAAATGTGAAGAATCCATGTAGTGCAAGGCACCGGTATCTATAATCCACGTCGATGAAGGAGTAACTTTAGCTACAAGGGCCATTCCTTTCTTCTTATCGATTTAGAACCTTTTGCATAGTAGAAGACTTGGCCTTTAGAGAATTTTGTTTGATAAACTCGGAACACCTATTTTATTTTTCTTAAGTAAATGAGTAAGGTGATCAATTTGTTTTCTCATACATGTATGCGCTTTTCAAGCTTCTTGCAATAAGAACACAAATACCCATCTTTCGTGATCTAGGCTTAGAAGTTGAAGTGTTCGTATTAATTTTAATTTCGGTCTTGGTTTCTTTCTTAGGTTGATCCTTTTTTTCTTTCTTCTTTTCAGTCTTCTTTTCCTTACTAGTACTTGCTACAAGGGCATGCGACTTGGACTTGAGAGACCCCATTTGAATGAGTTTTCCTGCTCTCGAATGAGTTGGGACAAAAACAATCAAAGGAGGGAATATTCCAATCCTTGCTCAAGGTAACTTTTGTAGCATAAAAATTTGACACAAAGACAATATTCGGGACCTAACTTAGAGAGAATCGACAAGATCAATTGAGAATATTTCTTCTCTACTTGACATTCCTTTAACAACAATCTAGTGTGGACAAATTTAGAGAAGAATGCTTGTAGGTTCTCTCACTAGGATTTAATCCTAGTAGTTCGTTTTCAAAAAGCCGATGCGCTCTCATGTCATCTTGTTGTCCAAACATCCCATCCAACATTTTCCATGTAGAATTAGGTGTTTCGGATGACTCAATGTGGAAGAGCAAGTCAGGAGAAATAGACATGTAAAGAAGACCTAAAGATCTTCATCACTACAGTTTAACCACTTAGATTTTTCAGTGGTCGTTGTCTAGTTCGGTCTCGAGTTCCCATTGTGATGCGAAATAACCCTTTACCCTTAGTTTCATAATTATTTTTGATCTCCATTCGAAGAAGTTGAATGGCGTAAGCAAAGGAATTGAAAGTGCATCCATAGTGAAAGGAGAGAGAAGGAATGCAAAAAAGAAACACAACCACCTAGGAAAATATAATAACCCCTTGCTTTTGGCACTTTATAGTTTAGTGCATTGAATACAATCAGGTCCGAGCGTGCATTTGGAAACACTTGGTAACTCACCTTGCAATCAACATAATAACGTGCAAGAGAGGAGACCACAATCGTGTTTTGGGGAGCACAACAAAGTGAGACTATACATACGCACAATTGCAAAAAACTAGGAAGGAGGTGAAATCAAATCCTAGTTGTGAGAAAAAGTGTCTCATGTCGCAAAGGATACCCCCTTGCTGCAAACTATGGCGATGCGCTCACTAGTTGCAAGCAATAATAAGGGTAAAATACAATGTTTTGAACTCAAGATGAGTCCAGATGATCTTCAAAATGCCGAAAAGGCATGCAAAGACAAAGAGGTGCTCAGAGTGATACTGTACACTTGAGCGCACTATTAGCAAAAAAATTGACAATAATGCTTTTTAAAAAGTTACCGTTTTGAAACGTCTGATTTAGCTAATTTTAAAGCAATGGGAGTGAGAAAAAATGATTAAAAAACGTTACTATAAAGATGATTTTTAAAAAAATATTGACTAATCGTTTTGGAGAAATTGTAATTAATACAAATAGATTTAATTAAATCTAATTAATTACAAAAAACTAATTAAGATCTAATAAAAATTAAATCCTAATTAATTACAAAAACTAATTAAGATCTAATAAAAAATTAAATCCTAATTAATTACAAAAAAATTAATTAAGATCTAATAAAAAATTAAATCCTAATTAAAATTTAAAATATACTCCCTTTAAAAAAAAAATTCCACCTAAAATTTTAAAAACTTACCATAAATGAAAGAGTTTACGGTTATATAATAAAAGGAATAAATTTTAAAACTTAACAAATAAAAAAAACTAAATTTGAGAAACTTAATAAAAAAACTTACAAATGAATAAAGTGAAAGGAACAAACTTACCAAAGGCTTGAACCTTCCAAAAAACATGTGTTTTTGTTTTAGTTTCTATTTTATGAAATATTTTGTTGTTTTTATTTGCAGACTTTGTTGTTTGTGTTGAACGGCTGGGCGTTGGGAGTTGGAGACCGCCGTGGAGGGGAGAAGAGCCGCAAGTGGATGGGCTCAACAAGGACCGTCAGGGGCCCGAGCATGAAAGGCACGATAGGCACACATGACCACGGTAGGAAGAGAAGGGCTCGCGAAAAAAACACAACAAAAAAATATTTTCCAAAATGTAGATCACAAAATGACCACCAAAAACACGAGATCACTTTGGTTTGTACGAATTGAGGTTTGGTGAGCATGATTTGAAGAGGAGCCCGGTTGCAGAGGAGAAAAATGCCAAATTTCAACCAAAGTTATGAGCTGAATCTCTGCAAAAAACCACCATGCAAACACAAAAAGACAAAAAAATAGAGATCTAAAAAATTTCCTAGTTTAATAAAAATAAAAAAACAAAATAAAGAACCTCTTATTTTGGTTTATCTGCTAAATCTAGCTGCAGCTCACTAAATGAAGCTAAAAAACCCCTTGAAACTCGAGGAGATCTCCACATGCACAAAGAACACAGCAAAATCGAAACAACTTTCCAAGAACAACTTATTACATATGTTAGCAAGGAAATCCAGAATCTAATGATCGAAAAAAATTACACGAGGACTAAAAATAACGAAACCAAGAGTAATCATAACTCAGATGACGAATGCACATTTACCCAATCTCAGCTCTGATACCATGAAAGAGTTGGCAAGAATCGTATCGAAAACTATGCACCACGATAAAGTTACACTCTAAAGGAAATGTAATAGCTCCAACGTAATCACAAGGAGGAATCAATCAATCAATGGAAGAGCTTACATAACAGAACAAAGATTACACATAGAGAAAAGACAATGGAGTGTCTTGGCATACTCATAAATGTCAAATGAAGGGATACATATAGGGTGATGAGTAACCCTAGTGCATGACACACAAGAAACCCTAAACCTAACCCTAAACCTAACCCATGTGAGATGACCCTCCATATGTGTGTGGAGGACATATAGGATCCCATGCACCAACATATTCTCTTCCCCCAATTTTCTCTCTCCTCCACGTTCTATTATTTCATTGGGGGTTGCACTTTTGCATTATGTCTTATTTATTTAATGTGACTTTAATTTTCAATGTAATAAACTTCATCCTTATTTTATAAAAGGGGACTTAATTCTCTCCTAAGAATGCGAAAAGTCACTATTTGTGTAAAGACATGTGAAAAGTCGCGTGGGGGTAGGTGAAGATTCATATCTAGTTCTATAAATTATAAGGACAACCTCATTCTAAGGTGTTGTCAATTTTGTGTGTTCATGAGAGAGTATTCCTTGTGAAGAAGAAAAAAGATAGCACTTCCTCTATTTCCCATCTATGTGTTCTTCTCACTCTCACTATTGTATAATTTTTCTACAACATCAATGAAGAAAGGAGGAGTTTGTTGCCTCTTTGATAAGGAGATTTGTGATACTTTGTGCTCGAATCTTAACTTGTCTTGTTGCCCTTTGCAAAATTGTGTTTCTTCTAATTTATGTGTGTTGGAATTTTCTAGTTAATGGTTGTAGGAATATGATTTTCTACCTACAATGTTAATCCCTCTCCCTTTTTCTCACTCCCTTTCTTAATCTCCAAGCAAATTCCTCTCTAGCAAGTGATTACTAGTTTTTCCACAAGGTTAGTGGAGTGTCCATGTTAGATCCCGGCCATAAGGCCACCACAGAAACCAATTTAACACGTGTATAATTATATGGAGTTGCACCATTCAAGTAGAGGGACTTAAATTCTAAGAACATTGGAAAGATAACCACCAATTTGTCCACTTGAAAATTTTCTCGCCAATAATAATCAACGATTTTTTAATGGCGAATGTCAATTTATTTATTTAAATGGTGTGATCTAAGTTATATGTGACATGCAATGTCGAACATATAATGTAACTAGGAAATGCAACACTACATCACGCAACGAAGTTGTAGAGAATGTGAGGGCATCAAACAAAGGTGGCCATGATAGCGATTCTTGAACAACTAATTTTCTCCAATTCATTTAATTTTGTCAAAGTTTTCTAAAATTTAATATTTAGTGTTGTTTTTGGTTTCCAATTTGCTATTTTTAAGGAAAATTAGAAAATCAGTTTTGTTAATTAGGTGATTAACAATTATGTGATATAAGGTTTACTCGAAAGAAAATTCATTGACTTAGATCCTTTGCTCATACGATCATTGTAAATGTCATCATCCGCTCACGGGATCATAGACAAACAACTCCAACTTCAAATTCAATTTGTGTATCTACCATTTTAAGAACCACAATTTTGAAAATTTGAGTAATTAGATGGTTCTAACAAATAAAATTGTGCATTATGAATCAAGTATATTTTTATTATAAGATTGACTTGCTAAATTATTTTGATTTTGATTTTTTCACATTTATTTTTCATGTCTAAATTAGTTTTCTTTTTCCTTCCTCCCACAATTCCATGTCGGGGAAACAAATCTTATGTTAGTGTTCTTACCATTTATTTATGCATGATTGAATTTACAAGAATACATCAAGGATTTGTGCCAAGTACTCTTTCCATATCGAGATACTTGATGTATGCCTACACCTCTAAACTCATACTTGATTTGGATATTATTTTCCTTCCATCAAATTTTGGCCATGATTGAGCTCTTAAATTTGACCATTTATTATTTGTATATAAAATTTAAATTACTTTCTTATTTAACCATGCTACTATATTATTTAAAACTCGTATTTCTTTTTGTGAATCCTAGTGAGGACATGAATTTAGTGTAGACACTTAATCTAGATTAACATCATTACTTACATTTCATCATCAACATTATTTATTGGAAGTTCAAGATAACAAAACAATATCTTATATGATTCAGATGTATCCATCTATAGCTAAATTTTTGAGACTACTTCTCGATAGGTAATCAAGTTGTGTTATGTTTAAAAGATAGACATATATTTCTACATATCCATTATGTAACACCTAAATTATTATTTGACTTATCACTAGATGATAATAATAATTTTATAGAAAATTTCTTTGAAATTGACACATGTTAACTATTACACTTTCAAAAATGCAAGGCTTCAACTTTATGCTTTCAAGGAAGTTCTTGCTTTGTTCTAAGTGCTTAATTAAAAATGATGTAATAAATTCCATCTTAACAACAATTCAAATTTTGAATACTACTCAATTAATTGTAAACAATGAAAACTTGAAAATAAAACCCAACTCAACATCACTTTAGTTTTTTTACTACAACGCAATTGCTTCTACATAATGTAAAATTGAAAATGAAACACGTCTTAACATCAATTCAATTATTTCACTACAAAACAATTAGTTTGGAAGGATTAGCCATTCTAATATTATAAAATGAGAACATCACAATAAAACATCTTAATTTTAAATTATGACTATATTGGTTCACGTATCCTCTATAAATGCATCTCGTGCATGAATTAGAAGATAAGAAGATTGTACTTCTTTCAATACTCTATAGCTATGAAAGTCTTGACATGTTTCTTAAAAGGTTACCAATCTTATGAAAGGAATGATAAGAAGATTGTTCCAAGCCGCGATCTCAGATGATAATAGCACACCACATTAGATTTGCAAAGCAGAAGAGCTAAAATACCATATATGGAAATCCATCATAATCCATAATGCTCAATACATTACAATAGAATGAATTGAATTATTCAATAAGAAATATGTACATATAGGAGGAGGGAAGTGCAACTACTACCTAAATCAATGGTGAAGAACTCCCACTAACTGATACTGGTAGTTAAGTTAACTCCAAAAGACTAGTAAGCTAACTCGACATAACTGAGAAGCTAACTCCACACAACTAGTACACCTAAGCAAGCTAACCCAACAAGTGTAGGGCTAACACAAGTGTAAGAATTATCCTAATAAATAAATAAAAGGATAAATAATAACCTACACTAACACCCTCCCATAAGCATAGCTTAGGTGGGTGGAAAAGAAGGTGGGTCCCGACAATAAGGCCTGATGAGGTACCCACGTACAACAATTGGGAAAATGGACACCGTAAGGTACCCAAAACCAATAATAACAAAGTAGAGAGTAAAATCCTGCTACAAGATATCCTCAAAATCTTGACTCCAAAAACTTGTACAATGCTGAAGAAGTGTGGTGCACACTATGGTTTGAATCCACTGCTCGATCATATAACTCAAAAACAACTAACACTAGGCTTCACCAGAATAGCTCCATGCAAGGAGACTGTCAATGGAGTGATGTCGAAAAGTGAAAAACAAACACCAAACATAATTTGATCAATTGCTACAAATAGGTGTGCCACGATCCAAGAAAAACCAAGGCAACAAGGTAAGGACACGAGATCCAAATAAATAGGAGTGCCATGATCCAAGAAAAAGCCAAGGTAACAAGGCAAGGGCACGAAACCTCGAAGAAGCAATATCAACACCACACCCTCCCATACTACAAAATGGGTAGAGTGACACCACAGATCTATATGAGTTGTCAAAATCAACTACTCGAACACTAACAAACTAACACTGGGCTCCACCAGAATAACTCCCTCATAAGAGAGACTGTCAACATGCCAAAAAAAGTGTCAAAAATATAGATCCAAAATATCTCAACAAACAAGAGAGATATAAATGTATACACCCATAGATACAAGAATGTAATACCCAAAATTTTAGGACGTCGGGCTCAACCGAAAATGCATCCACAAGTGATCACAACACCCTCTTGAATTTGGCACTTTATAATTAAGTGCATGTAAATATTACAATGAGTAATAGTACCTTTTACATTTGAAATATGTGTATAAAAATTTCACCAATGTGTATATCTTGAAAAATACACAATTTCAAAAAAAGATCACCTTAATCCGAGCTACGAGATCAAAAGTTATGAGCTCTAGAAGGTTTTGCTATTAAAATAATATTTTAATGCTGATCTTTTTAAAAGGTACACGTGACACCCAAATGTCCAAAGGGTAAAAGAGTGCATCCACACGATACATGCTTGTGACCAAAGGATAAAAGCCTGCGCCCAAAACCTAAAATGTCCAGAGGGTAAATCATTACGTCCGAGAGGTACACGCTTATATCTAATGGATAAAAGAATGCACCCAGAGGGTATAGATTTGCATCCAAAGTGGATAAAAGACTGCATCCAAAACTAAAATACCCAGAGGGTAAAAGAATGCATCCGGAAGGTACATGCTTATATCCAATGGATAAAAGAATGCACCCATAGGGTACAAATCTGCGTCCAGTGGATAAAAGACTACATCCAAAACCAAAATACCTAGAGGGTAAAAGAATGCATCCGGAAGGTACACGCTTATATCTAATGGATAAAAGAATGCATCTAGAGGGTACAAATCTGCATCTAGTGGATAAAAGATTGCATCCAAAACCAAAATACCCAGAGGGTAAAAGAATGCATCCTAAGGTACACACTTATATCTAATGGATAAAAGAATGCATTTAGAGGGTACAAATCTGCATCTAGTGGATAAAATACTGCATCCAAAACTGAAATACCTAGAGGGTAAAAGAATGCATCTAGAAGGTACACACTTATATCCAATGGATAAAAGAATGCACCCAGATTTGACTGTCTCAAAACATGGTCAAGTTTATAGTCGATTCTAGGGTTTTGGCACCTTCCAAATCCAATTCCGCACTCCGTTTTGCATAAAAATGCATGCTGCAAAAATTGCTAACAAATTCCATATACATGAAAAAATAAACCCTTGCTTGCAAAGAAAAACTTACTTGGATGTCTACATCATCTATCGCTCTGATACCATGAAAGGAACGATAAGAAGATTGTTCCAAGCCAGTGATCTCAGATGATAATAGCACACCACATTAGATTTGCAAAGCAGAAGAGCTAAAATACCATATATGGAAATCCATCATAATCCATAATGCTCAATACATTACAATAGAATGACTTGAATTATTCAATAAGAAATATGTACATATAGGAGGAGGGAAGTGCAACTACTACCTAAATCAATGGTGAAGAACTCCCACTAACTGATACTGGTAGTTAAGTTTACTCCAAAAGACTACTAAGCTAACTTGACATAACTGAGAAGCTAACTCCACATAACTAGTAAACTTAAGCAAGCTAACCCAACAAGTGTAGGGCTAACACAAGTGTAAAAATTATCCTAATAAATAAATAAAAGGCTAAATAATAACCTACACTAACATTTTATACCAATTTCCTTTTTCTTTTGTTTACCTACATTAAAGAAGGAGAATTAGATGATTATTATTTTTCATTGATAGTTGATGGAGGAAATAATTTCCATTACTTGATGTGCAACCAAAAGAAGAGGCATTGGGTATGATTGAACTCCATATGCATGTAAAATTGAAAGCATATATGTGGCATGAGAATTAATTGAAAAAAATCTCAAAATAATGTGGTCTCATGGACTATTATGATTGTTGGATATGCACAAAATGACGTTCTTGATGATAATTTTAAGACTTCTTGAAGTAATGCCTCAAATAAATGTGGTCTCATGGATTGCGATGATTACAATATATGCACAAACATTTTTGTTGAAAGGAATTAGAAACTTTTAAGCGAATGCAATTAGAAAGTGTAAATTTAGACTCCATAATATTTTCCACCATCCTCGTGGCCTAAGCTAAATCATGATCCTAACAATAGGGAATGGACATCTACCAAATCATAATGGAAAATAAATTCTTTTCATATTTTTAATTGTGAATTCTCTTTTAGATAAGTATACAAAATGTGGAAGTATACACAAGGCATAATAATTGTTTGACAAAATCGATTAAAAGTATTTGAACCCATGGACTCGCAATTATGAATAAAATGGATTTTGCACTTGAATGCTCTATAAATATTTGAAAAAGGAGCACTTTATAGTTCCCCCGACCATGTAAAGTTTTCTTTTAACTTTTAGCATGCAACTATACATATTAAGTGGATGAGTGTTATAAATGGGTAAGTGTATGGAAATGGGGGCTAAAAGTGGACATTAATCCATTTTTTGTCCATTTTGGCCATAAATTTCTCACTTTATGGCTCGGTCACATTATAACACGACAGAGAAAATTCAAGGTCACGTTATGGCTCGATAATTACGAGCCATAATCTGCGAGAACATTATAATGTGCTCGTGTTCTTGTTTGCTTTGTGGTATATATGCTTATGGGAGGGATATATTTACTAAAATAAATGGTTTAAGTATAAGTTTTTATTTTATTAATCTTTATACTTAAACCATTAATAAAAGAAAACTTATACTCTAATGTTTATTTTAGTAAATATAAGAAGTTTGGGTCACTCTGCACCTTATGGAACTAGTTTCATAGCTCCATATGTCACATTTTAGAAGATAGTTTTTCAGATTCTAATGTCAAGACATAGGTTTTTTCGGATTCAACATTCATCCTAAAGATTTTAGGGTTTAAATTATACAATCGATATCTATTTTGTGAAAGAATATAGTCATTGTTTAGGTTTTAGGGTCTTCTTGATTGGTTATTGACATTTGTAGGAGTTTTATATGTGTCAAAACTATATTTTATAAAGCTCACAACTCCCAAAGGTAGCAACAATTGTTCAAATATATGGACTCATGCAATTCCTTATAGGGCATAATAAATCAAAACACATATGTAAGTATTTCTCGATTCAAATAATGAAGGAAATGGTCATCATGAGGTCTGATGAAGGATATGAAACATCACGAGGACAATGGGTGTAATTAGAAAAATCATGATTTCTTCCTCTAGGATTCCTTCATTCTCTCGATTATCCCTATCCCAAGAATTTTCTATAGTGCTCTGTTTTGGTCCAACTCTACCTTGACTAGTTCAACTATGTTTGTTTCCTCAACTAAGAATCTTCTAATCTAGGAACCTTTTAATCTATTCCTCTCTTCGAGATAGTATTATCATTCCATCCTATTCTTAGAAAAATAAACGACATATTTCACTCATCTAGTTGCTCAACATTCATCCAACGACTCCTCTCACTTTCCTTTAAAAAAATTGCCCTTACATTACACAAGAGCAAGGCTCACTGGTCACTTCTTGGTTTGTTTACTCTGTAAACTCTTCATGCAAGCTAAAATAATCCCTAAAAACCCTTCTCAATCTCAAGGAGGTATGACAAGTTTGGTTAACATAACCTTCCATTAGTTGCTTTATTCACTATTCACTCTTTTAGATCGGCCTTCCCACTTTCTAGCCCTGCTTGGGTGTTATGTTGATTTTATCTACAGATTCAAACATATACTCAACAAGTTGAGTGAATTTTTAAGTACCCTTTAAGGGTTTCTAGTTGCATTAAGAGTTTTAGGTTTGAACTCCAAACATAAATACCACTTCCTTCATTAAATTGAGCTAACAATTAGGTCTAGGGATGTATTTGTTGTTTCTCCCAAAAACTATCACTCACACCTCAACATGCAACAAATTAACCTTCTAATTTTCCTTTGAATATCCTAATATACCTCCTTATCATTATATCTACCAATTTTCAATCTTCAACTCATCAATTAGAGCCTTCAAACCATGAGCCCTAGGATTAACCAGGTGAGGGGTTACTAAACAACTCAGGAAGGTGAATTTCCTTTACCTTTTGACTTGTACAAACTTTCAAAACTCCAAATAAATTGATAGGTTTATTAACCCATTCCCTTTGTGATCCTTTCACCAATGACAAATGATTGAATCTTTCAAAGGATTAAAATAATGGGTCTTTTCTTATCTTCCTGTAGGTGTACAATAGGGAAGGGTTACTCTGTTTTTGATTTTTTACTTAAACTAATCACGCTTCTAGCTAACATTCCAAATTTTTCGAAGTTTAATAGGTGTCATTCACTCTTCTATAATCTTCTCGATATTCTCCCACTTAAATTTTCTTCATGATACTCTCCCTTGATCCTTTTACGCAACTTGTACACTAACATGCCATGTCTCTAGACTGTTAACAACACTATCAATAATAATGATCAAATACAACAGAATATATGTGTAAGATATTGTTATGAGATTGTATCATTCACAATATAACTCTTCAAATCGTTCCTCTTTTCTTTCTTAACTCGACTATGCTTCACAAGATTCAATCATTAATTATTCAAAAATTCACAAAAACTCACAACCACAAGAATAAGAATATACATACATAAAAGGAATGTAATGAAAGAATCTATACTTATCTCTCCATCAGTCTAAAAACACCATCTTAAACAAGAATTTGGATTGACCATTAGCAATTTTATCATATAATCACCATCCACATATTCCCTATATCACAGTGGTTTGCAAACTATGTATATGCCCTAAGCCCTAAGCCCTAAGCCCTAAGCCCTAAACCATAAATCATAAACCCTAAAACCTAAAACCTAAACCCTAAATCCTAAACCCTATTTTTACCACCTTGAACCCTAAACCCTAAACCCTAACCCCAAACCCTAAACCCTAACCCCTAAACCCTAAACCATAAGCCATAAACCCTAAACCCTAAAACTTAAACTCTAAAACCTAAGACCTAAACCATAAACCTTATAACTTAAAACCTAAGCCTTGAAACCTAAACCATGATCCCTAAAACCTATACCTTAAACCGCGATCCCTAAACCTAATCCATAGACCCTAAACCACGTGCCTTAAACCCTAAACCTTGTGCCCTAAACTCTAAACCTTGACCTTTAAATATTAAACCATAATCCCTCAAACCTAAAACCTAAAACGTAAACCCTAAACCTTAAAACCTAAGCCCTAAACCATAAACCCCGAACCCTAAACCCTAAACCCTAAACCCTAAATTGTGAGCCCTAAACCATAAACCCTGAGCCATAAACCGTAAACCATAAATCATAAAACCTAAACTCTAAACCCTCAACCATAAACCCTCAACCCATAACTCTAAACCTTGAGCCCTAAACCCGTGAGAGCCCCGAACAACAAACCCTAAAACCTAAACCCAAAACCCTATTTTTACCACCACACCCTAAACCCTAAACCCTAAACAATAAGCCGTAAATTATTATACCTAAACAACAAACCCTAAACCATGAGCCATAAACCATAAACCCCAAGCCCTAAACCCTAAACCCTAAGCCCTAAAAATATTCCTAAATCTTCCTAAATTACCTCTAACACTTCCAAGATTCTTTGAAATCACCTCCAAATACTTAATATATTTCTTGAACTCTCCTAGAGGGTGTTTGATTAGCTTAGAATGGCCTTATAGGTTTTAGGGCTTGAGACTCAAGTTTTAGGGTTTAAGGTTTAGGGCTTATGGTTTATGGTTTAGGGCTTAGGGGTAAGGGATAAATGTTAGGGTTTATGGTTTAGGGATCATGGTTAGGGGTTTATATGTTATGGTTTATGGCTTAGGGTTTAGGGTTAGGGGCTCAATGTTTAGGGTTTAGGATTTACGATTTAGGGTTTAGAACTAGGGTTAAGGTTTTAAGGTTAAGTGTAAAGTGTTTTGTAAATTAAACAACATGGGTGGAAGCCTAATAATCTTTATTAATATCAATCAACCAAAATTACAATGAAGTGTTGTAATTCTTATAGGAATTGAACAACCATGTGCAGAACAAATAAATGGGTTACACAGGTACAACCATAATCACAACAACTTCCAAAATACATCCAGAAGCAACAATAATTAAATACAAACAAATAATAATTGTTACAACTACATAACAATATAACCTATGCAATAATAAGAAAAATATTGTTATAAAACTATATAACAATATATCAACTAATTACCTTATTAAATAATTAAATAATTTAAGGTAATATGATGCATAAATTAACCTAACATTCCCCCCCTTAATTTTGCATTGCCTCAAGGGATGAGGAGAGGAACTCTCTGAACAAATAAAACTTGTCATGTGCAAGTGACTTTGTGAAAATATTTGATTTTTGTTCAAATTTCTAGAAAAAATTGAAGTCAGTATATTGTGCTTCAACGCATGTTTGCGTATGAAATGTACATGTACTTTAGTATGTTTTGTTCTTTCATGAAACACTAGATTGCAAACAAGTTTGAGAACACCTTCATTGTCAACATAAATTGTGGTTGGTATTTCTTGTGGTATTCCAAGTCCTTCCTTCTAGTATGCGACGTAGCCAAATCGCTTCACGTATAGCTTTTCTGCAAAACGATATTGGATTTTGGGGAAGAAAGAGAAACAAATTATTATTTCTTGCTTCCCATGAGATTGGTCTAGATCCCATAAAGCACACAAATCCTGAAGTGGATTTTCTCATCATCAATGTTACCTACATGATCTGAATTTCAATATCTTAACAAGAAGAAGTTGTCGTTCTTCTTGTATTCTAGACCAAGATCCACTGATCCTTTGAGATACCTCAAGATGTGCCTTGTTGCTTTCCAATGACAAAATTTGGGTTCCTACATGAACTTGGATAGATAACTTACTGCAAAGCTAATATCTTGTCTAGTGTAGGTCAGGTAAATGAGACTCCCAATCAACTTGCCAATAGAGTGGCATTTACCTTAGGAGATGGATCTCGAACAAGAAACCTATAATCTGTTATCCATAGGTTTAGAAATTGGTGTGTAATCCATCATCCTGAATTTCTCGAGCATTGTATTAGTATATTTCATCAAAGAAACAAATGTGTGATTCTTTTTCTGTCATGCATCCAATCTAAGACAATAATGCATCACCCTTTGAGACTTGTCATGTCAAATGACCGATTAAGATATTTCTTCATTGCATCCATCATCCTCACTAAAATGCCAGTGATGAATAGATCATTGACATAGAAAACAAAATCATAATCTCCCCTTGCTTTTGAGGTAGATATTGGGGTCGTATGGATTTCTAAAAATCCATGTTGTACAAGATGCTCATCAATTTTGATGTACCATGCCGAAGGTTCTGTTTGAGGCCATACAGAGATTTCCTAAGTCTCGCATACCTTTGCTTCTTGACCAAGTACTACATATTCCTTAGGTTGAGTCATGCTAAATTTTTCTTGTAAATATCCATTCAGAAGGCAATTTTTATGTCCATCCGATGGACTTTCCAAAAAAACTATGTAGCAAGCTAGAGCAAAGATCATCCTTATCGTCTTGATCTTAGTTGTGGGAGAAAATCTCTCCTTGTAGTCAATGCATTTTTTTGTGCATACCCCTTTCTACAAGTATTTCTTTATACTTTTCCACTATCCCATCTGCTTTGTACTTCATTTTGAATATCCATTTGCATCTAATGGGTTTCTTCCTTGGTGGAAGATCGACAAGTTGCCAAGTGTTATTTTTCATTACTGATTGATATTCAAAGTCCATGGCATCTTTCCAAGCTTTTGAATGTAGGGATTCTTGGAATGTAGAGGGCTCATCAAACTCAATAAATCTTATCATCAAATAAAATTTAACTTCTTATCTTGCTTTCTTTGCCGCGAGTTTGTGGTCCAGGGTGGACGTATCCGATGGAACATCCATTCTTGCATCTCGTAATGTGCTAGTACACCACTTGGGCATACACTAAATTGTTCATGTGGGTCATGGTTCTATCAGATCAACACCATCATCCCCATCATCACTTTCCTCATCTGTGGGAACATCAACTTAAATTTTTACAACTGGTGAAGAATCTACATCAGGTGATTTTGGAGGAGGATACTCTGCTTCCTTCTTCTAAAAAAAAATCAACATCTCTATTGGTGTAGACTTTTCTGGTATTTGGATCCATCAATTTGTACCCAAGAGTTTCTTCATTGTACCCAATGAAGATGAGTTTCTGTGACTTCATGTCCAATTTATTTATGTTCTTCTTGGGTATGTGCATACTTGATTTGTACCTAAATACTCTAAGGTGTACAATAGATGGTTTCTACTTTGACCATGCTTCTTGTGGTGTTACTCCGTCAAGAGCAACTGTGGGAACTCTATTCAAAAAATACATTTTTGTCTTTGCTACTTCTTCCTAAAATATCTTTACAAGTCTAGAGTCATTAATCATGCATCACAACATTTCCATGATAGTAGGATTTATTCTCTCAACAACACCATTCTGTTGCGGTGTGTGTGGAGGAGGCATTTGTCGACAAATCCCATGATTTTGTAGGTAGTCCTTGAACTCATTACTGGTGAATTCCTCCCCTTCTTGATCGAGCGTAAGTTCGATGTGATGACCAATTTTTTTCTCAACAGCCTACTTTGAAGTTCTTGAAGGTTTCAAATGATTCACTTTTCTTGCAAAGACAAAAATCCACAAATTTCTCAAAAGTTGTCAACACAAAGCATGAAGTACTGAAATCCAGAATGACTTGGTTGCATCGGACCATAAAGATCGGTATGAACTAGATCAAGCTTACCATGAGCTCGATATGTACTCTTCTAGAATGAAGCTCTGTGTTGTTTTCTGCTAGGTAGTGAGGACACTTGTTTGTATCCTTTTGAAGAGATGGTAGCCCATGTACCATATTACACTGGTGAAGTGTCTCAAGATACTTAAAACTAACATGACCAAGTATTTGATGCCACAACTATGCTGAGGTAGATTTCTTAGCCACAAGTGCTTGATCATCTTTGTGGAAAAAATCAAGCTGGAACATGCATCCCACATTGGAGGATTTTGCAACTATTTTCAAGCCTCATGATTTGTCTCGAATCAAACATGTTTTCTTGCTGGAATGACTATCAAAGTCAATTTTTAAATTGTGATCTAGGAGTTTACTGACTAAAAGAATATTTTTAGTCAACCCAGGGGACACATAAGACATCGATAGTCTAGAGTTTCGTGAACCAAGGGGTAGAGAATTGTTCCCAATCCCTGAATTGTGTATGAAGAATCATCTCCCAAAAAACATGGTTTTTGGAAGGCGTGTCCCTCATTGAAGTAAAATAGTCTCTGTGGCTGGTCATGTGTTGAGTGGATCCCAAATCAACATACCGGACATCACTAGATGACGTGGAGGGTTCACATGATTGAGCAGTGTACAAGAAGTCCTCATTCTCTCGAATGATCTTCTTGTTCATCAATATTTCCTTGCTAATGGGGTATTCTTTTCTAGTTCCCCTTTTTCTACCCTTGATTCGAGTTTGAATTTCCCTTTTGAGATTGTTTTTGTGGAGGTCTAGAGTTTCTTGATGAACCTTTCTTGTAATTATTATACCAAAATATTTTAAGTCATGTCCTCTTTTACAAATTAGACATTTCTTCTTCTGTTGTTTGTCCTCGTGATACTGATTCTGATGTTGGGACTTTTGATAGGAGTTAGGTTTTCCTTTACCTTTTCCTTTCCATTTTTGATGTGAAGACAATGTCTGCTCATATTCATCATCCTTATTGTGCATGGCTTCCTCTTGTTGCAGTAGGTTTACCAGCTTGTCAAAACTAACTATTGTATCTAACATGTTTAGTGTTGTGACAAAAATGTGGTAAGAAGAGGGGAATGCTCTCAGAACAATGGGAATGAGAGCATCATCTGTGACCACTTCTCCCAGGGATAGAAGTGAATCCCTTAACTCTGTAACTCTTCTTAAGAAAGCTTTAATTTTCTCATTCTCGCTTGAGCTTCAATGTATGTAATCGATCGTATAAATTTAGTATGACATTCTTATTTTTGGCCTCATATACTGTGCACAATTTATCCCACACTTCTTTGGTTGTTTTGGCATCTCGAATGTGGGGTTGCACATTGTCGACACTCCAAAAAAGATGATGAGTTTGGCCTTCTAATCTGCTTTATCAAACTACCGTTGTTATGTTGTATTAGTATTTGATCTGGTCAGAGTACCATTCACAACATTCCAGATATCTTCAAACTCAAGATGTGTCTTGATTTTAGTCTTCCATGCAAAGATAGTTTTTTCCTCTCGAGTAGTTGTGAATCGAAGAAAAATTTGGGGTCATTAGTGCCCATTTTGTAGAAATCACTGATGGGGTTTGTCTCTTATCACTCTGCATAAGGTCTCCCAATCTATATATCTTCGATTCGATATACTTGAACCTTTCTATATACGTGCCCTTTTGATATACCCGACGGTACATGGAAGAAGCTAGCCCTTTCTTTATACCGCTAGTATGTGAAATAGGCATTAACGTACATGAAACAATTCAATACGTGGTACCAAGATAGTCTTGAAAGGGGTGTGCGTGATTATTGACACCATCTCAAAGAAATATCCTCATAGGCACACGTAACTTTGTTATATACTCGAATAATTTCTCAGTTCGGATTTATGTCGTGCAATCATTCATAGACAGATGGGATGGCTCATAGTGTGTGCACTGTGACCTTAAATTACTCCCTGTTGATTTAAAGGATTGATGCCCAGATGACGTTTTTGCAGCTATATTAAGTGTTAAGTTTAGTTGTAGTCGTATGGCGGATTTACCCGTAAGCACTTCCTGAGAGGTACCGTATATACTTGAATGCTACAAATGAGATCTAGGATCTCGCGAGTGTTATAGAACCAATTTTTATTGTTTTTAAGTACAATATTCTCGCCGGTTGTGAGAAGTTACAAAGTTTGCAGTTGACTATGGAAACCTATAAATTAGTGTAATATATCTTTGAAGTATAAATTACATTCAAAAATCTGGAAAAATTGAATGGCAAGAAAAAAATTGTTTTGCGGGCCCTGGTGGCCTTTGGAGCCCAAAATGACCCAAAATGCAAATAATTGCAAAAAACCAGTTGAAAATGTAATTTTTAGCTATTCCCCCTTTGGAAAATGTTGCCTTAATAAAAAAAAGGCCTATTAGGAGAATTTTGTTTTTGCCCTATATTAGGGTTTTCCTCACTAAAATTTTAGAAGGCTGATTAATTGTAACTAAGATGTTTAGAAATGATTTTTGCGCTAAATATGCCCCTAACTATGGCGGTTTCACTTTTTTTCCGCCAAAGTTGAATTTTAGAAAAACAAGTTGGGGTGGGGTTTGAAGCCCAAACCTCCCACTTCTAAGTCGTTCCACTTAACCGCATAGGCTCTATGATTGCTTATGATATGAAATGAAAAAATTTGTATTTAAATAATTCCAAAGTCAACTAACCTTTCAAACAAAGACTCGGGATGAAGAGAAACCACATGTAAATGAGATTTGGTGGGAGGAGGCGGATTATTTTAGGTATTTCTCCATGAAAATTGGATTTGAGACGCCTTTATTGTTTTCTTATCTACTGCTTTGATTTGTATGCAAGGTAATAACCACCATTTTGATTTAATTTCCACCCTTTTTGTTCATTGCTACTTTGTTTTGACTCACTTTTGATTTCTTTACCAATTGTTATTGATCTGCCACTTTTATTTGCTAACCGCATGTGATGTTTTGTGCAGGTCGTAGGTAACGGGAAGATCCACCTCTTGTTTAGTATTAATACCCTCCACGTTTATTTTGTTAGCCACTTTTTGTAGGGTTGGCTTTTATCATGGATCGATCCGCTTTTATATTGGTTGCAGGATCTTTTTTGTACGATGTTGGAGTGGACGCATGGGGTTGTTAAGGAAGGTGGAGCTCACTGAAACAACAAACTTTGGTAGATTTGTATGTAGAGCTTCGCTTTGTATCCATTGAACACGCCTAAGAAGAGGCCCAACAATGTTGAACACTCTCACCTTAACCTATCGGTTGCAGGTTTTGAATGATTTTTTGAGTTGATTTTTCTCTAACTTGTATTGTTATTACCTTGACTCACTAGTGAATGGGCTCAGTGGAGTCAATGCAATGAGCTCTCCTATCTTCAATAGCTCATTCTTCAATGTGCCTTATCTCGATTCGCATCTTATTCCACAATGCAAACCGGTTCCTCCAAATTTTATAGAACAAAGAATCTTACAATGAAAGAATTATTAAAAAAGAATGTAAAAATGTTAAAATTTTCCCCGTATCCTAATCCGTGACCCGTAAATTCCATTGGACTTGTTATTCTCAATTTATAACACTCTTGGAGCTCCAAATATTTCAAAAGCTATAGAAAAAAGGAGATAGCTGTATTGGGTAACATTTATTTGTACTGAATTGTTCTTGGATATCTGGCATTTCCCTCCTTTAAAATATCAATGCAGATGAAAGACATCAAATTGTGATGACTCTCTTTGAATGTTATGACTATGAAGCAGATGAACCCTTTTTAGTTTAATTCTCTGTATAAATACTAATAAGAATGGGTAAGAGACAAAAAATTATAGTGAGTGAAATAGTTTCCATGTGATGGGGAAAAGAAAACAAGCGTATTGCGTAACATTTCTTTGTGCAAGATTCTCAAAAGGAAGGGGTTGTTTAGAAAAGGGTTGTAATAAATTTTTATTCGATATCCGCATTTCCCTCCTTAAAAATTGTTGTACCAAATTACACACAAGCATCGGGATGGCCTGGTAAATGCTTGTGGGTTAATTTATCTCGTCTGATAAGGATTCTTATAAGATTAATCTACCTAGAATTGGTTTATAAAACTTAGGAGTCTTCTTGAGTCATACCATTATCAAGAATACTCTAATATTGTTACGATATAAAACATTCAAGATTTCCAGTTCATACTTGTTTTCCTCCCAAATCCTTACGTAGCTCACGAATCAATCGAGTACAATGTTCACAATTTGATTTCTCATTCCTTGCACCTAAAATCTCGTTGTTGAACATACTATCCCTTAATGATAATTTTTTCCTAAATATTCCTAAATTTCTTCCAACAACTTCAAGGATTTCAAATACCACCTTTAGATACTTAATACCTTTTCATAACACTCATAGAGGATGCACATAGGCTCCGAAATGGCCAAAATTGACCTTTTAGGCTTGCCAATGAATTAGTCTTTTATTGCACTTCAATGAATGGAATAATGGACCTTTTAATTTTTTAAAAACTTATACATGTTCACCCAATGTATTAGGAATACCTTCAAGGACAAGGTGATCATGACATAGGAGGCAGGTGGGCCCAGAGAGGGATTCAAGAAGATTTGGGAGAAAGATTTCACATTAGTGGCTTGGTTTTCATGGTTTAAGTTTTACATTTTTGGGTTATCCTCTTACCCTTCCAGTTTTCAAAATCATCCTTGAATGGAATCAAATGTAGGATGCTCATACACTTATTTATCATATCCCTCTCATGAGAATAGGTGACTTCTTGATCCTTCACACATGATGGTATTGGATGCCTCACTAGCTTGACTAGCTCATTTTGATTTGTTTCTCAAAGAGATTTGGACACAATGGTAGAGTCGGGATATGATGATCATCAATTCACTCATTGAGCCTCACTTTTCACCTTTGAACATGATGGTCTCTTCTTAATCTCATAATTCACCTCCCTGCCCAAGATGTCACCTGAGTGGAAACATGCTTATGATGTCTGCACACCCTCTTTCTCAATTGCTCCTCATGGAGATGTTTTCTCTTCCTGATAGAAGGATTTATCCCTGAATGAAACTTGGAGGAATGTATGAGAATGAATTCCATGTTCTTGACCTCCACATTGTACTAAAACACTATAAATTCCACCTCCATGACTTGTAAGATGTGTGTTCATTACCAAGAATTGATTAAGTGTTTAGAAACACTCTCATAAAATATGCATTGTTTGTGAGCCTAAGATGATTTCCACCATCAAGCATGGTGAGATTATCTTATCATGCTCTTGATGACCATTCCCTTCATGATTTGAATCTCGATGAAGCTCTTGATGTTTCAGATCTTTCATAGACCTCATGATTTTTATGATTGCACCCATTGTCCTCATGATGTTTCAGATCCTTCACATACCTCATGATGACCATTCCCTTGATTATTTGAATCAATAAAAACTTACATGTGTTTTGATTTATTATGTGTTATAAGAAATTACATGAGTCCATATATTCAAGAAATTGTTGCTACTTTTGGGAGTTGTGAGGTTTATAAAATATAGTTTTGACACATCTAACACTCCTAAAAATGTCAGTAAACAATCTAAAAGGCCCCAAAACCTAAACAATGACTATATTCTTTCCCAAAATAGACATCAATTGTAGAATTTAAACCCTAAAAACTTTAGGCTGAATGCTAAAATCTTGAAAAATACCTATGTATTGACCAAGTTAGAATATGAAAAACCATCTTCTAAACCGTGACAAATGGAGCTATGAGACTAGTTCCATAAGGTGTAGAGTGACCCTAATTTCTTATATTTACTAAAATAAATTTAAAGTATAAGTTTTTCATTCATTAGTCTTTATACTTAGAGTGACTCTAATTTCTTATATTTACTAAAATAAATTTTAAGTACAAATTTTCATTTATTAATCAGAGAAATAATAAAGTATAAAGACTAATAAATTAAAAACTTATACTTAAACCATTCATTTTAGTAAATATATCCCTCCCATATCCACATATACTACATAGCAAATAAAAAATGTGCTCGCATTATAACATGAGCTCATTTCATCTTGTTTGGATTTGAAATTACTAAACAATAGGCTTGGATTTTCCTTGGATATCTAAACCAAAGGTTTGGATTGTGTAATCCATGAATAAATCCATGATTTAAAAACAACAAAAAATATCACATGTACACCCCGATTAAAAATGTGTTATAACATAATATTCCAAAAAGTTTATACTACGATGTCAAGCTCGATTTTACCTTGGTGACGATATGCTTCTTTCTAAAATCCGATTAGTTTAAGGCTTTCATCCATAATTTCTTTTACTAGTGCCTTCTTTTCTTACGAAAACCTATGCATATGTTTTGGTACACAATTTATGATTTTTTCATCCGAATAAAAAAATCCTCTTCAAAACTCCATTCTACATGCATTAAAAAAAAAAAAAATGAATTTTTTTCTTAAAGTTACTGGAGATGTACACATAAATATTTCATTTTTCAATATGTGTGCACTTTGAAAATTAATAAAAAAATATATGTTCTTCAAAAATTATGAAAAATTAGTGGGACGTCGTACATGGAATTACCTAACTTTCAATTGAAGGGATTTGAAAAATAATATATAAAACTCAAAAAATGGAGGGGGTGCACACACAATAGGTTCTTATATTTTTGACACAAAAAAGACATACTTTGTGTGCGCATCACATTTGACCCTCTTAATCTCCACCATTTTGAGCATATGCATGCCAAATTATTAGATGAAGTTCAGGTTTCATTGATTTAAGGAAAATGTGTCCCTTTTTGACCCCCTTTTGCCCCCCATTTCCATGCACTTACCCCGTGGGGAAGAACTCAATTCTAAGGTGTGTGTGTGTGTGTGTGAGAGAGAGAGAGAGAGAGAGAGAGAGAGAGAGAGAGAGAGAGAGAAGGATATAAATTAAATTAGAAAAGAAAACAAGAATTTAAAGATTATAGTTGAGAAAACCAAAACCCAAATAATGGGTTTGTTAATTACCACCGTAGCAAAACAACAAGATTTTTCTAAAGCATGCATATTTATCCCTAATTCTCGGATAAAAGTCTTCATCAAACAATCGATCTTTGGATGCCCGCACAAGATATCATTATTTATGAACTATTGTTGCTATATTATTATAACCATAAATGTCCAAATAAAAAGAACATAATTGTTGAAAAAGTTAAGCATCCATATATGATGCAACAAAATCTTTAAAAATTCTATTATGGACCGATCTTGTATATTTGTGTGCTTTACCAAGATATTAAAAAACAATATTGACCTCGAGAAGACCCACTATTGAAATCTTGATTGTCATGACAAAGCCAAAATTATCTATAGATTCTCCCTCTTAGAATGCCCGAAGAAAAGAGACTCGTCCATTGTTCGAGTTGTTGTTGTAAAAGATTCACACCCACCACATCTTTTTAGAGACTTTTGAACACACAATCTGCGCATCTACCTTGATTGTGTAAATTTTTTTAATGTAACTATTTTTTTTTTTCACATTTTTTTTATTATTAAAATTTACCATGTAATAATTTATTGTTCAAAAATAAATGGAATAGCCCTATTTAAGTGCCTACAATTTATTATTTAAAAATAAGTGGAATATCCCTATTTAAATGACATGGTTAAATTAAATTTATTATTTATTCAAAAGTTGAGTGGGCCCTAGTTTTTCTTTCACAAACACGACATCAAACTCCTCCACTCTATATATAATTGTAAAATACCTCTTAACATAAAGAACACATGTTTTTAGTTTTAGTGTGGAATTAGATATATGTATATCTCAAGCTCTAATTATCAATCTCACTTAATTTAGATCATACATGACATACATAAAATCATTCAAATTGAAAGTGTCTTTCAAAGCACCACAATTTGATGTTTGATTTGGATCTATCAAGTCTCAAAATATAATTAATTTGATTAAAAATGCTATATGGTATATTTATTCACCTAATGTTAAAACTTCTAATTTCTTTATCTTTTTTTAAAATGTACACTATCAAGATATTTTTCCCAATTCATGTTTATGTTCTAATTAAATTAACATCAATTAGAATTAATTTAGATTATACATAACATATATAAAATCATGTATAAAATCATTCAAATGTAATAGTGCCTTTCAAAGTATCCCCATTTGGTGTTTTGTTTGGATCTATAAACTCATAAGCTATTAACCCAACAAATGTATAATTTATGTTTAGAAATTTTTTCTAATGTACAAGATCAAACGATTTTGTTTTCCAGTTCATGCTTATGTGCTACAAAATTGAACCATTTGAGTAGATATTGAAATATTTTATTTTAATTTATATTTATATTCATATTTTTCAACTATTAGGGTTTAAAGTGTTTAGGATCTATTTAAATAATATATGTATATGTATATGTATATGTATATGCATATATGTACATCTACATATATACATGTATATATGTATGTATTCACATGTACATATACAAATATACATGTCCACGTACACATACACATGTATTTATACAAATGTATATATATATGTACACATACAAATATATATATAAATACATTTACACATTTTTATATACAAACATTTTTGTATATACAACACATTTATATATATGTGTATGTTATGTATGTACATATATACATACATATATATATATATATATATGTATGTATGTATGTATGTATGTATGTATGTATGTATGTATGTATGTATGTATATATGTATGTGTGTATGTATGTATGTATGTATGTACACGTGTGTATTTCTACAAATGTACATGTATGTACAAACACGTAATTTTTTAATTTTTATATATAAATATTTTTGTATATATACAAATGTATGTGTATGCATATCTATCTATCTACACACACATACACAAATACATACATACATACATACATACATTGTATGTATGTAATTTTATGTATGTATTAGATAGATAGATAGATAGATACACACATACACATACACATATTGTGTATGTGTGTATCTACACACACACACACACACACACACACACACACACATATATATGTATGTATGTGTATGTATGTATGTATGTATACATGTACATATATCTATCTATCAAATATATCTACACATCTTTATACAAATGTACATATATGTACACACACACAAAATACAAACACATTTATTTTTACTTTTATATATATATTTTTGTATCTATATATAGGTGTGAGAAATAAAATTAATTTTTATGTCGCACATTTCTTCGAAGACGACACATACCAATTAGAAATTTCCCGCATTGATGTTTAATTCTTCAACGATATCTACCTTAGTTTATATTTATTCTATGTTCTTCACTTTCACCATACAAAACTTGTAATTTTTTCAACAATATATTTTCACTTGTTATTCCTCATATTTGGGTTGATCCCTTAACTTTATCTATTCTCTCCTTTTAAAAAAGCTTTCTACAAACTGCCTACACTTGAAATTCAAGATAATAAAGAATATAATATACACATGATTTTCTATATAAAATTTTATTTGTAAAACTATTTTTTTCCCTTTTAATCTTTAAAGGATATTTTTGTTATTTTTTATATTTATACCAATAGACATTCTACAATGGAAACACTTTTTTTTTTGTACAATAAATTCAATGTGCATTTGATTATCACATTATTTTATTTTTTGACTTTTATAAGCTAGTAAAAAATAGTAATATCTTGATCATATGGTAGAGTTTGGAGCTCTTTTGGGAAAATATTTTTTTGTCAATTGTCTATGGAAAATATGAAGAAAATGTAATAAAATTATTAATCAATCTAATAGTAATATCTCGATATATTTATCTTTATGTGTATTTATGAAATATCTTTTTAATCAACATGATATACTTTAAATCAAGTACATGAGCCTTGAGATCAATATCTATCAACATATTTTTGTTTGAACCAGCTTTTTTTTACGAGGGAGGTGCACAAAATTCTTAGGCTCAGATGCCAAGGAATGAGGGTTTTCCACTCTGCCAAAATTTACCGTGAGGTACGATCCCGGCCTCATCCCTTATTACGATATATTCGGACCTTTGCACTCTACAAGAATTGAACCCTAGTGGGCTCTTTGTAAGCCAAACAACATCTATCAACATTTTTCACCTAGATGCATTTAAAATATTTTTACTAGTTATTAAATATTGTGGAATGATATAAATTTTTGATATAGTTTATTTAATAATTGTGGTAAGCTTCAAAGTTTATTTCATAATATCTAATATTATAATTTTTAAAATTTTATTATTTATAATTAAATTTAATAATATATTTTAAATTCTCAAATAATTTAAGATAATTAATTAACAATATAATACTTAGTTAATATTTTTAATAATAAAATAACTATAAAACACGTAGTTATTATAAGAAATAAAATTTAGTTAAAATAAGTTTCTATTACCCAAAAATATATGTTTATAAGTAAACATTAGTTGGTGGTGTTCGGGTGGTAGAGGGAATGCTCAAGCAACATGGAGTGGGTTTGTCACTTTTACTTGAAACCATGTGGAGACATAAAATTGACTTAAAATGGTACTTCATACGCCACATATTTAGGTCCACTTAGGAGTAAATTGATAAAATTATGAATTAAAATTAATTTTTAATGAACTTTCCAAAAATATGAATTTTGTGTTTTGAAAATATTTTTTTCTATTTTAAAAATTCTAATTAAATTAAGGTAATTTAAGAAATTGAATTATAGTAATATGATGGTAATATAGGAAATTGAAATTCAAGGAACTAAAAATATGAAAAAAATCCTTAAAATTTGAAAAATATATTTGGTTAAATTTTTTTAATTTCTTTGTTTCAACCACGAAAGGGATCTCAATTAACTAAAATATAAAGAATTATTGTCATGAACATCTATATATACCTCTATTTTTTTTTGGATTAAGGGTACATTTGAGTGTTTTTGAGAAGGATCCACATTCTTCTTACAATATGGGAACCATCTCAAGGAACCTGAGTGGAGCTAAATCTAGTGTGTTGCGTTTGCGCGTATTACATCAAGGAGTCCAAATTAACCGAGTGATGTCAAATTTTAGATTGTTGAATCGTAGTGTATTAACAAGGAGTCCAACAAGCTACATCTGCAGGGGAGTGAAGCCAAACCAAGGGTGCTACAACCTGCAAGTGAAGCGCTAAGAGTTGTGATCGCAACGAGGAACAAAGTGCTTCCACTTTAGTGAATATAGAGATGTCACAACCTACGACGAAACCACCTCCTGGGAGGATCACACCTTGAGGGAATTTGAAATTAGGTGGGCCAAAGCACACAAAAGTGTGACTTGACCACACCACTCCCACCCCATCGGCCTATACATACCTCTATTGAATGTGTTATTATAATTTTTTATTTAAAAAGATATTGATAAAAAATATTTGTTCCCTAGATCTATAAGTCTAAAATATATCAATAAAAAATTTATAAGTTATTCATCATGGGGAAAGGAATATTATTTTTAAAAATATTACACATATATTCTAAACTCAAAATGCAACATTTCATTAGTTTACATCATTTTCAAATTATGTATGATTTGGTAGCATCACCTCTACAGTTTGAGAAATGTCTCAAATTCATGCTTTTTTAATAAAAATATTGGACACACTTCTATGTCCCAACCTACCAAAATCGGGGAAATTAGTGATAAAAAGGAGAAATCAGCTAAATCAGCACAATAGTAAAGTAAATGAAAGTAAAATTAGGTAATTAGTAAGAAAATAAAGATAATTAACATAAAATTAAGAAATGAAAGATAAAATTAGGCTAAAACTAGTGTGCAAGGGAAATTGGGGATTAGGGTGCATTTGGGGAAATTGGGGATTCCTCTCAAATAAGGGAAATCAGGGATAAATAGGAAACTTAGAAAAAGTTAAGGTGAAATTTGGAAAATTGGAATGGTTAGAATATTAAAAAAGGACAAGTAAAATTAGCATAGATTAAGAAAAGTTAGGTCGAGCATAAAACTAGGGAAATTAGAGTAAAACCAACAAATTAGAGTAACACTTCACAAGTTAATGTAAAATTATACTAATTAGCATGAATTTATAGTTAAAGTAGGAAACTAGAGTAAAATTTTGGAAATGAGGGATATTAATGAAAAATTGGTCGATTAGGAAATTAGTGTAAACTTAAGGTAAGTGCACCTAAATGACGACAATTTGTGAAAAGGATAGAAAACTTTAGGTAGAATTAAGTTAAAATTATATTTTTTTTAGAAATTTTTGAGTAGTTAACATAAAATTAGAGAAATTAGTGATTAATTGGGGAATTAAGGTTTAATTAGGAAAATTATAGTTAAATTGAATTTGAGGTCTACTAGGAAAATCCACACAAATTTGAGATAATTAGGACAATTGACATAAGTTTAGGGAAATGAGAATTAAATTTTGAGAATTAGTGTATAATTGGGGAATGAAGGTAAAATAGTAATAATTAAGATAACAAATTCAAAACTAGTGATATGATTAGAAAATTAGTGCAATCATTGCAAATTAAGGAAACAAAAGTAAATATAAGATAAAATTAGGGTACACTTTGGTCATAGAATGAGGTAAATGGTGAAATGTTGGAAAAATTAAAGAAAAATTGAAGAAATTAGGGTTTAAATAGGGTTTAAATTAGGGTGAAATTGGAGAAATTAAGGTAATGAACATAAAATAATGTCATGGCTTTCTCGAAATAATGTTTTGGTGTTACAAATTCAATACAAATACTAAATAAAATGATCAAAATACACTATATTTTCAACACAAATAATAGAATCATAAATTTGTAATCGATTTTATATGTGATTTTGGTAGTGATGTCATAGGATTAGACTATAAAGACTCACTAAGACCACTCTAATGTCATTCCTTTAAAGACAATTTAATATTGTGTTTAGAGATGTTCTAATCTTACCCGTGGGGACATCCTAACATTACCCAACGAAAAACACCCAAACATATTTTGAAGAATGAAATTAATGTTACAATATTTAATACGACTTCAAATTTATCTTTAGCATATCTAGTTCGACCAAAAATCATTAAAACAACTTAAAGAAACAAGTGCAATTAGTAGATATATTCCATAATGTACAACTTAATAACTAATAAATACATAAAGACACTTATTACATGATAAAATTATGCTATAAAAAAACATAGACCTTTATAATTCAAGAATATATTAAAAATATACAATTTAACAACTCGTACATCCTTCATAAATGAGTTCAAGTGTTTAAATGTATTGGCATAAATATTTGCAATAAAAATAAATTCAATATCGATATCAAATATTGATAACGTAGATCAATATTCTATAATGTACGACTTAATAAGTAATAAATACATAAAAACAATTATTACGTCATAAAATTATACAATTTTTTCCATTTTCAATAGGAGTTAAATTTTACGATTATTTATCCCTGTCAAATTATTTTTAGGTGATGGTCATTCTCAAATATTGTCCTTCTAAAATGTAAAATACTGTTATTTTTACACTGTTATATATATATATATATATATATATATATATATATATATATATATATATATATAATTTACAAATCAATCTATAAAAAAATGACGGTCATATTTAAAAATACAAATAATAGGTGATAGTTATTTCAAATATTTTACGATTAAAGTCATAATAAATATTTAAACGTCCTCAAATTTAACTCTTGATTCCCAACTGCACACCAGAAACGTATTCAATGATAGCACGGAGTTTATGGGAGTATGTTCAGAAGTTTTTAAGAATCCAACAAAACATAAAAAATGTGGGTGATACATTTAAGAACCATTTTTAATTTGCTGCCCACTGCCCACCGTGTACTCATATTTATGAATTCTACTCATGGAATTGATCAGCTAATTCATGCAATGCAATGGAGCAACTTGCAGTGAGTCCAATGGGAGAGATTCTCAACACTCCTACATTCGGTCTCTGTGTTCATGCTGTAGCTGAACTTGATGAACCAGTGGATATTCCTGACGCTAAGAAAACTATATGTGAACTTCTCCTCTCACAGAGCCCGCGATTCTCTTCTATTCCTGTAATGTGTCTCTTTATCTTTTTTTTAGGTAGTATTTTTCATTGATTAGTCAACAATTCAACTTGTTAATGCCCATGATCTTTATGCTAAACGTAATTCCAACCTAAGAATTATCATCTTGTTCAACAATTAAATGGTTTGCAGATTATGAAGGAGAATGGAGTGGTGCAATGGAAGAAAACTGAAGTGAACGTGGACGACCATGTTTTTGTTCCTCAGTTCCCTCCTCATCTCACATCATACGATGAGTATGTGGAGGAATATGTATCAGATATGCATTTAAGAAAGCTCTCTCCCTCTCGCCCTCTTTGGGAGTTCCACTTCCTTAACTACAAAACCACAAATGGAGAAGCCATAATGATTGTGAATGTACATCATATGCTGGGGGACGGTGCTTCCTCTTGGCTTTAGCCAGGGCCTGCTCTGCAAGGCCTAGTCATAATCCCACCCTTCCCCAAACTCTTATACCACCTTCCACTTCCCAAGTTCATAAAATTAGGTCACTAGACACCACCTGGTTTGGGTTTGATGGTATATACAGGTTATGGAATCTGGTGTTCACTGTTGTGCTTGTAATGTGGTACACATTACTTGATCTGATTACCACTTTTTCAAGGTTTAAATGGGTGGAGGATAGCAGGTTCCCCATTAGAGGACATCCTGGAGTAGAGATGTTGCCAAAAGTTATAGCTTCCAACAACTTCAAACTGCATGATATTCGAGAAATAAAGAATCGTGTTGGAGGGGTACTCGCTATTCCTCTTGTTGCTGTTCATTATATTTGTGATTTTGAAGCTGCTAAATTACTAATTATATTGTAAATGCAGACTGTGAATGATGTGGTAATGGGTGTTGTATTCTACGGGTTTCGACTGTACTGTCAGATGGATCTTCCTGGTAAAATAACCCTACTTACACCTTGAAAATACATTTAAACAGATTAATCGTCATTTTAAACAGATTAATTTTTAATAGAGTTTAGCCTGCCACATTTTTTATTGGGTGGTCATTTACTCAACCACCAATCTTATGTATTGTTTCCGGTTAACCTGTTGTGCATAATGTCATGAAAAACATTTAACCAGGTATCTTCTTCCAATAATTAACAAATGCTTTGGGTTTTCATTATTTACAAAGTTGAAAGAAATTTTCATCCATCTCACTAGAAATTCTCATGAATGTTTGAAGAGCTTCCTTTAATGTAAAGACCGTTTTGTTTATTAGTGTGATATGTCAATTTTGACAAAGAACACTCAATTTGAAGTCTTCAAATAATTATCATTATTAAAATATTAACTCTTGATTCTAAAAATAGATTTCGTGAATCTCAAGACACCACATATATAAAAGATCTCTAATATAACTTGTACGCTTTATTAGTTTCAAGATCTATAACATTTGAATAATTAAATTGTAATTTTTTTCATAATAAATTGTTTTGACATATGTAGATCCAAAACAAATGGAGAATTTGAGCGTAACAGCTATCGCTCTGATTAACACGAGGTCGCGGTATGGAACAAAGGTTTTGCAAACAATTTTTTCATAATTGGCATTGCTTTAAGTTTACTCTCATCCTTGTGCTGGCTGGCACACCCATTTTATCTTTGTGTTTTTACCCCTTTTTTAGTTGCATTGCTTTGTTACGAGTTTTACATGGATTGCCAATTTATTTGATAAAACTAAGGGGTACGCAATAGGGAGAGATGCCAAAATTCAAGACAGAGTGCTACAAGGAAATAGCTTTGGATTTTTGCAACTGAAGGTACCCATGAAAAAGTTGGAGAATCCTTTGGAGTATGTTCAAAGAGCAAAGCATATGACAGATAAGAAGAAAATATCGCTGGCAACTTTCCTAATAGCCAAATTGATTAGTTATATTACACTATTCAAAGGCCCGGAGGTATTATATTATTATCTCGTGTTAAGAAAAATGGTCAACAATTCAACTTACTAACATATGTGAGACTTCAAAACAAAATTATAATAATTATTTCATTTTTTATCCGCCCACAAAGCTTCGCTAGAGCTTTGTATAATACGCTAGCCAACACTACCCTTAGTGTGACAAATGTGAATGGCCCAACTGAGCAAACTTGAGTTTCACAGATACAAAGTTGAAAATGCTTTCTTCTCGGTGTCCCGCGTCCTTAGGTGAATAATTGTTTATAAGTAAAAACACGAGGTTTTTAATAGTTTTCAAATAAAATCATTAATGCACTGGATACATTCTCTCTGTCAAATATTCTTGTGACGTGTTTAAGTTACATGGACAACATGAGGATGCAAGTGATTACAACAAAGGGCTACGTGGATGCAAACAAGCTTTCTAAGTGCTTTGAACATGCATTTATAGAGATCAAGCATGCCTCCCAATCATAATACGATATAATATAGTGAATTTTTTATTTACATTTAATTATTCGATTAGAGCAAAACAATTTGTTAAGGATTTGTGGGTGTAAATAAACTAAAATAAGTGGGATAATTATGTATTAATTTATTTTGATGTTATTACTCAAATTAATAGCCTCCCTCTCAATAGTATTTTATGTTATTATTTATACTTTGTTTGTAGTAGTTATTATCATTTAATACCTTTTTCCCCTTGCCAAATTGTAAGTTGATGTATTCCATTAAGTTGTTTTGATATGTGTGTGTGTGTGTGTGTGTGTGTGTGTGTGTGTGTGTGTGTGTGTGTGTGTGTGTGTGTGTGTGTGTGTGTGTGTGTGTGTGTGTGTGTGTGTGTGTGTGTGTGTGTGTACATATGTATATATGTATGTAATACGTACAATATATACCTATTACATATAAATACATACATACATACATACATATATAATGAATACGAATATTTGTTAAATATAAAACTAAATTGAGGTAACATAATAAATGAGACTTAAAAAGTCAATAATGTGGTATGTAATGCTAGAGTGAAAGAAATATTGGAAGAGCATGTAATTTGGAAGTTAAAAATAAATATTTACTTATTAATGTACTTTATGTATTTATATGCATAATGAATGGTTTTATAAATTGTAAGTGATTTTTATGTATTTAATTATAACTATATAGTTTCAATTTTTATTTTAATAGAAATAAAATGAAATGTGCAGATAGTTTTCTTTTGAAAATTATTGTAATAAAATAAATATTAAAATAATTTTATAAAGAAAGTGAAACATATTTATCCAAGTGTTGTGGATTTATGTTGCATGTATAACAAGTGTTAAATGTGTTTTTTCCATGTATAAAATTCATATGGAAATATGAACACATAACAAGTTGAGGGCTAAGGGACAAGTTGGCAAGTAACCGTAAAGATTATCATAATTTTAATTTGACCTCTTGTTGGAATTTTTTTTTTTTGTAATGGAAAATTAATGATTTTTCACTAATGCTTCTAAAAGTAAGTCCCTCCTCTTTGTAATGGGGAGGCTCCCATTTATTGAATGTGGAAAAACAAATTAGTGGGTGACTATGAAATCGGGGATCACACATGAATACTCTATTAAACCTATGGAAAATTGATTGTACTTAGTACAAAGGAAGAATTTTCTTAAAGAATGAGGTAGATGGGACTAAAGAATATAGTGAAGGGAGTTTAATTTTTTGAATAGGGTCTTTTGTAGATTTCACAACATTAACCAGAGTAGATCCACACTCAATTATAATAATTCAACCGTAAACAACACCGATATTAAAAAATCAAAGACACAAAGTTAAACTGATTTATTCCTCAAATATACAAAGCCCTTTCTTGATTGTTTAAAATCGTCATGATTATAAAGTTGAGTATGCAATAAGTAGAGAAACACAGAATAGAGAGAATAGAAGAAAGTAATCTTTTTCATGTATTTAGTAGAGAAAATCTATCCATTAGCAACTCGCAATTGAAAAACCTTTGGAATGAAGAGGCCATTCCAATTTATAGATTTACAATATGACTTTTCATCTTCCCCACATGACCTTTCACATTCTTATCACTTGTGACCTTTCATATTCCTAGGGAATGAAAGTGAGCATTTTTCTTATTAATGAAAAATAACTCTTACAATGTATAATTAAAATGTCACTTAAGTGAATAAGACAAAATAGTGAAAAATTACATCCTCAATGAATAATTAGAACATGGAGAGAGAAAGAAGAAGGGAGGGGAGTAGAGATGTATCAATTTGATGAAGATGAAGCCTCTGTCGATGAAAAAATGGCCTCCACTGAATTTTGAGGAAATGTTCCCGAATTATTTCCTTACCTTTGAAATATTTAGTAATATGAGCTACGTAGGTGAAACCTTCTCCACTTGTGAAATACAAACAAAACCCAAAGCACTAATCCAAGTCTCGGAGATGCCACTAAGGGTCTTGTATTGGTTGAACTGCACCAAGCGATCTCTTGCACTATTAGATATTGAACCTCTAATTTATGCAAGGTATTCCAAAGTATATTCATTGAAAGACAAGAGATCTCCCCTCTTTCTTGACCAAATATTGGAAATACTTAAGGATATCTTCCACATATGAGAGTTCACCGAGAAGAGGTGACCCAGCTTCGCACACTGTTGCTAATAGTTTCTAAGATCTCGAATGCATGCTCTCCACAAGAATCAAGTTCAAATATAATATCATTTATCATATCATATATAACACTCATTTTATGAGACCATATGGGAGACAAGTTGTAAGAGATAGAAGTGAATACATTTTATCTCACTAAGGACTGAGAATCAAGATTTTTGGTTTCGTACACCAATGGAAACACATTGTCTCAAAGTGAGATTTTTATTTCTTGGTCATTTTCACTTTCAAAACAAAGGGTAAGGGAAAATTTAAACAAGGAGAGAAATTCATGTAGCAACATCTTTCCCAGCCCATAATCTTCTCCACCCATTTTTTGTTAGCTCTCCCTTGCAGTAGTGTATGTTTTTGCTCTCTTGATCACCGGTGGGTCGAAAATGTTTAAGGGGAGATGGTTTCCTATGGAGGAGGTGATACTACATTGGGTTCCATCAAGGATAATTTTAGTGGTGAATATTCATAATATGGAAAAATTTCATTGTAGGAAAATTTGAAAAGGCAAATTTTTAGGAGTAGGTTAGTGTCTTGTTCGCCTAAAATTTACAATATATATTTTTTTTAGGGGTCGGCTTTGCCTACATTTGAAAACATCTCCTATAAAAACCTAGGTGATTCGCTGGGTAGTATACTACCACCAATACCTTACCAATACCATGAACTTGCATACTCTAAGCACCAGAGCACAATGCAAATTTGTTTACTATTTAGTAGTTTACAATCAGGCGATAGGTGTTATTTGTTGACACGTGACTAGTAATATTTGTTGAGGCACGAAAAAGGTTTTATGTGGATGGGCTACAAGCAGATCTTGCTGACGTGCGACAAGGGTTTGGTTGTTGACGCTGAAACTGATCTTGTTGATGCACGACTATATTGTTGTTCACAGATGAGAAATTTTTTCCCGACGTGACAACGATACTTGTTGACACATGACTTATTGCATTTTCTCGTGCATGAAATTTTTTTTTCTCGTGGACGGGACAAGGAGATATTGCTGACGTGTGACAAGGGTTTTCTTGTTGACACCGACACGCTCTTTTGACGCACGACCGTAATTCTGTTGATGCACGATAGAGTTTTCTCTTACGCGTAAAAATTATATTTATTGACGTGTGAGATATTGTATTTGTTGATGCGTGACTCATTAGATGCCCGACAAGGAGACTCAATTCTCAACTGACACTCGACCTAGGTATTGTTGACGCATGATAGTTATCTTGTTGATGCATGACACATTCCTTATCTGACGCACGACATAATCCTTATTTGTTGACGTGCGACATAATTACTCATGACACACGACACTCTTGCTATCGACGCATATGACTCGGAGCTATTTATGCATGAAATTTTTTCAACTTATCCATTTAGAATAATGGAAGGTGTTAGTACTCAGAATGAGAAGACCAAAAAATAACTAAGAAATCTCAGAAGTCCCTATTCAAGTATTTTGGAAACTTTGTTGCTACAGATACCGCAACCACCAACACCCATATAGCTTCCACTAGAATGAATTAGAGTACAGACTATGTGGAAGGTAATATTGAGGTGGACATGCATTTTGCACAGTATCAACCAAATGACACCTATGATGATACCATGCCAAATCTTGAAGATATACCTGTTGAGATGCCAGATCCTGAAGATATTCTTCCTGTTGGGGTGCAACTAGGATTACATCAAGATATCACACATACAAATACTCAGAAAAATGGAACACAAAAATCAAGTTCAAATTATGGTTCAAGAAAGAGGAAACCAAGTGATTGTGATAATGCTCAAAATTATAATAAAAAAGTAAAACATTGAAAATGAACAAGAATATGTGGACAATTGGGAGGACATACAAGTTTGATTGGGCTGCCAAATTTCTATTTATCAAACCTATATAGCCATCTAATTTAGAAGAGATCCCATCTAAATGTACATGTACAATATGTACATGGAAATTAGGAAAGAAGCAAAAATGCAACTGAAGTTGGACACTATAGAAAAACACTGTGGAAAACAATATTTGACTGTAACGGGGAAGATGGCTAGAAAATCAAAACACACAGGTGGAAAATTGAAAAAGAATGCATGTATGTTAAATACGCAACAAAGTAATAAGAAGAGCAGAAAAACGTAGACATCTCATGGAAAAGGGAGGAATGATCACATCACAAATTGGTAAGATGAATCAATCAAATCTGCATGCAAAACTCATACATTTCTCTACTTTATTTCACATACTAAAGAAAGGAAGACCGATTTCAAATTTCCTCGATTTCAAATTTTTTATCAATATAATGGAATGCAAAACGTTCCTTAGTCTCATTGGTCTAACATTAGTGCATGTGAAATGGAAAATTTCCTTTCAATGATAGAGAAGGAAGATTTGAAAGAGACTGTAAAAAAGAAAAGTTTATCTCTCTTTCAATTGATGAAGTGAAAATAGTTGACAACACTGCATGGGTATGTATCCACATCTATACTTTAGAAAATCATATAAGGACACCTCATCTGTTGGGTGTTATGAAAATGGTTGAAAAATGTAATACCGAAAACCTATTTAAAATAGTTGTTTCTCATTTGAAAGATATTATCGTAATGACTAATTATGAAATTGCTACAAAGTTGGTATACATTGGAGAAGATGGTGCATTAGTCATGTAAGGTCATCAAACAGGGCTATGTGTTAGATTTGAAAAATAGTGGCCCCTTATATGCTAGCAATTCACTGTATGGCTCACATAATGAATTTAGTGTATAAAATGGTAAACAACTATGAAAATGTTTCTAAAGTAGAAGACCTTATAAGAGAACTTCATGCCTATATGACAAGCAACCCAAAGTGATTTATTGAGTTCCATAAATTCACAATTGGAATTATAGATGGAAAAAAACTTCTTAAGGATGTTGAGACGAGATAGATTTCTTTGTATGAGCCTACATGCAGAGTTCATGAGGAGTATCCTTTGTTGGTTGGTTTCATGCAAAAATATTGTCATGAATTTGACAGGGCGAGGGACTTGTTGTTCCATTTAACTGATTTGGAGACATTTCTTACATTGGTTAGCATTCTTATAATGTTGTAGGAGATCAATACATTGATGAAGCATGCACAGGGGAGATTAATCTATAATGTGAATTTTATACTGATGAGAAAAATGGTATGTCAAAGTCTTGATATCTTGTACAGTTCCCAAGATAGTTTTGATACGCATGTTTTCGATAATTGGAAAGATTTATTAGATCTTAAGAATCCTAGTAACTATTTGAGATTTAATATCCACAATCACCTCTGCATCAATGTTAATGAGAGGGACATACCACTACACATTTTGCAAAAACATCAAGATATTACAGGATCATAAAGAGAAGATGTTCCTGTGACACGTAATCTCTTTGATTCTGTTACAATTGAAACAAGAATAAATCTTAAAAAAATTCAGAATCCTTATTATAAGAAATTAGAGAACGTTTCTCCAAAGATAAAAATCTTGAAGCAATGGGTGTGATGAATCCTAATCTTTGAATACTGAAGGTGCTCGTGTAGACTTTGTAAGAAAGTATTTCCATAAATCCATGGGTACAATAATGGAACATTTCACAAAGAATTCAGAGGTCAAGGGTATGGAAATCAAAGGTATACTGAATGTTGATTTATTAAAGTCTCAATCAACAAATTTTATGACAACAATGAGGAACCAATATAAAAATTTTGACGAACCTTCTGAGAGTGGTGCTATTACAAGGATTTGGTGAGGAATCTATCAAAGTAATTTGTTACAAGAAGACATCAATGAATATTTCATATTATATGAGTTATACCAAACAATGATTTTGGGGTCTATGAAGGACAAAAGGTTTTTTCGGTGCTTTATCATATATAAAATCAAAACCGAGAAACAAGTTGGATAAAAATCGAAAGTTGCATAAGCTGTTATGTTTCTTGCTACTCCATGGAAAACTTTCCTTTCGATAGAGAAATTTCACATTAGAATTCCTTTCCAAATTATAGGTGTATATAATACAACTATAAGTACAATTGTTCCCAATGATGAGACTGGAATTGGTGCATCATCACACTCTATAGAAGAGTTCACATCAACTTTGAAGAAGCTATTGATAATGGATTTTTCCAGCTTTAAATAGGTATCTCCTTGACCTTACTTTTATTGTTTTTCACCTTACATTTTAAATGTGGTTATTTATTCAATTTCATATTAACAAATTTGAATATAATAGTTTGTAGTTAGACGTAATAGTGAACACAATAGTAATTCTACAGATGCAAATATTGACTGAGGAGGATTTTTATCATATATTTTTTTCAGCTCTTGTTATCATTAAAGATGTTACAGGTATATATATTTACATTTATTTAAATACAATTATTTATAAAAATCTGTTTTATATAATTACTATTTTGGATTTTTCGAATACTAATTTTTGTTTTAAAAATCTATTTGTTACATGCATTTTTCGAATACTAATTTGCAAGGCCTTTAGAGTTCAGATCTACATATTCTTCCACTGTTATACTCTTCCAGACTTCCAGACTTCTACTTTCTAGACATGTACATGTTATCATTTGCATTTTCTTTAATCTTTTTGTTTTTCCTTAATCTGCTTCAATCATTATTTCATCTTTTTTTCTTGAAAATGTGGGTTGACATCCATCCGATGAAACTCTCCTTCTTGGGATTGACAATGTCAGAAAACTCACCCATATATATAATAATCCATTTTTCGTGTTGATTTTTCTTGAATCGAAGATCGTCTAGCACGCTACGAAGGATGATTTCTCATTTTCCTTCCATATGCTTTGTCGAGCCATCTGAAAGACAAGAGGTAGTTTAAACCCTATCACATGTAATTTCTTGAGTTTTTACAATTATGTTTAATTTATTTTTGTATTTGCAAAATGCTTTGATGAACTGTTTAAACTTTGTGGTATGAATATCAAATTACATGTAAAAATCACACATTCAAATTTTACAAGTAGAGAGAGGAATATTTTTCCATATTAAGATGTTTTTGTCATAACACATTCCAAATTTTCTTAAAACAATTATCTATTATCATCATCCACGATCGTGCTTGAAGCTAAATCTACATGCACATACAATTCACCATCATCCATATCTATTTTAATGTCATCATATCATTGATTCATTACAAGTGGAGAGAAGAAGATTTTGAGAAGGTTTAAATGTGAAGAAACCTGAGACAAAGTTCTAAGTTTACAAGTAGAGAGAAGAAGATTTTACTATATTAAGATGTCTCTATCCTAAGAAATTGCAAATTTTCTTAAAATAATTATCCATTATCATCATCCATGATCATGCTTGAAGCTAAATCTATGTCCACACAATTCATCATCATCCATATCTATTTTAATGTCATCATCCACATCTAATGTCATCATCCACATCTAATGTCATCATATCATTGATTCATTACAAGTAGAGAGAAGAAGATTTTGAGAAGGTTTAAATGCGAAGAAACCTGATACAAAGTTCTAATTTTACAAGTAGAGAGAAGAAGATTTTATCAGTATTAAGATGTCTTTGTCCTAAGACATTCCAAATTTTCTTAAAACAATTATCCATTATCATCATCCATGATCGTGCTTGAAGCTAAATCTATGTCCACTCAATTCATCATCATCCATATCTATTTTAATGTCATCATCCACATCTAATGTCATCATATCATTGATTCATTACAAGTAGAGAGAAGAAGATTTTGAGAAGGTTTAAATGTGCATAAACCTGATATAGAGTTTGAATTTTACAAGAAGAGAGAATATGTCTATGTCCTAAGAAATTGCAAATTTTCTTAAAATAATTATCCATTATCATTAACCATGTTCGTGCTTGAAGCTAAATCTACGTCCACACAATTCATCATCATTCATATCTATTTTAATGTCATCATCCACATCTAATGTCATCATATAATTAATTCATTACAAGTAGAGAGAAGAATATTTTGAGAATTTTTAATTGTGTAGAAACCTGATACAGAGTTCTAATTTTACAAGTATAGAGAAGATGTCTTTGTCCTAACACCTTCCAATTTTTCTTAAAACAATTATCCATTATAATCATCCAGATTCCATGATCGTGCTTGAAGATAAATCTACATCCACATACAATTCATCATAATCCATATCTATTCTAATGTCATCATCCACATCCAATGCAATCATCATTACAAGTAGAGAGAAGATTCTGAGAAGGTTTAAATGTGAAGAAACCTGATACAGAGTTTGAATTTTACAAGTAGAGAGAAGAATATTTAACTCTATTAATATGTCTCTGTCATACCACATTCCAAATTTTCTTAAAATAAATAATTAACCATTATCATAATGCCATCACATTCATATCAAACATAAACACCATATACAATCTATAAATTCTATATATAATATATAACAAGATATAAAAAATCCAGATTATAAAGTATTTCAAATTTTCAAATGCCATCACATTCAAGTTTCATACTTCAATATATAAAGTATTTCAAATTTTCAAATTTAAAGTTTCAAATTTTCAACCCTCAATCATGAAATTTATCCCCAGAAAAATTGGCATCTTCTGTACCCCTTTCCCCAATGTGTTCCCCTCCTGTACTGGCTTGAATAATCCTAGAACTAATCAGATCTTCCGCAAAACTATTTAGATTCTTTATGATTCTTTGTTTTTCCTTTGTCTCATCTCAATAGGATACCAAACTAGCATCTGTAGCTACCTTAGTTTTGAATAAAATTTCAGGGTCAAATCCATTCTCTTTAATTATCCACTTTAGTGTATTGTTTTGTTTATCAACTAAAACAATATTTCTTTCATCTTCATTGTTGCGGATAAAATGTTTTTCATGGTTTCCAAGTGAACTTGGAACACCTTCACTTGAATCTTCAAATTTTCATATTTCAACTGCAAAAAAATAGTGAGCTCAATTAAACGTATTAATAAAATAAGAAAATTTAAAATTAACAAAAAATATTGTTTCAAAGAGATAATACTTACGACCGCTCTATCTCTCTCGGCATTTGTAATTTCCACTAGTTCCTTGTCCTTAGACCATTTGTTAAAATATGCTTGGGCTTCAACACTAATATTTTCCAATTTGTTTAATTTTTTATCTAAAATATCGTCTTTATAGTTGTTGTTATACGTGATAGTCCCACTTCTTTCTTGGGTAAGTAAGGCATCCATCTTCGTAGGTTGATTTAGGACTGCAGCGTATAAACTATCCCTTTGCCAATAATTTTCAAAATGACTTATTATCTCATTGATTAGTAATGTTTCCCTTCTCTCCCATTTTATGAGCTGATTGATATGAGTATAATAAACTCTTGGACATGGTATTGACAATCATAACCAATCAAGTTCTCTAAAGGAAATGATAGCAAATATTCACCATCTGTATCTGAAGAAGATGATGCCATTAGAGAGGTATGGGGATTTTGGGTTGATCATCGTCTGCTACCTCTTTTTTCCTTTGGGTTCCCTGATCCTATTTGCGATAAAATAAATAAATATTCAAATATTAAAATCGAAAGTGAAATTTAAATATTGTTGAATAAATTACATTGAAATAGAAGTATACCCACTGGCCTTGAATCATCTCACATGAATTGAAAAATCCCATTGGGTCATTGCTATCAATTCCCAAGTAATCTTCATCTAAAGTTATATTATTTAAAACTGATACGCTAGTTTTGCTGGGAAAGCCATCGAGAGAGAGGGTTAGAATTTAAAACAACAAGGAAATGTTTAGTGTCTCACTAGGGGTCAAAGGAATTGGCATGTGTTTATCAAAGTTCTTTTTCCTGAACCTTTGGTTGGAATTTTGAATCATAATGGTGGAGGATGTGGTGGTGCCACTATTTGTAAACATGGTGAAGGACTGCAATGTACTGAAAAGTACAAGAAAAATAAAAAAATCATTACTAAATCATATGAAAACTGTTAAACTATGCAAAAACTATGAAATTATATGAAAAACTATTCAAAACTTGTACTAAAGAAATAAAATCATACCTTGTTGTTGAGGGGTAACCTGTTACAGTACTTGAGGTGGTCGTGTTGGAGTAGTAATTAGTTGTGTTTGAGATGTGTGTGGCTGGGATTGCTGATAAGGGTGTTGAGAATTGACAATTGCATGTGATTAAACTGAGTGAGTTGGCGAAGACGGTTGAGAAGCACACGTATAGTCCAAAGTCCCTGCAAGTGCAACAATAATCAATTGCATGTCAATTCAATATGGTAAACGGTAAATTGTAAATAGAAAATGGTAATTTGTAAATAGTAAATGTTAGGGTATTACGTCTCTTGTCATTTAACTAATGCAAATGTTTGGCGGTTCGTGATGAGTGAAATTCCATTTCAGATTGTGAATCTGCTGATGCCTTAGCATGTTGTTGGCCTCTTCCTCTTGATGCCACTTTTTTTTGTGGAAGGGCCTCCAAAAATATTCTCTACAAACAATCAATATTTAATCATATTCTAGAAGTACATAATGTTAGTATTGCATAAAGATTCAATCAAAAGTACATAATCAAGACAATAACCATACTAAAGTCTAATGTCAAAATATAAACTATATACCTATTGTTCTTGAAATGGAATTGACAAATTCTTCATTGTCTCGTCCGATGCAAGTAGGAATTGGTTTGTCTTTTAAATTAAAAATAACCTCGTAATAAAGGCCAAGGAGATAGTTTGTGGAGTGAATAACTGGTTTTTCAGAAAGCGATGCATTTGTAATGTCATTTTTATTTTATTGGATAAAAAGGTGCACTAATCAAATTTTAGCTTTCCGATAGTTGCAAGAATGTAAGCAATATCCCAGTTTACATGTACAATCAACATGCAAACCGAAAGTAGATTTGAGGTACTTCTTATCATTTTTGACGAGGGTTGCTTTCGTTGTTACTATGGGGGAATTTTTATACAGGAGCCATGTCAATCGATAGATATTAGTTGGATCGACACTGAATTGGAATATACGACCATCGTCCACAGTAATAGTAAAATTACCGTCCTCTATATTGTACGAGGAGAGAAGGTAATTTATAATGTCATGATCAATCTCGAACTGGGGCATCTTAACAAGCCCATCAAAATCACATGTATCTATAAAATCCTTGTATTCTGTATTAATTTACAAAAGCGTCTAAGTGTGGGGGCAAAACAAGTTCTTGTATTGTATCTTTCCCTTCGATAGGGCTTGTGGGTTGATTAGATTTTCCGTTTGATCTTGGTCTTGAGCTTGGGCTGCACTTGTAGTTGCCATTATACTTGAGATTGATTGGAGAATCTTGATTGTACTTGTGTTTGATTGGAGTAGCTTGATTTTACCTGAGCTTGATTCCTATAGCTATAAGCACTAGAAGAATGAAGAAAATTCGAGAGCCGGGAAGTGTAAACATGAAAATGAGGGGTGGTAGGGTATTTATAGGATAAAATTAGCATTTCTCGAGCCTTGGGCGCATGAAAATGAGACTTTATTCACACGTGAATGCAACACTTGTTGTCGTGTGTAAAATAATTTTGCTAACGTGTGACAAAAACACTTGGTATCGCACATTAGTAAAGCCTCGTTGTCACGTGACAACAACACTTGTTGTCACATGTCAACAAACTTTGTTGACGCGTGATAGCAAGTGTTGTTGTCACGTGACAACAAGACTTTACCGACGCATGACAAAAAGTGTTGTTGTCACACATTACAGAAGTTTGTTGACATGTGACCCAAAATTTTTGTTGTCTTATGTCAATAAACTTCGTTGACTCATGACATCAAGTGCTGTTGTCGCACATCAAAAAAAATTTCTGATGCGTGAAAGTAAATGTTGCTATCGTGTGTCAACTATGCATCAACAATGACAAAATCTATTTTTTTGCATCTGCAATTTTTTTCCCTCGTATACGCGACTCTCGCTCAAATAATACCAGGGGAAATTTTCGTTCTCAAAATTTGGAAAATTCACCTTTATGTAAAAGTGGTTCCAGGTATATTCTCCAGGATTTTCCACCTCCATTTTACCAAATACTTCTTTTAATGAACCCTGGGTTCCATAAATGATTGTATATAGGAAGTGAGTGTTCTCACATGCTCCTCCAATTGTGCCATAGTTTATATGTACTATTCATTCCTAACAAGGAAGGGGGCCGTAAATTCCTTGAACATGTGTGCATCTCATTCATGTGTGGCTTGCCCCAAAGAGATTATGGTTAACTCAAAGTCATCTTGAGTCATATCTTCCATAATATTTTTAACCTTTGGCCAGGAAACCGCCACATACTGGGATCCAGAGGCCCTAGTGAAGCAATATGATACTATTTGTGATTTCTTACTTTTTTATTTTTCATGAATTTTGAGAAGGCCCCAAAATCAGGTGATGTAACTTCTTGTACCATTCTTGAATCACTTCTAAGTAGCTCTTGTTTCCACGACAATGTTTCTACCAGAGTAGACATGAAATCAGGCATATGGGAACTTTCAGTTGCTTAGGTAAGGTACCAAAATACGCTTATGCCAACCTATGAGGGGGAATAATGATAAAAATAATAAATGTGACTATTTTTGTTGGTATGTGAATTTTTAACATCACATTGTGAGTCATCTCAATTAGGTGATGTCATAGGTTTTAGGTGTTATAGGGGTTATGATATATTCTATCATACACATTATTGTGTGTCAGTACATCATACGAGAGTTAGTTTCCATTTTAGGAATGTAAATCCTCTTCTCCACTTGAGGAGTTATGATTACATGCATTGGGGATTATACATCACCCCTTATTTGTACCCCTTCTTTTAGATATATGAGATGGTGGATTAAGTTATGACCTTCATGTTATCCCACATGATCCTCATGTTATCATATTTTCTCTTTCTTCATCATGGTATCAAAGAATGTTGTTTGGATCTACGCTACTCTTCGGTTTCCATTTCCTACTACTCTCGATTTCATGTTTTATAGGTTTAGTGTGCAATTTTCATAATGGTTACTTGATCTAGTGCCTCATATGTATTGATTCAATATTATTTCTAACTCAATCTTGTTCTGGTTAATTGGTTCATGTTTTATGGAGTATTTTGCATGTTTTGGGTTTTATACAAGTTCATAGGTTTCAATTAAGGTTATAGTGAAGTTTTTGAAAGCTTCCTTTGGGCCCAACTCGGCCATAGCTCACCCAAATAGTAGAACTAAGTTTTTCCAGCTCGCCCCTCTACTCATCATTCCACACACTCTGCATCCGACTCATGCTTCCTCATCATGCTTCCTCCTGCACTTTTTTTCCTCTTCGTGGTCTTTGACTTGTGCAGCTCACCCATACCGACATTAGAAGATTTGGATATTCAATCGACACTCTTGTCTCCTACATACCCCAGAGCTCCATTTGGTTCTTCCTTTGAAATGCTCCATGACCCTTATTCGTGTTGTCTTGGACTCCGCATCATGTTCCACTCCTACGTGTTGAAACCTACTTGGCCCCTGGTCTACATTCATCCTCGTGGTAACTAATTTTTCCCCTGAATCAAACTTGGTCTCATGATTGTATTAGAGTTCACTTTTGTGCCCTTGCATTCGTGCTTAGTGTGACTCGACCTTCTAGTTTTAAGTGTTTGACTTGTCCCTACTATCTCATGTTTGACCTTGCTGGATCGTTTGAGCTCATAGTTTCCATGACCCTGTGTGCATGTTTTCTCATCCATTTCTTGTTGTATCCTTGTTCCTTGCCATTTTTTCATCATCTTACCCGTATTGGTCTTTTCCTCAATTTGATGTTTCTTCCATTGCCAACCAACCGACACGGTTAACTCAACGCCCAACACTCACACCAACTCTAACACACCTTACTCGATGAATAATTTAGAGCATGCAACACGTGGCATCCCAATGGCCAACTTGGTACCCTCCGTGACCCACACTCCAAATCGGCCTAACACCATCTTGGTACATAGATTGACACGTGTCCTCCTCCAACTTGTCAGTGTCACCTCCTGTCCAGCTCGGACCCTCAATCGACACTTGGCCTCCCTCCATTGCATCCCCCAAATCAAGAAGGTTAAAATTTCTAGCTCAACATCTCCTATAACTCCTTGGCACATGAGTTCACCTCCCTTTGACTCGGACATCCACTCGACCACTAGGTCACCATGGCTCCCAACGTGCCAACTCAACTCGAGCTCACCCTCAACTCACCAAGTAGCTCGGTGCAAAACTCATTGAGCTCCTTGATGCAACCTCCGCCGCCTTGCGAACCAGATCTTCACGCTGAGCCGAGCTAGCTCACCTTTGAGCCTAGGTTACTCCCTTTACCCTCCTTTACATTTTTATCAGCTTTTTTTTCCCTTTTTTCAAATTAATTAATCATAATTTAGGGAAAATAAATAAAATACATCATTACGTGGGGTTTTTCTATTTTTTTCAGGATTCATTATAGGGTTATTGGGATTTTTTAGGTGATTTTTCTAGCTCATCATACAATGTAGTGCTCTTTTTTGCTAACAACTAGCGATCGTGTCTGCAATAGCCTTGTGGCAAGAGAGCCTCTATTTTGCAATGTGAGACACCTTTTCTCACATTGAACATTGTTTTACCCTTTTTTTTGCTTACGCCATTTTGTGCTTGGTTGTGTGTTGTTCCTCTCGCTTTCGACCATGACTCATTGTGGCCCCTAATCTTGCACAATATTTCTCCTACTACAAGATGAGTGGTAAACTTTCCCATGTCATATGAACACACCTTATTGTAATCAATGCACTACCTATAAAGTGCCACAAATAGGGGTTAGAATTGCTCTTGGGTGTTGTATTGGATGAAGATACATTCTTGGTTAAGTCCAACATTTTTCATCCTTTTGTATATTCATGCACTCTTATCTTCATTCATTATGCACTTATTTAGGACACACCATGGAGGATTATCTTTTGAGACTTGAGCTTCACAGATTAGTTTACATCCTTTGCCACTTCTTCTTGGTAGAGAGAACTATATATAATGGCATGCTTCTATGGAATGCTACTTCACTTACAAGGGCCTTTCTCATTTTCTATATGAGCCATTTATTACACCCATTAATCTATCTCGTCTCAAGACTACCTCGAAACTTGTGACCATGTTATTCATCACTTGATGTTGCATGTTGTATGTGGAATACTTAGATCCTCCTCACACAATCTGGCACGTCTTTTAGTCCTTATTTGGAGACCATTTCGATATTGTCACTGTTGCTTTTGCTAATACAGTTGTATCCTATTTTTCTTCATCTAATGATAGTTCCACCGACACGGAATCACTTGTTTCTATCCCTGATGACAAGAGTACTATAGAGGACTCCTCTCATCCACATTCTAGGGAATGTTGACACTCCTCCCTTCCCATCAGACATCATGCAGTCTTATTTCAGCCTCATACCATCATTACATTAGCCTCCTTTTAACTTATAGTGTGAGAGAGCCTTTCTCATTCATGTGTTGATGGTTCATACCTGTTAGACATCACTCTTCAATTTTTCGAGCCACCCTCTTGGGATGAGAATCTGTTAGACCTTCATTGTCTCTTTGCAATTCCTACTTGTGATGTAATATAGGGAGTTTCTTAACCTTCTAGAAGTATTTCTGAGGATTCTTTCATCTCATTTTTTGGGAGTTCCCCTTCTAGAACTCTTATCACCTACACTTTTTCATAGATCATCATTGATCCACCCTTGCTTGTGGATCCTCTTTCTATTGTGGGGGTTGTTACACTTTGTCTTCACTTCATTTGGGCATCCTTTCAACAAATGATACTCTCTCTCTCTCACTCACGACACTTCTACATTTGTGACATTACCTTAGGTTCTTGAGCACTCATTTTCTATACCTATGTCACACTCGTTTTGGACTAGACTCAGAATTCTTCATACTACTACCTTCAATTTCCTTTGCGGAGTGGGCAGACTTGTATTACTCCATTTCTATCCTTCATAAAATCGCATACTATTTAATGTGGTTGTATCTTCTTCACCCATCGCCAAGGACCATGTGGTTAGCTCTGATACCATGAAAGTAATGATAAAAATATTGTTCCAAGTCACGATCTCAGATGATAATAGCACATCACATTAGATTTGCAAAATAGAAGAGCTAAAATACCATATATGGAAATACATCATAATCCATAATGCTCAATACATTACAATTTAATGACTTGAATTACTCAATAAGAAATATGTACATATAGGAGGAGGAAAGTGCAACTACTACCTAAATCAATGGTGAAAATTCCCACTAATTGATACTGGTATTTAAGTTAACTTCAAAATACTAGTAAGCTAACTCCACACAACTAGTACACCTAAGCAAGATAACCCAACAAGTGTAGGGATAACACAAGTGTAAGAATTATCCTAATAAATAAATAAAAGGATAAATAATAACCTACACAAAAATAAGGTGGGTCCCGGACACACATTCTGATGAGGTACTGTACGATAGAAAATCAACACGTGACCTTCTTCGCACCCGACCTCCCGAGGTCATGCCAAGACAACCAGTGTGGAATGGAAATGGAAGTGAAAGTGATGGCGGTGATCAAGCTAATTGGGAAGCCTTATGTCTTTGACACGTAATACTAGAATCTGTGAATCTAAGGCAAAGAATTCCCTCCTAACCTAAAGGGGTGTGATAGTACGATCTAATATGATAGCTACTCGAGAATCCAATCGATGTCTAGTTCTACTAAGATTCTATTGAGTGGTTGTGGAATACGTGGAAAGTAACCTATAGGTGTCTCATATGGGTTTCTAGACAAGGTCATAGAAGTGGAGACAAGAGGTGTAGTAGAGCTATAGGAACTATGGGTGATTTTATTGTCTTTTCAAAAATTCTTAGCCTGATCGGAAGCTATTTTCAACAATGAAAGATGGGTAACAATATGGGGTGGGAGTGGTGATGATATGAATACCAATGTGCATAAACTAGTGTCAATATCTAGTTGACTAGCAGGCCCATTGGGTTGCGGGACCTATGGATCACAACCAAAGACTCATTGAGGATGAGGCCCTTATATGGTCATGCATGCAATCAAACCCTATTTCCGAGAGTATTCCAAAAGTCCTAGGCTTGATTAGAAGTGATATTCAGTGTATCTAACTATCCTATTTTCTCAGTGTATGTTGTAGGTGTGTGTAACACTGTTAAACACAAACTTCTCACAATGTCGCTTATTAGCTCCGGCCCATTAGGTTGTGGGACTAGGGGACCACAACCGTAAGTCTTTTCTTGTTGTGGACCGTTGATGGTCATGCAAGATGAATTGACTTACTTTCAAGAAATAAACTATCTATCAAAGGAAATCTAACCTATGTTTTTGTTGTTTTCACAATATATCATAAAAAGCAAGAAAACAAGATAATCTATGGAAAGTAAATGTTTTTGTTCTTTTTAACTTTTCACACAATACATCTAATCTAATAAACAAATTGAAAACAAACAATTAGCCGGATGTAGCTAAATATTTGTGTGCATATGTGAATCTAAATCTAAAATCTATTCTAATTGAATTAAAATCCTTCCACCCTACCTCATAAGTGAAGAACAAATCATAACCCTAACAGAGCTATCGCTCCCCACAACTTCGCCGGTATTGTTGAAGAGAAAACTTCCTACCGATTTGATCCGCTTAAGATTATTTGGCTAATTTAAATGAACTATTTCTCTACTCTATTTGACATGTAATTGAAATTTATAATTCGTAATTGACAATTTGATAAACAAGGAAAACAAATACACAAATCCAACCTAGAAGAGTAAGAACCTTAAAAATCTAGTAGTATACATATCTATCCCCTCGCTTCTTTCCTTTTTTCTCCGAGTGTTCATGTGAGTCTAAGGGATTGGGAATGAAAATAAAAACAACAAAGAGGATGGCGTTTGAGAGACGACAACTTGGAAGAAATCTAGACGCAATGCAAGAACCTTGGAAAATACAATGGTTTTAGTATCTCGTCCCTTCATTATTTCCTTTTTTCTCTCGAGTGTTCATGTGAGTTCAAGGGATTGGAAATGCAAAGAACAACAATAAGAGGATGGACTCAGTAGAGGAGAGATAGCACAAGAGATCTCGAGCTTGGCTATGTAATTCCAAGCAAGATTATGGCAGCGAAAAAATACAAGATACAAAAAATTCTCAGGCCCCTTTTGCTTGAATACAAGCATGGAATATGTAGGAATGGAGGCTAGGAGGTTACTTCATGCAAAAGGCAAGAAGAGGCAGTTCCAACTAATTAAATCTCATTTAAAATAGAAGGAACAAAGGAGAACCAAGAAAACAAAGCTAATTTTAGAAAATTTGGCACATGGATGCAATCAAAAATCAAACTTAAGTGAATCATCGCATATTTTAAAACACTTGTGAAGAATCAGAAAAAATAGGCATGACCGGCGCCTGTGCAAGTGGCGGGCAGGTTTCACGAACCGCCACCTAGGCAGGGTGGCGGTCTTGACACTGAAGGCCAAAAAATCACAGAAAGAAGTGGGGAGATGGAAAAATGCATGGACAAGATAAGGCCATCTAGGATACAAATATACACTGCGAATGGGTTTTGGAGCTCGAACAACTTCTTGAAAGGATTTTTAATCATCATTGGGGATTCTTGTAATTGTTTTCTCGACAATGTAGCATGTGCAATTTTGGGTGCATACATATTGCCCCCTCGAAGAAGCATCTTAGCCATGAAAAGGCATAAATATAGAGTCCGAGTATGGTGTTCCCGAAATGGGGAGTTATAAGCTATACCTGACACGCTCATGTGTTGAAACATTTCCGTCTAAGCTCCTCGCTTCTCGCAAGAAGAAGAAGAAGAGAATCAAGTGCAGATAGATAAAATATTGGAAAATAAACACTAAACCAAAATGACAAGAGGACTTACCATCTGCACGGGGATGTAGAAATATACCCGCACTCAACGCTCCAAATTTCAGCAAAACACACACACTAAAAATGAGTTTAAAATTATATATATATATATATATATATATATATATATATCAAAACAAAATCATTTTTCAATTCATTTGTGCATTGTTGATTTGGAAAATTTGGAGCTCTGGACCCGTGTTGACCGTTACTAGCATGAATACAACTGAAACGACTGTTGCGAGATAGCGATCATGCCTCCATGAGTGGGAAATCGACCGCGCATTCTCGGGTTAGTTATTTCATCTTTTATCTTTTTGTGCCCTAAATATTAAAATGTTGAAAATTTCACCTAGGGGGGAGATTTTCAGATTTTCTTGTTTCAAATGAGTCCTTAGGGAGGGGTACACATAGGGAATTCTTTTATTTTTCTAGAAATGGTCATTTTTTTGTTTTTGGGCATTTTTGGGGTTAAGGGAATGTTTTGGAAAATCGAGTTTAGGACCCCCACCCAAGATAGGGCAGCAATTATGGGACCATCACCTCACCAGGGTAGTGGTTCTATAACCGCCACCCCGCACTGGGCGGCGGTTCTGAATAGAATGTCTAAAATACACCTTAACTTGATTTTTTTGTGTTTTCAATATTTTTCTATGTTTTTGATGAGCTTATTATGTGATGTGGATTACTAACTTTCTCTTTTCTCATGTTTTGGTGAATGCGTAAGGAGGAGGTGTACATACTGTTGGAGCAAAGAGAGAGAGAGAGAGTGTGTGATTGACTCCTTAGGATTCTAGATCAGCTGACCCAAGATGATATGGATGTACTACAAAGGAGCGAAATTTGGAGGATTACACGTGTGCCCCATTACACTCCTACCACCATATTTTATGTGACTTATTTTCCTATTGGGATGCAAACCGAACACTTTCTGATTTCTAGGCATTCGGGGTGAGTGGACCATCACCTTAGAGGATGTATACCACATCCTTAGACTCCCAATACTTGGGAGGAGAATGACATTGAGACTGTGGGTTCCAGGCCGTGATGACACAAAGGGGCCACATATATGGGAGACATCATTGTCTCATCTGGCTCAAAGAAGGGAATGAAGGTTTGGTCCATTGCTACTACTCCCATTCCTATCCTTCGGAGATCCATCATGGGTATCCTATCCTTGACTAGTTGGGGACAAGGGAGGAGATACACTCTTATACTGTTGGGCCCCCATCATTACACAGATCAACACTTATGGTTGTAAGTATGCCTCGGGAGCATATATTCTAGGGACTACATACCATAATTTATACAGAGTGGTAGGATTGCGGGACATTCTCTAAGCCACCCCACTCTTATTATGAGTTGGTTTTATGAGTGCTTCATCCCCTACGGTAAGGGGTACTAGTATCAGACCCAGGGGCTATTCGGGCAGCTAGATGGATAGGTATGTCAGTGCTCTGGACACCACATCAGTCAGTGGCTTCCCTGACTATGGTAGAAATGACTATCACACCCTATCAAGACATGGCAGGGATATGGGCTAAGGAGGTTACGAATATGGTGGCTTGATCTTCCATAAGCCATTTAATTGACAGAGCTGGGGTATTAGAGATTCACCCATTTGACTGGGTACCTCAGTACAGTTTGGCCTTCCATACCCATTCATGCTTCCCCAAGTGGAGCCTATTTATAGGACTATTCAGGAGGCTCAAAGGGGTCCTAGAGGGGATCCTAGTTTGAAAGTGGTTAGTCCTGGCATGCCTATTGGAGTTAGATGGGTGGTCCGTGCTCGCTGGGTAGTTGGTGCCCCTCAAACATCCTTACATCAGATTGTGGCAGTTCCTACTCATAATGGGGAGGATGATGAGATGATTAAGTTGGACTCTAATTCTACGGAGGATAAGGGAGATGATATGGAGGGGGAGTCTGTCGAGAGGAGGCCGGGAGGAGGATGAGGGGGCAGCCCCTTCAGAGGGAGAGGAAAGTGACCCTAAGTGGCATGACACTCAGGAGATCCTCGAGCAGCACACGAGGAGGCAAGCACAGAGAGAGAGACACTAGTCTCGGAGGAGACACTAGGAGAGGATGATGAGTCTGTGATTGGACATCGTCATGCCTCATGATTTGGTGAGGCCCCACAGACGCCTTTAGAACACTTACATGACCATATCCACTAATCCCACATGGATTCCCAGAGACCCGAGTAAGTTTGGTACCCCATTCTCCATTTTGTCCATTGATTTTTGTATGTTTAGATTATCATTCTCCTCTTGATTTGCATTATGTGATTTTCTATCTCATTATATCTCTCTCTTTTTTTTTTTTGCAACGTCTACACATGAGTGGCGAGAACTCATTCGTCGAGTATGCATGGACACCCTATTGATCTCTTTGGGGAAGACCTAGGCCGAGTTGTCCTCGTGGATTCAGGCAACCCTTAGCCGTCACCGACATAATGACATGTTCGCTCCTATTCGGAGGTGGCAGAGATAGTGACCTCCCTTCGTACCTAGGTAGATGGATACGATAATTCTCAGTTCCTGATGAGACGGAGCCACTCTCACAGTGAGGCTCCAGAAAGTGGGCGCTACCATGAGCATTTACACCATTCAGTCCTTTCTCAAGGTGCCATCGCATCTCAGTAGCATGAGCCCTAGACACCGTCGTGCACCATCCGAGGGATCCCACAAGGATTAATAGGCCATTGAGCCTTTATTGCTTTGATACCATTTTTGATATTATATGATTTTTTTAATATTATGTTTCTGATATATGATGATGCAAACACAATGTGCTCTTAAAATTAGTTTCTTTTGCAATCTTTGGTACTTCATATTGTCATGATAAAACGTGATGATACAATGATATGATAAATATATGTACTCTCCCCACTACTAACCCCACACAACTATTAATATGCAAGGGCTCAACACCAAGAGTAGGAAAGGGCACAAGTTATGAAAATTTTGTTGAATGGCAGTGATGAGAGAAAGACATAGGTTTGACAGAACCAAATTGGGATGCTACAACCTTACTCTACTCAAGATAATTCATAGTTTAGAATGTGAATTGCTTTGTAGTTTATCTAGAATTGGATCCGTAGATGGCCACTTGGTTGACAAATTCTGGTTTTGGGGTTTTAAGCTCTCTTGGAATTTTGGACATCTAACTCACTTTGTTTTTTATTTATGATTTCACAATGTTTGACTAATTTGTTTCTAACTTTCAATTTTATCAAAGAGACCCCCTACTCCTTGCCCCATGCTACCAGTAAGAAGTTTGGGCTCATCACCATGGACAAGGAACATATGAGTAGGGGAATTTCCTCCTTTCCCAACCCTACATCACTAGTAAGAGACATAGGCTCAACACCGAAGGTTGGTAGGGTAAGGAAATGTGTAAAAATAAATTTTTCTGTGGATTTGCATTTGACTTACTTATCTAGATAAAATGTTTAGTATGTTCTTATTTCCAAAGAGATTTTCATGTGATAGATGTGACACCATGATAGTTTTAGAACAAACTACAGGAAAAGACACCTAACCTAGAAAGAAACTATAAGTAGAACCAAGTATGCAGGCCTTGGTATGATCACGGTAAAAAAATTCTTATCTTGTTTAGATTGATAACTGATTCAGAAATAGTTGATGATACTTATGAAGGTTTGAAGAGACATGATTTGAATGTTTTGTCAATGTTTTCAGAAGTTTTTAGGAATTTCTATAAGAATACGCTCCTTGATCACCACTTTTTACAAAATGAATGGAAAGATGAAAATGTAATGTGGATGCAATAATGTACATATGAAAATGCCAATGGATCATGCGTAGTATATCTTTAGGTGAAGAGAGTTCACGGATTCACTTAACTCCTCACCTTCTAGTGTACACAGGTGAAATGTTCCATTTTTGTAGTCTTCTACTACTCGATACATACCTAACCACCTAGGTCTGAATTTCCTTTCCTCATCGGTATTTTTGTCTATCCGACTATCGAGTCTTAATACCAAATCTCCCTCATATATCTCACATTCGTAAACCTTATTTTTATATTGCCAAGACATCCGGTCTCTATAAATAATGTGTCATTGTGCAGCATTCAATCTAGTCTTATCGAGACTTTTTAACTTGGAGAGTTGTGCTTCTTGACAACCCTCCTCTCCCAGGATCCCATGCAGTGAAATACGAAGACTAGGTATTTTGAATTCGAGTGGCAGAACCGCCTTAGCACCAAACATCGAAGAAAAGGGGTTTCCCCCATTGGTGTTCTAACCGATGTTTGGTAGGCCCACAAGGCTGGAAAAATATTTAGGTGCCAATCTCGTTTATTCTCCTTAACGGTTTTGAGAAGGATGGCCTTTAACATCTTATTTGTAGCCTCAACTTGTCCATTAGCCTAAGGATAGTAGAGAGAAGCCATGTGATGAATTATTTTGAACTTTGTACACAACTCACGCACTTCGTCATTTTTGAAAGATGTGCCATTATCAAAAATAATGACTTGTGGCACCTCGTACCTACAAATGGTCTTATTCAGGATGAACTTAGCGATTACAGAGCTAGGTATGATGGTAAGGGGCATGGATTCTACCCACTTGGTAAAGTATTATGTGGTTGTGATTATGAAGTTATGGCCATCCATTGACGAGGAGAGAATTTCCTATCAAATCCATGCCCCATGTGGAAAAGGGCCATGGGGCTACAATTGGTTGCAAAGCTTGTGCCGGTATATGGATCTCATGAGATAACTCTTGGCATTTTTGGCATTTGTACAAAAATTCTACTGCATCATGCTCTAGAGTGGGCCAGAAGTAGCCCATTCGATGTATTTTTCGAGCAGTGGCATGGCCGCCGAAGTGACCTCCACATACTCTATTATGTGACTCATAAAGAATCTTTTGGGATTCTTCAGCAACACATCTTAATAACATTCCATCAAAGGATCTACGGTAGAGCACTTGTTCCAAAATAATGTACTTAGTGGTAATGACACGTAACCACCTTCTTTGTTGTGATGTTGCCCCTTCTAGGTATGTGTGGTCCATGATGAAGTTGATAATGTCGGTATACCAAGGACATACAGAGATAGGGGGCCTAGTTTTGATGAAGTACACACACTCATCAGAAAGTCTAGATCTACCAAATCACCCCCATCTAATGGATTTTCAGCCAACCAATCTGTAATGACTTGTCCTTTAATGGATTTCTGATTTACAAATGTTAGTTCAAACTCACCCATTAAGGTTATAAAATTCTGGCCTTTTTGGACAAGGATCCTTACATGAGGAATGTCCACAAGTGGCATGTCTTAACAATAACCCTTGTTTCTTGATTCAACATATAATGCCTTAAACACTTTTTTGCAAAGACTATGGCAAGGCATTCCTTTTCTACTTGTGTATAACATGTTTCATAATCAAGCAACGTCTGACTAATGAAGTAAATTACACACTCTCATTTATCGTCATCCTCTTGAGCCAACATATAGGCTAGTGAAACATCCATAGCTCATGAATACAAGATCAATGGGTGATCCGATATAGGAGGCATTAGCGTGGGAGGGGATAACAAAAATCATTTAACCACCTTAAAGGCCTCATTGCATTCTTCCGTCCAATCAATGCTATAATCCTTTTTCAACAAATTGTTGATGGGATGAATAACATAGGTCAAGTTAGGGATGAACCTTTGGATTGCACTAAGTTTCCCAAGAAAAGATCTAATACCAGACTCGTCTGATGGTGGAACCATTTCTAATACAACCCGTATTTTGGTTGGGTTGACATCAATCCCTCGTGAAGATATAATGTAACCTAGAAGCTTACCTCCTGTTACACCAAAAACACATTTCTCTGGATTTAATGTGACACCATACTCAATTAAGTGCGAAAGGATGATACGAAGCACCTCAAGGTGATCGTAGCACTTCCTGGCCTTAGCCAATAGGTCATCTACATAGGATTCCATAATCTTATGAATAAGATCATGGAATATGTAGGTCATTGCTTGTTGGTATGTAGCGCCAACATTATTAAGACCGAATGGCATGACATCATAACAGTAGGTTCCCTAAGGAGTTATAAACATAGTCTTAGATTGATTTTCTTTGGAGATTTTGATTTTATTATATCCCAAAACCCATCCATGAGAGACAACAACTCAAACCCATTTGTTGCGTCAATGATAACATCAATTGATGGTAATGGGAAATCATCCTTGGGGTAAGCTTTGTTAATGTCCTGGAAGTCTATGCAAATACGAATCTTTCCATTATTTTTGAGAACATGGACGATATTAGATACCCATTATGAATAATTGACTAGCTTGATGAATCCCACCTTGAGAATTTTCATTACTTCTTCTTTCACCATAAGGGCCGCCTTTGGCTTCATAGGTCTTGACTTTTTCTTAATTAGTTTAGCATCCGGCTTGGTGATGAGATTGTGAAAAGCGATGTGAGGTGCAATCCCTGTCATTTCCTTGTAGCTAAATGTGAAGGCCTTTTGATGTTCCTTGAGGATTTGGGTATGTATTTCCACTTCCTCTAGAGTTAAAGAGGACCCCAATTTTAAGATCTTTGGTTCCTCCTCTGTTCCAATGTTTATATCAATTGTTCCTCCAATTAAGGAGGCATTTCCCTCCTCGAATTATGGCAGGAATGGAGGTAACTCCAAGTATCCTTCTTCTACCTTGTAAATATCAAGATCCTTTCCCAGAGAGGACTCAATCATGGGGTTCCAAAATAAGAAGAGGAACATGGGATTAAGGAAAGGTCTATCTCATGATAGGTAAGATGCAATTCTACCAAAGTGTTTAAATAACTTAAAGTTGATTCATCACTATTGACATGCTCTAAACAATCGGTGACTCTCAGTTTCTACGTATGTCAACATTAGGTCGTTGGTGTTTTTTACTGAATCAAGGGTTTGGCATGAACTGAAACCGTGAAGTTGGTATCTTCTAGGTCACTACTTGGGGTGAAGCATGAAGTAGAATTTTCTATAGAATCTGTGAGAAGGTTTTGTTCACGTGGAACTGCTTCAATTGAGATGAAATCAAAATATTTTGTCAAACCTAGCACTGTTGTTTTGTAAAGTTGTAGATGCTCAGCTCTAGTCTCATATACTTCGAGATATCTGATTTGTGACTAGTTGTGAATCACCCAACACCCTAATATTGAGGATGCCCATTCTCTTAGCTATAATGAGACCTAATAGGAGAGCCTCATATTCAGCCCCATTGTTTGTGCATTCAAAATTCAACTTGAAAGAAAAAGGTAGAATCCTTCCTTTGGGAGAAGTAAGGATTACGTGCCCCGGTGCCAAAGTGACACTTGGCTCCATCAAAATGGAGAGTCCAACAACTACTTGGAAAGATGGATGTTGAGTCCTCCTTTGTACCTTCCCCTTTACCTCGGTTACCTCAACCATGCAAACCTCATCTTTTGGAAGGGAACCGAGTCCCAAGGCATGTCCCATACCCATAAAATAAAAGGGTAGGAGAATAGGTAGATCCTTCTCTAATAGTTCAACAATATGTGTTAGGGTTCATAGTGACATTGTCTCTACAATAACGTTTTCATCCTTGACATCGGAATTCCTTCGATCAAACCCGTGACTTCTAACTCTATTGTAGGAACTAGTTTTTCTTCTGGTACCATGCTTGTAGGTTTGTTTAACTGGTTCGTGGGAAGCTCGAATTCAGAGTGGACCCCTAGCCTTTTATTTAAGTTGGCCAAATGTATATCAAAGGGTTTTAGATCACCTTGTGCCACAAATACTTTCCCTAAATGCAAGAATCTGACCTCTTGAAATAGAGTGGAGGGGATTGCCTTCATGCGGTGGATCCAAGGATGGCCAAGGATCATATTATAGTTGGTTTCCCTCTATAATATAAAACTCAGTGAGTACCATCTTGGGCTCAAGAGTAACCGGTAATACTATGGTTCCGATTGAGGTCACCTTGAGGCTATCATAGCCCCTCAGTGTGTTTCTTATCGAGGAACAATTGGTCTCCCCATATCCTAACTTCTAAAGAAAAGAGAAGGGTACTATGTTAATCATTGCCCCATCATCGATCATTGCATGTTTCACGTATTTCTTGTAGATCCAAACTTTTAAAAACAAGGCCGGATCACCTCTATGAGCTATTTCAGCATTCGTAGCCATATTACTTATGTCAAACACAAACCCAATGTCCCTTTTGGGTTACCGTGGAGGGAAAATGTCAAAGTCTACATGATTTATTTGTGCCTATAGTGGAGGGGTAACATTAATCAAATGGCCAAGACCTAGCGCTTCTAACAGAGCAACTTGATGAGCAGGGGAATTCTTTAGTAGATCTAAGAAGGAAATATGTGAAAAGGTCTTGGTTAGATCACTGACTAGATCATAAGCCCCTACCGACTTGCTTAATGTATCGTGAATATTTCCTGACACATCTAGATAAATTAGGACTGATTACATAGAATAATCCATGATTCTTGTAGCGGCATTAATTTGGGGTTTGGCATCTAATCTACTAATCCCACAATCTTCGTTTGTTGGTGACCATCCAAAGGGGTGCCACCTATGGGTTTGATGAAGTTGAAGCTTCATGATCATGAGTCCCTATTATAATACCTTTATTCAAACTGTTGGGATCTAATCTACCGTCCTTTGGACACGTGGGGAGAGGATCATTGAAGATTCCCATTGGTGTGTTCTACGGAGATATTGGTCCCATGTATGCGTTTTGAGTTGGTGGTGCTATTGGGTTTGCCAAAAACATGTCAACAAACAACTGTCTTTGGTCCTCTAGAAAACACTGTAAAAACTTGTTACAATCACGACAAGTTCTTACATCATGCCCACGAACCCTATGGAAACCACAATATAAGTCGGGGTCATAATCTTGAGGCCTTTGGTTTGTTCCTTATTGTGGTCCAAAACTACGGTTATTATTTTTTTGATTGTTATAATTAAAATTTTGAAACCCTTGCCCTTTGTTTTGGAATTGGTTAGGATACCCCCTTAGGTATTGACTAGGGTTAGGGTCAGTGTTTATCTCTGTTGTTAAGGTTGTTGTTGTTATTGTTGAGGATGATTAAAATCCACAACATTTACCAAGGGTGAGAAATTTTTGTTTCTCTGATTGTTTCCATTATTGTTGTTGTTATTTGTAGCACATGTGTTAGTAGGATTAATAACATTAGGATTTTGGGCTGGTCACCACACCATTGGTCATGATTCCATAATTATTATTAAGGATATTTTGTCTTTGATTATTGTTTGTGTTGTTGGAGTAGACGAGAGAATATTGAGTAGGAGTGACTAACTTCCCATTTTCCCTATAGGTCTTACGTCCACTGTCAATGGCCACTTGGTCAATTTGAAGAGCACCCTCTAGCACCTCTTCATAGCTCCTCAGTGGGAACTTTTGAACCTCTTCCTTTGTCTCTCTATTGAGAGAGTGGAGGAATAAATCAAAAAGTTCTGTTTGATCCATATTTGGAGCACTTGCGGAAGAATAGAGAACCTGTCACTACCTCTGAATGAAGTGGGCTATGGATTCATTATGTTCTTATTTGATGTGTAATAATTCTTTGATCTATGTTCTTAACAGCTTATTCATATCAAAAGTATTAATGAAATCTGACACGAGTTGTTTAAAAGAGTGTATTGAGGCCTCCGGTATTCTATAATACTAGTTGAAAGTGATGCCTTCTAATGTCTTAGGGAAGAATTACAACAACGCATCCCATGGGAGTTACTCTTGAATGGATGTTGCATAGGCTTTGATATAAAAAATCAGGTTGCCTTCCCTTTAAAATTTGGAAGATCGAGCAATGGCCTTGGGAGCATGACTATCCGGATGGAAAATTCTAGAGGATCCTTTAGGTACTCAGAGTAGGTTCCCATTGTGTACGTTTCAACCATCGAAGGTCCTTGTTGGGAAGCAAAGGTTGCATTGGTTACTGAAATGACATGGTGTAGGAATTTGTCGGGGCATATGGCATTCCTTGTGGATAACCATAAGGATTTGGATAGGTGTACACATTTACTTGTTGCATTTTAGAGTACGTGTGCATATAGAGGGGTTGGCCACTTCGATACGAGTTGAAGGTGCGAAGCCAAGGAACATTGCATTTACGGCTAGTATAGCATTTGAGAATGCACTTTTGACTGGATGCTTGTTGTAGGTATCCATATGTGGCTTGAGGAGGCATACCCAAGCTACCCGTCCCAGTTAATAAATACCTAAGGTTTAGAGTATTCATGTAGACTGAAGGATTATGTGCAATCGATATTTGTCCATAGTACTGTGGGTAGGATGGAGTTTGCTCTTGCCCTGTGTATGAATTTTGCATTTTTTGGGTAAGCTCTAACTCTTTGACCTTGTCTACCAAAGCTGAAACGACATCTCCCATTGACGGGGTGGTGTCTTTCTTAGATACCTTTTATTGAACCCTTGGAGGTTGTTGAGGAATATGGTATTCTATTATGAATTGTTCGATGTTACCACCTCTCATTTGTTCTATTATATGTTACTAGTGGGGTAGCGTTATTGTTTTGAAGTAGGACATCACCTTTTCCTTGCAACCTATCGAAAGATTGGTTCATGTTACGAAGTGTTGTTCACTCCTAGCTTATCATGCTAAGTACTCCTCATCTAGATGTGGAGTTAATTGGATTGTAGGGTAATGGGATTCCGAAACAATACCGAGGAGATGAGCTTGTTTCACTAGTGAACGTCATGTTATTTGAGCTTGATTGTTTGAGGGGATAAGTTTGAGTGACCTGATAAAGTTCTTCAATGCGTACAGAAGAACCAACATTGGTTCCCTAAAGTAGAGGGTTTTGAGCGGATGAGCGGTTATCTACCCATGTTGAAAGTGAAGGTGATTATTGTGGTATATTTGATTGGTAATGGTACATGTCAAAACCCGATGGGCTGACCATACTCATCGTATCCCGACATATTCGGGGGTATAAGAATACCTATAGAATAAAGGATGGACGAAGAAAGTGGAAACGTTTAGAGACTAGCTCTTCACGTCGGGTTCACCAATTTTGTACGATAGAAAATCAACACGTGACCTTCTTTGCACTGACCTCTTGAGGTCGTGCCGAGACAACCGATGTGGAATGGAAATGGAAATGAAAGTGATGGTGGCAATAAAGCTAATTGGGAAACCTTATGTCTTTGACACACAATACTGGAATTTGTGAATCTAAGGCAAAGAATTCCCTCATAACCTGAAGGGATGTGATAGTTCGGTCTGATATGATAGCTACTCAGAGACTCTAATCGATGTCTAGTTCTGCCAAGATTCTATTGAGTGGTTACAAAATACATGGAAAGTAACCTGCAGGTTCCTCGTATGGGTTTCTAGAAAAGGTCATGGAAGTGGAGACAAGAGGTGTAGTGGAGCTGTAGGAACTATGGGTGATTTTCTGGTCTTGTCCAGAAAGTCTTAGCCGATCGGTAACTATGTTTAAAAATGAAAGCTATGTAATAATATCGGGTGGGAGTGGTGAAGATATGAATACAAATATGTGTAAATTAGTGTCAATATCTAGTTGACTAGCGAGGCTCGTTGGGTTACAGGACCTATGGAACACAACCAAAGATGAGTTGAGGCCGAGGCCCTTGTATGGTCATGCATGCAATCAAACCCTATTTCTAGGAGTAGTCCAAAAGTCGTAGGCTTGATTAGCAGCGATATTCAGTGTATCTAACTGTCCTATTTTCTTAGTGTATGTTGCAGGTGTGCGTAAGATTGTTAAACGCAAACTTGTGTCAATGTCCATTATTAGCTCGACCCGTTGGGTTGTGGGACCAAGGGATCAAAACTATAAGTCTTTTCCTATTGTGGACCATTGATGGTCATGCAAGATGAATTGATTTTCTTTCAGTAAATAAACTATCTATCAAAGGAAATATAACCTATGTTTTTGGTGTTTTCTCAATATATCGGAACAAAGCAGTAAAACAAGCTAATATATGGAAAGTAAATGTTTTTTTCTTTTCTAACTTTTCAGACAATACATCTAATCTAATAAATAAATTAAAAACAAAAATTAGCCGGATGTAGCTAACTATTTGTGTAGATGTGTGAATCTAAATCTAAAATCTATTCTAATTGAATCAAAATCCTTCCACCCTACCTCATAAGTGAAGAACAAATCATAACCCTAATAGAGCTATCATTCCCCACAACTTCCCTGGTAATGTTGAAGAGAAAACTTCCTATTGATTTAATCTACTTGAGATTATTTAGCTAATTGAAATGAACTGTTTCTCTACTCTATTTGATATGCAATTGAAATTAACAATTCGTAATTGACAATTTGATGAACAAGGCAAACAAATACACAACTCCAACTTGGAAGAGCAAGAACCTTGGAAAATATAGTGGTATTAGTATCTGTCTCTCTCGCTTATTTCCTTTCTTTCTCGAGAGTGTTCATGTGAGTTCAAGGGATTGGCAATGCAAAGAACAACAACAAGAGGATGGACTGTAGAAGAGAGATAGCACAAGAGATCCGAGCTTGGCTATGTAATTGCTAGCAAGATTATGGCGTAAAAATAATACAAGATACACAAAATTCTTAGTCCCCTTTTTCTTGAATACAAGCATGGAATATATAGGAATGGAGGCTAGGAGGTTACTTCATGCACAAGGCAAGAAGAGGCAGTTCCAACTAATTAAATCTCATTTAAAATAGAAGGAGCAAGGAGAACAAGAAAACAAAACTAATTTTAGACAATTCGGTGCACGTAGATGCATGAAAAAATCAAACTTAAGTGAACCATCGCATGTTTTAAAATATGCGTGAAGAATCTGGAAAAGTGGGTGGGACCACCGCCTGGCGGGCGGCGGTCCATCACCGCTGAAGTCCAAATCAAGCCAAAAAGAAGCAGGAGATGGAAAAATGCATGGAAAAGCTAAGTAAGGCCATCTAGGCTACAAATATACACTGCGAATGGGTTTTGGAGCTCGAACACCTTCTTGAAAGGATTTTGAATCATCATTGGGGATTCTTGTAACCATTTTCCTGACAATGTAACACGTGTAATTTTGGGTGCGTATAGGTACCCACGTATAATAAATAGGAAAACTAGACACCGCAAGCTACAAAAACCAAGTAATAACAAAGTAGAGAGAGAAAAATCCCACTATAAGATATCCTAAGAAGCTTGGCTCCAAAAAATCATACAATGCTGAATAATTTTGGTGTGCATTGTGGTCCTAATCCACCACTCAATCATAGAACTCAAAAATAACTGACACTAGGATTCACCAGAATAGCTCCATGCAAGGAGAATGTCAATGGAGTGATGTTGAAAGTGTAAAAATCCAAACATAATTTAATCAACTACTAAAAATAGGCGTGTCACGATCCAAGAATAACCAAGGCCATAAGGAAAGGACTTGAGATCCAAATAAATAGGAGTGCCACGATCTAAGAAAAGTTAAGGTAACAAGGCAAGGACACAAAAATATGAAGAAACAAGATCAATTGCTACAAATAGGTGTGTCACAATCCAAGAACAATAACCAAGGCAACAAGGCAAGGACATGAGATCCAAATAAATAGGAGTGCCACGATCCAAGAAAATCCAAGGTAATAAGGTAAGGACACGAAACCCAAAGAAGTAGTATCAACATGTAACAAGGAAAGGACACAAAACCCAAAGAATTAGTATCAACACCACACCCTCCCATACTACTGAATGGGTAGAGTGACACCACATATCTGTATGAGTTGCCAAAATCAACTACTCAAACACTGAAAAACTAACATTGGGCTTCACTAGAATAGCTCCCCCACAAGAGAGATTGTCAACATGCCAAAAAAAAGTGTCGAAAATACATATCCAAAATATCTCAACAAACAAGAGAGATATAAATGTATACACCCATAGATATAATAATGCAACACCCAAAAGTTTAGGACATCGGGCTCAACCAAAATTACATCCACAAGTGATTACAACACCCTCCCAAATTTGACACTTTATAATTGAGTGCATGTAAATATTACAATGAGTAAAAGTACCTTTTACATTTGAAATATATGTATAAAAATGTCACCAATGCGTAGATCTCGAAAAAATACACAATTTCAAAAAAAGATCACCTTAATCTGAGCTACGGATCAAAAGTTATGAGCTCTAGAAGGTTTTACTATTAAAATAATATTTTAATGTTGATGTTTTTTTAAAAGGTACATGTGACACCCAAATTTCCAAAGGGTAAAAGAGTGCATCCACATGATACAAGCTTGCGACCAAAGGATAGAATCCTATGCCTAAAACCTAAATGTCCAAAGGGTAAATCACTGCATCCGAAGGGTACACATCAATATCCAATAGATAAAAGAATGCACCTAGAGGGTCCAGATCTATATCCAGTGGATAAAACATTAAATCCAAATTAGAAATATCCAAAGGGTAAAAGAATGCATCAGAAAAGTACATGCTTATATCCAATGGATAAAATAATTCACTGATAGGGTAAAAATTTGTGTTCGGTGGATAAAATACGCATCCAAAACAGAAATATCCAGAGGGTAAAAGAATGCATCTGGAAGGTACATGCTTATATCCAATAGATCAAAGAATGCACTGAGAGGGTATCGATTTACATCCAGTGGATAAAATAATGCATCCAAAATAGAAGTATCCGAGAGGGTAAACGAATGCATCTAGAAGTTATACGATTATATCCAATGGATAAAATAATGCGCCGAGAGGGTACAAATCTACATCCAAAGGATAAAAGAATGCACCCAAAGGGTGCAGATCTATTCCATATTTTGCTATCTCAAAACTTGGTCAAGTTTATAGTCGATTCTAGGGCTTTGGCACATTCCAAATCCAATGGCGCACTCTGTTTAGCATAAAAATGCATGTTGCGAGAAAAGTGTTAACAAATTCCGCATAAATGAAAATAATAAACCCTTGCTTACAAAGAAAAACTTATAGATGGATGTCTAAATCATATATTGCTCGATACCATGAAAGGAATGATAACAAGATTGTTCCAAGTTACAATCTCGAGATAATAATAACACACCACATTAGATTTTCAAAATAGAAGAGCTAAAATACTATATATGGAAATCCATCATAATCCATAATGCTTAATGCATTACAATACAATGACTTGAATTACTCAATAAGAAATATGTACATATAGGAGGAGGGAAGTGAAACTACTACTTAAATCAGTGGTGAAGAACTCCCACTAACCGATCTTTGGTAGTTAAGTTAACTCGTAAATACTAGTAAGCTAACTCCACACAACTAGTACACCTAAGCAAGCTAAAACAACAAGTGGAGGGCTAACACAAGTGTAAGAATGATCCTAATAAATAAATAAAAGGATAAATAATAACCTACACTAATAACTTCTTAGAGTTGCAAAGTTCAAATCCGTCTATGGATTCACATCTTCTGCAATCCCTATTATATCCTTTCTCTCCTCTCTTCTTCTTCTAGAGAGATTACCATTTATGCTTGGGTACCTTATTGGGCCCTCATTTTCAAAGACCCATTTGAGGTATATTTTTAGATTGTTAGGGGAGTTTTACATCTCTTTTTGTGGATGTTTTTCCCAATAGGTTTTCCTCCATTAATTGAGATTATTATTGTTAATGGGTGCCTCATCGATTAGTTTCGGGACCCAGTTCTCATTTATGACTTTCTCGCCTCATCCAAATTTATGATGAAAGGGGTGTTCGTCTCAGTGCATTTTCCATATCACATGGTGAGTCATCTCACTTAGATTAGGTCATAAGTCTCAGGTTTCGTAGGGGTTATGATAGATTCCATCACACACATTAGTACATCATACAAGAGTTAGTTTCCATTCTGGGAATGTAACTCCTCTTCTCCACTTTAGGGGTATGATTGCATGCATTGGGGGTTACACAACACCCCATATTTGTGCCTTCCTTCCTTCATATATATGCGATGGTGGAATGAGATGTGACCTTTTCCTTTTCTTTGCATGCACATTTATGGTTGATGCTCACTCCACCATGGAACCTCGTCATGTTGCTAGAGTGTACCTCAATTGATGGTTGCGTTATCCTGCATGATCCTCATGTTTTTGGGTTTTCTTTTTATTTGTCAATTTTTACATATGGGATACAACCATATAACATGGGATAGTATCATATGTTAGTTTTATACACCATGTATGGTCATGTCTAGGAGTATAAAATAATACAAGTGGAAATTTGGAAAATCTTGATATAAAGTGTGATATGAATATAAACAACGAGATTAATATTATAGGTGTCTGAGAAACAATCTAGAAAAATATGAAGTGTTTTCAAGCCCATAGAGAGAGTAGGATAACGTGTTCAATTTTTTTTTGCATGTAATTTGTGACTAAATAATATAAACACAATTACACATTGTCAAATGCCAAATTATACATTTTAGGAACATCTACATTTCCCCCTCATTTAAGCTAATGAATGATAATATTTAGATAGAAGGAAATGTATACCAAAGTGTGTAACAACACTTTTCCTTTTATTAGTTGTTTGATTACTTAAATTCTTAAATGCTTTATTTTATCGAATATATGCAAGATTCCCTCAAGAGAACAACATACAACACAATAGTGTAATCAATTTGTATATAACAAAATAATTTTTTTAACTATGAATATATTGAAATTGAAATTCAACTTGCAATGGGTTTTGAAACTTGTGAAATATAGAAGGGTAAGGAATGAGTACACCTCCATGTGTAGGACCAACTTTGCAATGTAGATGTAGAATATTATGCCTTTAGTCAAGGCACATGGAGATGGATATTGCATTAACAACCATAGAGAATTAGGAATGATTGATTCACCAATTTTAAGAACTATAATAGGGTTGGGGTCATAGTAAACATATTCAATAATAAAAATAATTTGGGGATGTTCAAACCCCAACGTAGAAACCCGTAAGAGAAATAATATAGTAATTTATGAGGTTGGGATGTAGTAAGTCCAAAACTCAAACATAGATCAATAATAACCAAAGAAGCTATGAGGTTAGGGTATAAAAATTCCAACACTCGAAGAAGGGTGTAACCACAAGGTCTCACACATACTAATTCTAAGGACATTAAGTGTTAAGTTAGACCAAATATTCCTACTCCAGTGAAGCAAATTGGTTTAGAAAAATCGAAGCCCTAAATTAATTAATCTCTTGAACTTGAAAAATAAAAATAACATATATAAAAAATAGAAAAATCTATAATGTGAATTGAAATAATAACTATTCCCCATACAATTTTAATAAATTTAGTCAATTTGTATTGTAACCTATGTTCTTGTATGTGATTTTCTATTTGAGCCACTCTAAGATACATTTTTTTCTAATAAGTTATGGATTTGAAAATAAAAATTGAATAGGATAAAACAATAAATGTGTTAGAGACTACCATATTATAGTTCTATCCAAGCATATGGTAAATTCCATATATAAAGTTTACATCTATTCATATGTGTAACACTATAAATTTGTTCCATTAACTTGTTTGTGTATTTGTGATTTCGTAATTATTTTTTTGTTTTAAATTTTTTAGTATAACACCATGGAATCCCCCATATTTTGATAAGAGGTAGATATATTATAAATCACTTATCTTAAAATAAGGGTTTCTATGTTAGATATAGTAGATAATCAATGTTTGAAACATATCGGAGATGGAAAATGTTTGAACTCAAGGTCTTGTAATATTTCTAACTTATAAGTAGTTTGTAATCATCAACCCAAGTTCCATTCCCATTGAGTTCATTGGATGCTTTAAATAAGTTGTCATGGGGACACCTTGAGGTAGGGGTCAAACTTCTCGATATGGACCAAGCGGAACATAGCAGGGTGCTCCGAATGCAGATCACTCAAAGACATTAAGGACCCAAGCCCACCCCCATGTCCCACTTAGAGAAAGTGATCCTTCACCAATCCAGTTCATAGCTCCGGTTTAGTAAAAACCATTTACCATCCTAAATTTAGTGTGAGCCATACGCCTACCATATTTGGGTCAAGCTCCCAACATTGGATCTTGAATTTTGGGAGAAAGACGTCTTAATGGGGATAGCCAAGGCTTTGGGAGATCTGTTAGCCATAGATCCTACTACACTTGGACGGATGTGGTTTATTTATGACATGATGTTTGTGAATGTAGCCCCAGGAAAACCACTCCCCCTTCCATCAGAATCATCTCATCTCACGGTGTGTTTGATCAGATTCTAGAGTACAAATGCTCTCCTATACTCTGTGGTAAATGCGGCGGAGTTAGATATAGTGTGAATACTTGTCTTGGCCCATTGCAATAATGGAAGGTCAAATATGATATTACTGACTACCCTATTCGTGCTGGTGAGGGTGAGTTATAGATTAATCTCAGTAGTTATCCCCTTGTGATTCCTTTTGAAGCTTTGGCACATCTGACCGATAGGGATGCACAATTTGGAGGGTCAATTAGTGGCGTACCCTCTTCCTCGCTGCAGGTCGAGAGTGATTTAATGATGATGGTTTCCCCCATTCGCTTCAGGGGATGGGGTTATAAATCAATGGATATTGAAATATGGTACGGACTTGGCCAAAAATGTTGCATTATCGAAAAAAAAGGGTTCAAAACGTGTTCAAAACAAGGTACAATTGAAAACCGGTGCCCTTTTCATAAATTGGAGGTGGTTTAAGGGAACATCACCGAGAATGACACCACATAGGCCGCCTCATGCTAAGCTTGTCCCTGAATGCCTCAATGTCTTTGAATTCTGGGAGGGTGAGAGATATAGACAATATGTTAATTCAACATATGGGGGTGGTGTTAGTGATGGATCAGATGACGAGTGGAACACTATGAGATCAAAAAGAAATAAACAAGAGCATCATGTTCCACAATGTGAGATAATCACTAGGAGAAGATACAAGATATAGCACCCCTTTGATTCTTGTTTGTTTTTATTTTTCTCTTCTTGTTGGGGAGGTGTGTTGTTGTTGATGTTTTGCAAACAATTTTGCTAATGTCTTGTTACTTTTTTGTTGACTTTTCAACTTGTTCTAGTTGGTTATTTGTTTGTTCTTATTATTTTTATATCTTGGTGGTTTGATCTCTCTTTTGGTTATAGTAGGGTATGATTAATGCTAAAAAACTTTACCCTTAATAAAAAACATATAGGAGATGGATATAGATAGTCAATTTGTAGAAACAAACCAAAAAGACAGAGTTCATGATATGGATAGTGGAATAAAGAGGTAGAAAGAAAAAACATATAAACACACAATAGCACACATAAATTCATTCATAGAAAGGCCACATGGCCTCATATAAGGGGCACAAGTGTGTTACACATACAAATTCACCAAATTTCGTACAAGAAAAGACTATTGAGTTGAAAAACAAGGGACACAAAAGTGTAACACAAACACATACGCCAAGTTCCACACACACATAAGATAAGAAATAATAAATCCAATGTGTAAAGAGTAAGTAGATAGTATCCAATATGTGCATAGAAAAATGTATACTGGTTAAGTATAATCCACATGTGGTACTCGCTTATATCCTTATAATAACATGTATCAAAATTTTAAATATGAAAATAACTAGGACATGTACAATAATAATGAAAACAATAATGTCATAAATATAACAATATCAACTAATAGTGTAGAATATGCATCAGGATTACCAAGGAAACTGGGTGAATAACAAGGCCACTAGGCGAATGAAAAGTCCAAAATTTGAAAATATGTAAAGTTTTGTGTATCCTACATCATGTTCATATACCTCATGAAACATGTGTATCTAAAAACTAGTACATTGTATTTGAGAAATAACACTTATAAATAGTAGAATCCAACAAACCATGTCATTCTTAGGTCCTATATTTTCACTTTAAAAATTTAATGTTTTTTGATTTTTTAGATATATGATAGTTTGAAAGGAGATAGAGTCTCAATTGATGAACTCATTGGAGGGATGATACAATAGAATTCTCATGTAATATATATATGATCACTTGCGATGGGAAGTTGTTGATGGTTGAAAAATATTTTTTGTTTAGTTTCAATGTAGAGATATCAAATGGATATGGTTGTTGTGTATGTTTCTTATGTGATTGTTTATCATTTTTGGGATTTTTTGAGGCTTGATATTCATTGGCTATATGTTTGGAAACTATTTCTACCTCTATTCAAGTGGTATACATTTTAGGTATATCCCATAGAATTAGAATAATTTCCTCCAAACCCTATGTCTCTTGAAAGGACATATAAAATGGGGTTTGTAGTTTGGGTTGTGATACCTCTGTTCCACCTTCATTGCACTACTTTGAAGAGACATAAAACTCATGTAGTTCTCCACCTATCGGAATAAAAATATAATGACGCACTTATAAATTTGGATCTTGAAAACATGATATAAATAGATTTGACTTGGATTAAGATGATCTTGTCTTGGATTACAATGGTTTTTACTAAATTTAGAGTAATTTAGAATTTAGTAGGGCATGCTTCTAATTTATGATATTATAATATTGAATTTTAGTGCATATTTTATTAGGATTTAGAGATGAATACAAAGTATTTCCTTGTATTTTGGTAGTAAATACTTGAGTAGTGACCAATTAAGGATAAAGTGAGTACATGAGTGTGCTTAAATTTTTTTTTTTATAATGTTCTATGGGATATAAATTCACACTAAGGGTAGCTTAACAATGGGGATAAGGATGAACATACAAAATTAGATAGTTTACACACACTAGATATAACTATAGAACTTGAGGCAATACCATACGATAATTGTGTCCAACGTGTACGGTATTGTCTAAGAGGACAAAATAATATAACTAGAAATATTTAAAATCATGATTGAAAGTGTAATATATATAAGGAATAATATCAGTCTTATATGTTTAGGAACAACAAAACATGAAAACAGAAAGTGTATTCAATCCTTATGAGCTAATAAATTAATGTATTTAATAGATTTTGTGTATGAAGTCATGACTAAGGGATATAAGTTAAAGTACCAATATCCAATAAAAACTACCAAATTTGGGTGTATACAATTAGGTATTATCCAATCTAAGGGAACAAATTGAATTTGGTAGCATATATACCTCAATGTTGTAAGGTGTTGAATGTTTTATGGAATTTAGTATGAAGAAGAAAATATAATGTTTGTACCTAATTTATTATATGAATATGCTAAGAACCCCTTGAGATACCCCAAAACCCTATAAATATGTTAATTGCAATAATTCTATCATTTGGAAATAACTAATAAATATACCTTATGAAGTGACATTATGGTTTATCTTGACATGTAATAGAATAAGTAAAATTAAAATCAAATTCAAACCCAAGTGAAGTATGGTCTAGAGTTAACCCATCTTGACTAAATCTATATAGGAAATTTAATCTTATTTTTATCTTAATGGGATGGCTTATAGAAAGGAATAATTATATGGGTTAAATCAAGAGAATTCGTAACTATGTAAACCTATTAGTATAAATAATCACTAAGTACCTCAATTATGAAACCTAAAATGCTGGTTTGAGGGGATAAATTAGTCAATTAGTATAATCTCATCATTCATTAGTTAACTAATTCATGTTCGAATTTGTAATTTATTGTTGTAACATTCCTAGTTATGACAATGCTCCTTTACTAAGATAAATATCCACATTTTATCCATGCATACTACATCTTAATGTATCTCTCCCAACTTGTTTATCCCTACACAATGACGTGTCCTCACATTTTTGAATACAAATGCATAAAACTAGTATTCAACATCTAGTTATCATTATACATCTTTCATATTGCATTCAAATCCTCCTGCAAAAAATCATATATTATGGATAGGATGTAAATTCTATCACTGACCGACTTGTACGGTCTTGGACCGATACATACTCCAACCTTCATTTTAATTTGATAATATTTTTTGGGTAATTTTATCCTTCTAGGTTATATTTTTCATAACAAATTACCTCCATAACCCCGTATAAACAATTTAATATCACCTTATTTATTCACCAAGCACTTTCATGAGCTCTCACTGCAAATAATAATACAAAAGGAACTCAAGACTCCCTAAATCTTCCAAAAAATGATGCACATCAATTTATACAATGTCACTAATACAATTTTGAAGCACTCAACTAGGTCAAGGAGTTTAGCTTCCGTCATTTCCAAACATCCAAAGATCCCCATCCAATGTCTTAAAAAGAGTAAAATCATCTCAAACATTGTCAAAGTGATGCATGTTTCTAATATAGATGAATCCATATAGGTATCACATGATATGTGAAGAAATACGTGTGAATTGAGGCCTCTTTGAAATAGTTCTGATGTAGATGGTGCACATATTGAACTTCAACGCAAACACTAACTTTCTTGCAGTGTATCCACCCATGGTTATAGTTTGGGTTCTATTTAGATAATTTTAGATATTTTTTCAATTATGTAATAATTAGGGTTTGAAAATGACACACATTTATAAGAACTGAAGGGCGCATAAAGTTAAATATCCCTACTCTAAGTAGGTCCAAGACTATATAATAGACCCATGGAAAAATCATTGATCTTAAGAGGGTTGTATGGTTTTTTACCCAGAAAATTCTAGTTACTGAGTCTAATATATGAAGCGCCTTCAGGTTTACTACTCCTATATTTTTCAATATGTGCACCTACATCTCTCATGTATCACTCTGTATAGCTAAGTCCATCTATCCTCTTATATTTCTTGATCTTATAATATATATTTATCATTAGTTACAAATATTAATGAATTATTTTGATATTACATACTTATGTTTGGAATTTAATTAGTAAAAATAACCCTCTCTAACAAATTGTAGACACTCATATTTGAATTTATATGCTTTGACACTGTTAATTGTGATTGTGATTCTTAGCTAAGAAAAACACCCACATCCTATCCCCATGTAGTCCATATTGTTATCGCTTCCTAAATTTCTTATTCCCATAAACTTATGCATCAACAAATTTTGAATATAAGTGCATAAGTTTAGTGCTTAAACCCTAATTTCCATTGTGGAACTTTTAGATTTAATCTACCTCTTCCTTGTTCAAAACCAAATATATTGGTCAGGGTTGTATAATTTGAAGTTGGCTGACTTGTATGGTTATGCACCACCACATATCTAACTCTAACTTCAACACAATAACATTTTTATTTTTATTTTCATCTTCATGGTTTTGTGTTATCATGATAATTTACCTTCGGAACCATATATAAAAAATATAATATCATCTCATGTACTCATCTAAAAATAATATAAAAAATCTATTGGCACACTAATTTTAAACACTCACAAAAGGAACTTAAGGATCCATAAACCTTCCTAAAGTTGATGCACATACATTAGGAAGCCACTACTACATTTATGAAATATTAAACTAGGTCAAGGGGTCTATATTAACTCACTTTCAAGCATACCAATTTCCCTATTTCAAAGTCTTAGCAAGAGCACAATCCTCTCAAGCATGTTTAAAGTGGTTCAAGTTTCTAATTAGTTGTATTCATATAGATGTTATATGTTATGTCAATAAATACGTGTTCTTTGGGGCCTCTAAGGAAGTAGTGCCAATGTAGGTGGTGCACAAATTACACTTCAACCCAAAAAATAACCTTCTTACAGGGTATTCAACCCATGGTTATGGTTTTGGTGTGATTTTAGCTAATTATAGATGGTTTTGGGATTGCGTGAAAACAAGGGATTAATAGAAAAACACATTTATAGACCATTTAATGACCTATAAATTTATAGATATCCATTCCAAGAGGGTCCAATACCATACCATAATGGCATGACCAAATCCTCTATCCCAAAAATATTATACGGTCTTGCACCAAAAGGACTTCAAGTCACAAAATAAACATCTAAGAATCTTTGATCTCTACACTCCAATATTCATGAATAAGTGTATTGAGATCTATGTGTAGTTAAGTTTATCTCCCTTATTTTTTAAATCTTGTAGGATATTGCAATAATTAATTACAAGAACCAATATATCATTATGATATTGTATGATTAATGTCGAGAAGTTAATTAGTTAAAATAGCTCCTAGTTTCAAAATCTTACAATCCTTTTTAGTGTTATGTAATTCCATAACATTAATCTACTAAGGTTAAAAAGGGTGAAAAAATGTGGTGAATCCAACTCTTGAATCAAATATTTGTATATTTGTTTCTTCATTATTTCGGTGTATGATTCTTTTCATATTATCTTTATTGCTTTTTATCATACATTTGGGCATAATAATGACTTCTTTTAGTGATTCCCTCGTAGCTTTCCATGAGTTAGTGTAAATTCATCTTGAATATAATGATATCATCTATGAGGCATTTCAAAATTCATATATTAATCCTTGCAAATATATTCACCATCTAAAATCAATTCGCTTAGGAAACTTTCTCTTTTTATCAAGATAGTGATCCTCCTATCACTCCTCAAAATGCTATGGATAACAAATATCTCCTAGATGATGTAATTTCTAATCTTTCTAATATTAATGATGTTTTTTTAGTGTTTCTTAATGTTTTCCCACCTCTAAAGATGATGCACATACTTATCATATTATTTTAGGTGATAATAATGTTACAGGTTTTTGTGATGCTTCTATTCATAAAATTGTTACTACTTGTGTTTGAACTCTCTCTATTGAGTAAAATAATGATCTTCTTATGCCTCTTATCAATTATGACAATGTTGATAATTTTAGCATGTCTTCAAGACTTAGTATAAATATAGAACATGTTAATATAGATCATTCTATTACTCATTGTGATGAAATTGATGTTGTTCAAACAAAAATTCATATGCCTACTATTGATACCACTTCACATCCACCATCTAGCAATGATATATTTTCTTATTATGTTTTTACTATCATCAATGACCATGTAAAAGGTGAAGGGTGTAATGCTAAATGTGTAAATCATTCCCATTCCTTTCTTGATGATGAGGCATAACATGTGGAAAATTTCTTACAAGAGAATAATGCCCATATTGACATCATTCTATATGCTTCTCGAGAGAAATGTAATAATACTTATCGATTTCCAGATGATAAAAATGATAAACCTACTGTGAAAGTGCACAATTCTCATCATGTGATACCGCGTCCACCATCTTATGATCACCCAATGGTTACAATTATTGGCACTATCGGCCCTATTCCACCTTCTACACTAATTATTACTTTTGATGAGTATGATATGGATGATACTCTCATCTATGATAATCTATACATTTTTGCATCTATAAATCAAGTCCTTGTACACAATATTTTGGTTGATCCATATAATAAGGATAATCTATATACTCTCAATCTAATTCTTTCTCTCAATTATTCTTAAAGGAACATCAAATGTGTTTCTAATTCTACATATGGAAATATTATTCTACCTATCATGGTCCGATTTGTTACTAAAAAAGGTCCATTTCTAGTGGCTTCCACTCTTAGTTTGGGTGACATGTGTTTATGTATCCCTTGGTTACATTCTCTTAAGGATATCCCATCTTACATACACCAATATGTTAAGATTACTCACCAGCAACACGTTATCACAATTTGAGGTATTAATTTTGAGAATCCACTTCCTACATCTATGTCTCTTTGAAATCCTCCTATCAAAATTTTTATCTACAGTGGATTTAGCCCTTCTAGGTCTCTTGCTAGACCTTCTAACACACATGTTACATCTAGTGGCTCTCACCCTCTTAGAATTCCTCATAAGTCCTATACTTCACATCTTATCTCTAGTGGATCTTACTCTACGAATCATCCTCATATGTCTATTCCATTACACACTGCTTCTTATAGATCTAGTCCACCTTAGTATACTCCCAAGGTTTATATGGCACATGTAACTACTTTTGTACCACTCACATTTGAGCATTTTTATTTGGCACAACTGAGGTCCACTCCTCTTAATTATTCTAGATAAAATTTTCCTCCTCATGAGGCTCTTATTGGGTATCCCTTATATTACCCCTCTCTTTGTACATAACTATATCTAATAATACAAAAAAATCATATATTTGCAAAAATACAAAATCAGGACCTATATATATAGCTTGCATTTTTATCACTTTACATTACATATGTTTTTTATCACTACATTTTTATTGCTGTCGTATCCATTATAAAATTTACTCACATACATTTATGAGGTATATTGAGCTTGATGTGGGAAACACAAATCATTACATGCTAGTATAATATATCTTTGTTCCTTACATTACTTATCTTGGGGGAATACCTCCACACTATACAAGTGGTATCATTTCATTATAGTTCCTTTCCACTTCCTCATTATACTTGATCTCATATATCGTGTACATGTTATCTTTAGAACTAACAATGCTAAAAAATGTGTTTAGTGTAGCATAGACATATCTTGCTTCATGTGATTTCTTACTACTTATGTTGATCTTATCACTATTTGAAATTATTGTGTGTTACACTATATTTACTATTTTCTTGAGTTACTACTTGTTTGATTCACTGTATGCATCCTAAGTTCCTTTCTTATCTTGTGAAACCATGAGTGTCCCATATTTTTTCCTCTTAGCCTTTCTTACATGACATTTCTTCTTGTGGATATGACCTAAGTGTCTTGATTATGTTGTGATAGTGTGTGTGTCCCATGTTTGCAGTTCTAAGACTTGATGCGACTCTTCTCTACATGTTATTGATTATGTTATCTCACTTGATTGTTGTTATGTCTATATCCTATCTCTATTAAATTTGTGTCACTAGTACTATTTTTGTTCTTATTTTTATCACTTTTATTGTTGATTTTGTTTCCGTGGTTTTTTGTGTCTTTACATGCCATTGTTTCCCACGTGTAACCTCTTTTGTAGGTATATGTTCTCAAAGGTTGCAACCACTTCAACATTTTACATTCACCTACAAATTATCGACATACGATGCATGGGCATATATCTAATATTTTTAGCCATGTACTCAAAATATTTATAACACACATCTCAAAAGAGGCATTCATCAAGATATATTCTACTCTTACATGCAAAATGTAGGTTTAGAAACATGTTTTCACAAGGTAAAAATCCTTATAAACATCTCGAGATATCAAAATTTGATATAAAAATATGTACAAGGCCATACATAAAGGCCATGACCATATAAAAATTCTTGACCCTACCACACATTTCGGTTAGAGGGTTAGATATGATTTTTTTCTACTATTTCATATTACACATCATGGATACAGTATTTCTACATAATCTTAGACTCAATTGACACAATTCTAAGTACTTTATAGCGGCATGAATATTTAACTCCTCCACTTCAGTACTCATTTCTGGTTATAAAATATAGGTGTTTTGGGGGCATGAGTCTTCTTCTCCATTGTCATTTTAGCATACTACACACTCTTCTTGGGTAGTATGAAATACAAGAAGAGCATCGGGGAACTCACTCTATTTTTCGTAGTTTATCTACATATACAAAATTGGGCGTACATCCCTCTCGCGCAAGTGTGGTCTATGAGTTATGGAAATTAGCAAAGTTAATAAGTTCTTCATAATAATTATTTCCTCTCCTCATTTCACGGGGAAAATACTAGAGTTACTAAAACCTTTTATATGGTATATTATTCCTTCATCATGAGCATTGATAATTATTTATTCTTCTCTCTCTACCTTTTATTTGGTGTTGGGTTGCATGCACCCAATACTCTAATATATCCTTTGGCACAATTGAGGACTAATCACTCTCAATCCTTCAGTAATGCTCAAAGATGCAATGCAAATGTACTAATGTAAACAAGTAACGATATTTATTCCCTCCACAAAATAATATGTGTATTTATCACATGTTTTACATATCTTTATTTCATTTTATGAAAACTTCAAATTCTATGTTTACATTTGAGTTACATTATAAACTATACTATAAACATTGAATATACTCTATGTTGTGGGTTTCATCATAGAGCGTGCTAACACCAACATAGCTGGACACCTAAAATTTTGAGTGAAGACAAAGTGTTTCTACACACTCATGTATATTTTATTTTAAGCATGTAATTTTTATTTCATACTTAAAGTGTACCCTTTCAATTATCAACCTAAGAATTATCTACTTCTTCCACAATTATATGATTTACAAAATATGAAGGAGAATGGAGTGGTGCAATGGAAGAAAAATGAATTCAACATGGAAGACCATATTTTTATTCCTCAATTCCCTCCTCATATCACATTATCCAATACATATGTGGAGGAATATGTATCGATATGATTTTATGAAAGATCTCTCCCTTTCGCCCTCTTTCAGAGTTCTACTTCCTTAACTATTAAACCAAAAATGGAGATTCCACAATGATTGTGAATATACATCATGTACTTGGGGATGATGCTTCCCTTGTGGCTTAAGCCAACACCTACTCTACATGGCCTCATAATCCACCCTTCCAAAAAATCTCATACCTTCCACTTCCCAACACACATAGCTCCATGCACAAGTTCATAAAATTAGGTCACTAGAAACCATCTGGTTTGGGTTTGATGGTATATACAACTTTTGGAATTTGGTGTTCAGTGTTGTGCTTGTAATGTGGTACATATTACATGATATGACTACCACTTTTTCAAGGTTGAAATGGTTGGAGGATAGTAGGTTTCCCATTCGAGGAATTTTGGAGGAGAGATGTTTCCCAAAGTTATGACGTCCAACACCTTCAAACTACATGATATTTGAGAAATAAAGAATCATGTCGGAGGGGTACATGTTATTACTCTTGTTGTTGTTCCTATTTTTTTACCGTGATGATGCTATTATATTGTAAATGCATACTTGTGAATGATGTGGTAATGGGTGTTGTATTCTAAGAGTTTTGATTGTCTTGTCGATGGATCTTCCCGTCGGGTTAATCTCCCAAAGAATGCACTCAATGCATGCCCACGACCCATTAAAAAAACCATGCACATGCATCCAAATGTTATGGCAGGACCCATGTGCAAACGTTCATGTCGTGTTTTTGGCGACATTTAACAAAGTGGAATGCAATCACAAAGTAACATGTGGCAGGTGATAGATAGGGTGGTTGAGAATATGTGCTTGAAACTCAAAGGTCATTGGTTTGATTACAATTGGGTTTATTTGTTCACTTTTGAAAAACACACTATTTTTTTCAACAAAAAAATCTAAGTCCAAAAATTCTCGACACGTGGCAGGGTAGGACATGATGACCATGATGAGGCATAGCATGGGTTTTTACACATGCATAGGTGCATTATTGAGGGAGGATAGATCTTTCTGATATTCCTAGTAAAATTACCCTACTTACACCTTGAAAATACATTTAAACAGATTTAATCATCATTTTAAACAAATTAATTTTAAATAGAGTTTATCCTATGACATTGTTGATTGGGTGGTTAATTACTCAACCACCAAACTTATGTATTTTTTACGGTTAAATTGTTGGGCATAGGGTCATGAAAAACATTTGACCAGGTATCTTCTTCTAATAATTAAGAAATGCTTTGGGTTTTCATTATTTATAAATTTTACGAAAATTCTACCCATGTTTCTATAAATTCTCATGAATTTTTGAAGAGCTTCATTTAATGTAAAGACCATTTTGTTTATTATTGAGATATTTTAAACATTTTATTAGTTTCAAGATCTATAACATTTAAACAATTAAATTGTTCTTTTTCATAATATAATGGTTTAACATATGAAAATCGAAAACAAATAGAGAATTTGAGAGTAACAACTATTGCTTTGATTAACACGAGGTCATGGAATGACATAAAGGTTTTGTAAACAATTTTTTTTCATAATTGGAATTGCTTTATGTTTATTCTCATCGCATTGAGTTGACAACACACACACATTTTATATTTGTTTTTCCCTATTTGTGTTGTATTGCTTTGTTGCGAGTTAAAATTTTAAAGCAACATCGTTACATGGATTGCTAATTTATTTTACAAAACCAAGGGGTACAGAATGAGGGGGAGATGCCAAAATCCAAGACAAGAGCGCCACAAGCAAATAGCTTTGGATTTTGGCATCTGAAGGTACCCATGAAAAATTTGGAGAATCCTTTAGAGTATGTTCAAAGAGAAAAACATATGACAGATAAGAATAAAATGTCATTGGAAACATTGCTAACAACTAAACTAATTGGTTATATTACAATATTCAAAGGCCTAGATGTATTATATTATTAACCATCTTAGGAAAAATAGTCAAAAAATTAAACTTGCTAACATATATGAAACTTTGAAACAAAAGTATAATTATTATTTCATTTTTATCCGCACACAGGATTCTGCTAGAGCTATGTATAATACATTGGCCAACACTACCATTAGTGTGAAAAATGTGAATGGCCTAATGGAGAAGTTAAGTTTCATAGGATACAAAGTTAAAATTGGCTTCTTCTCAGTGTCTGACATTCCTCAGGTGAGTAATTGTGTATAAGTAAAAACATGATATTTTTAATAGTTCGAATAAAGTCATTAATGCATGTATACATTCCCTATCATAATATTTGTGTGATGTGTTATAGCTACGTGGAAAACATGAGGATGAAAGTGATTACAAAATTAGGATACATGAATGCAAAAAGATTTTCAAATTCTTTGAACATGCATTTATACAATTCAAGGATGCCTCCCAATCATATTACAATATAATATAGTGACTTTTTTGTTTACATTTTACTATTCAAATTAGAATAAAACTTGTTAAAGATTTGCTTTGGGGATGTAATAAAACCAAAATAAGTGCGACAAGTATGTATTAATTTATTTTGATGTAATTACTCAAATTAATACCCCCTCTCAATAGTATTGTACGTTATTATTAATGCCTTGTTTGAAGTATTGGGAGAGCATGTAATTTGGAGGGTAAAAAATGTGTATTTAGTTATTGATGTACATTATGTATAATGAATGGTTTTATAAATTGTAAATGATTTTTATGTTTTTAATTATAATTATATAGTTGGAATGTTTATTTTAATAGTAATAGAAATGAAACGTGTAGATAGGTTTTTGCTTATTTATCCAAGTGTTGTGGATTTATGTTGCATATATAACAAATGTTACATGTTTTTTTTAATGTATAAAATTCATATGGAAATATAAAAACATAACAAGTTGAGGGATAAAGGAAAAGTTAGAAAATAACCAAAGAGATTATCATATTTTTAATTTGACCTCTTGTTGGAAAAATAATTTTTTGTAAGGTAAAATTAATTATTTTTCACCAATGCTCTGAGACTAAGTCCCTCCTCATGGTAATGGGGAGGATCCCATTTATTGAATGTAGAAAAAAAAATCAATGGGTGGTTGTGAAGTCAAGGATCATAAATGAATACTCCATTAAACCTGTGGAAAATCAATTATACTTAATACAAGGAAGAATTTTCTTAAAGAAGGAGGTAGATGGGAGTAAAGAATATAGTGAAGGGAGGTTAATATTGTGAATAGGGACTTTTATATTTCACAACATTAGCCATAGTAGATCCACACTCAATTAGAAGAATTCAACCATGCAAACAACAATGAAATTAACAAATCAAAGACACAAAGTTCTATTGATTTATTCCTCAAACACACAAATCCCTTTCTTGATTGTTCAAGATCATCACGCTTACAAAGTTGAGTATGCAATAAGTAGAGGTAACATAGATAAGAGAGAATAAAATAAAGTAATATTATTTTTGTATTTATTAGAGATAAATATATCTGCTAGTAACTCACAATTGACAATGCTTTGGAATGAAGAGGTCATTCCAATTTATAGATTTACAATATGAATTTTCATCTCCCACCACATGATATTTCACATTCTTATCACTTGTGACCTTTCATATTCCTAGGGAAAGAAAGTGAGCTATTTTCTTATTAATGAAAAACAAACTCTTGCAATGTATAATTTAAATGTCACTTAAGTGGATAAGACAAAATAGTGAAAAAGTACATCCTCAAAAAAAGAATTATAAAATGAAGAGAGAAAGAAGAAGGGAGGAAAGAATAGATGTATCAATTTCATGAAGATGAAGCCTCTGCTGAAAGAGGGATTCGCAAGAACCGATGTCGAAAAAAATTCACGAACGAAGTTGCACTTTGATGGTAATGTAAAGATCCAACACAATAAGCAAGATTCAAACAATGGAAAAATATGCAAATAAGAAAACAGTTTGCTCATTCTCATAGATCAAAAAAGGAAGTACAAATAGGGATGCTTTAAACCCCCCATGCCTAAATCAAGAAAGAACCTTAATGACGTCACTGACGCATATGACATGATTGACATGTATGACTCCACTAAAGGAGGAGTTACAATTCCAAATAAGGAGTGTAATTCCTATGACGCATTGATGAAATGACAATGACAGGGTTTTATGACAGATCGACACTTTTCATTTGACTTCCTAAGACCTATGACTCTCGCAAGGAGAGATGACTCACCAGGTGGTGTGGACGATGACTAGGCATGTCACACACACCAACACCCCCTTCATCGAAGCCAAAGAAAAGGTCATGGTAAGCTAGAAAAGAAAAGAAGACTCCCTTAGACAACTAAGAAAGATGTGTCGGTGGGTCCCTGGAAACTAAAGGCCCGATAAGGTGCCCATAAAAAAACAACATCTTTCTGGAAAGAAGTAGAGGAGAAGAAGGAGGACTATATAGCCCAATAAGATGGGTGGTTGCAGCCAACCTCACCCCAAGAAGAGACCGCAAGTGAAGAAATTTCACCTCAATGAAGGGCTTGGTGAATATGTCTACAACTTGATCAACTATCTGAACATACTATATGTCAATGATATTTTCATGTATCAGCTCCCATATGAAGTGCATGTGAATATCAATGTGCTTCATCCATTGATGCTGAACTATATTTCTACAAATCGAGATAGTGCTCATGTTGTCATAGTAGATAATGGTAGGCCGCCAAAAGTGGATGCCAAACTTTGTCAAGATACCGTGTAACCAAAAAAATTCTATGGAAGCATTAACTACTCCTCTATATTCTTCTTTTGTTGATGATATGGCAATGGCATTCTACTTCTTGTTGGACCAACTAATAGGACCTAAACCAAGAGTGAAACTGTAGCCTGAGGTAGACTTCTGATGATCTAGATCACCGGCCCAATCTAAGTCTGTAAATCCAACCAAGTCAATCTTAGTCCCTCCTAAGTAATGAATACCATATGTGTGGGTTCCACAAACATAGCAAAGGATCCACTTTGCTGCTTTTAAATGCAGCTCATGAGGCTTCTGCATAAATCTGGACACGATCCCGACAACATATGAAAGATTTGGCCGAGTGTGAGTAAGGTAGATCAAGCTCCCCACCAACTGCTGATAAAGGGTACCGTCAACCAAGGGGGAAGAGAAATCAGAAACCAACTTGACCCCAAAAAGAAAAGGAGTAGGTGAGGACTTGCAATCAGACATGTGAAACCAAGCAAGAAAATCAAGAGAGTACTTAGGCTGTGAGATCATAATTCCCGAGTCAGATTGTGAAATCTGGATCCTAAGAAAGTAATGAAGCAATCCTAGGTCAGACATGGAGAACTTGTTGGGCAAGGAGATCTTCACATAATCAATGATAGAGGAAGAACTACCCATGATCAACAAGTCATCAACATAGAGAACAAGAATAATCATGGAGTCATCATTCCGTAGAATATACACATTTGGGTCAGAGTGATACCGAGTGAACCCTGATGCAAGTAAAAAGGAGTACATCTTGGCATACCAAGACCAAGGGGCTTTTTTAAGGCTGTAGAGAGACTTCTTTAACTTGTAAACGAGGGATGGATCATGGACATAACTCGAGGTTATTCCATATAGATCTCTTCCTTTAGGTCCCCATGAAAGAAGGAACTCTTAACGTCCATCCGGTGGACTTCCCATCTGTTAGCGGTAGCGATGGTAAGGGTCATTAGAATGGAAGTCATCTTCGCAACCGAAGCAAAGGTTTCCGAGTAATCAACCCCAGCTGACTCCGAGAGAAACCATTAGCTACAAGTCACACTTTATACTTTTCAACTCCTCCATTGGCTCTATACTTTGTTCGATATATCCACCTACACCGAATGATTTTTCTTCTTTTCAGAAGAGGGGTAAGATCCCATGTGTCATTCTTTATGAGTGAGGAATGCTCCTCATCCATAGTAGAATCCCACTCAGGAATCTAGAAGCTTCCTGGAAAGATGGTGGATCAGAAGTAGAGGCGAAGAAGGAGTGGGGTCCAAAGAAACTCGAGCGCATACACCTCTCATCTAAAGGATCTCCAACTAAATATCTAGCACTCTGTAAAGTTTTCTTGGCCCAAAGAGGTCCTTAAGGGTCAAGCTCAGAGTCGGAAGATTCTTCACTCGAGTGAGAAGAGACATAGGCCTCATCATCACTATTGTTAAAATCAGAAGACTCAGAAGTTTGAGAATCAGGAGGAGCAAGGAGAGGAGGAACTTGCTTAACAACATCATCATATGATGAGTCAAAATATGAATCAGTGGGAAAAATAACCTCAATTGAAGTGAAAATCAAGGATGACTCATCAAACTTCACACTCCTCTCAATATAGATCTTAGGGTTATAGGGTTTAAAATCTATATCCCTTTAGGCCATCGTGATACCCGACAAAGATATAAGGTTTGGATTGTGGATCTAATGCCTTACATTTCTTATTAGGAATCCAAGCCATAACCTTGGATTCAAAGAATCAAAAGTTCTCAACATCGGGCTTGTGTTAAAACCATGATTCAAAGGGTGTCATCCTCTTACCGGTATGTGTCATCCCTCTTCCACTTGCTTTTATGTGGAACACTATTCTAAATGTAACAAGAAATGTAACAAGCACAATTCTTATAAGCTTCTCCCAATACTTCGGAGGAAGGGACTTGAGTGAACCATATAAGTAGCCATCTCCTTTAGAGTTCGGTTCTTTCTTTCTACAAATCCATTTTAGGAAGGGTTGTAATAAAATGTACACTGTAAAGAAATCCCCTCATAAGTATAGAAATCCTCAAACCTATTGCTCACATACTCACCTCCATTTTTGGTTTGCATAACCTTGAGATATCTGTTCCACTTGTTTCTCAAAGATGAGCCTTAAAGTTTTGAAAATTCTCAAAGACTTCAGACTTAAGCTTAAGAAAATATACCCAAGTATAACATGAAAATTCATCAATGAAGGTTAGTATATATAGAGATCTAGTGAAAGAAGGAGATGGAAAGGGGCCAAAAACATCACTATGAACAAGATCCAAGGGACGAGTAGCTCTCCAGGATTTTCCCTTATCAAATTTTTTTTCAGGGTGCTTTCTAAGGGTGTAACCCTCACAAAGACCTTTAGAAAACTTAACTCGGGGTAACCCATTGACCATTTCGTTTTGGCTCAATTGTTCAAGGTAATGATAATTTAGATGCCCAAAACGCTCATGTCATAGCTTGCTAACCTCATTTACATGAGTGAGCAAGGCATTGGGTGTCAAATTAGAAGAGAAGTGGGAAAAGGTATACAACCGTGAACGGTGATCTGCCTTTCCCTCAGCCACAATGCAGTCAAAGTTAAGCTCACGAATGATCACCGAGTTAGGACCAAATTCCACTTGCATTCCTTCACCAAGGTGGGTGATTTGGTAAACCGATAGGAGATTGGTAGAGAGATTAGGAACACTCAACACTTGGTTAAATGTTCCACCTTCCATCTCTACCGATCCACTACCGGAAACCAACACATGAGTGTCATCACCCAACATGATTTGGGACATGCCACATGGTTTAATGCTAGAGAATTCAACCTCTGAAGAGGCCATGTGATACGAGGCACCAGAATCAATAATCCAAGTTGATGATGGAGCTGATCTAGCTACAAGGGCCTTACCTTTCTTCTTTTCATTTTTAGAATCCTTTGCTTTAGAAGACTCACCCTTCTAAGCATTTTGTTTAATGGATTCAGAACACTTATTTTATTCTTCTCAAGCAAATGAGTTAAGTGATCAATTTGTTTCCAAAAACAATGATGCTCATCATGGCCAAAATTCTTACAAGTAGGATCATTTATACTTTTCCTTCTTTGCCTTAGGCTTAGAAGTCGAAGTCTTATTGTTGGGCTTAATCGGGGTTAGTAGGTCTTGGTTTCTTTCTTAGGTTGGTCCTTTGTTTCTTTCTTCTTTTCATTTTTCTTGCCCTTATTCGCCACAAGGGCATGTGACTTGGATTTTAGAGTCCCCATTTGAATGAGTTTGTCCAGCTTCTCGAATGAGTTAGGACGAAAAACTGTCAAAGGAGGGCATTTTCTAAGCACTTCCCAAGGTGGCTTTCGTGGTGTGGAAAGTTGAAATGAAGACAGAGTATTCAGGACCTAACTTAGAAATAATTGACAAGATCAATTGAGAGTATTTATTTTCCACTTTACATTCCTTTAGAAGTAGTCTAGTGTGGAAAAAATTTGAGAAGAAGGCCTACAAGTTTTCAAAGTCACTAGGATTTAACCCTAGTAGTTCATTCTCCAACTCATGCGCTCTCATGTCATCTTGCTTCCCAAACATATCATTGAGCATTTTCCATGCTTCATCAGGTGTCGAGGAAGTTTTGATGTGGAAGAGAAATTTGGGAGAGATGGACATACAGAGAAGACCTAAGGCTTCATCACAATGGTTGAACCACTTAGATTTTTCAGGTTCATCATTAGGTTCGGTCTCTAACCCCATGGTGACATGGTATAACCCTTTACTTCACAAAACCAATATAATTTTAGATTTCTATTCGAATAAATTAAAAGGTGTGAGCACCGGTACTTTAGAGATATCCATAATGAAGAGATATAACCAACAAAGGAAGAAGGAAGGAGAGAGAAAGGAAACAACCACCCCAAAACAATATTACACCCCCTGAGTTTGACACTTTATAGTTCAGTGCATTGATTACAATCAGATGTGATTGTGTGCTGAGAACCAATCTTTCACTCACCTTGCAATTAGCGTAATAACGTGCAAGAGTGGAGACAATAATCAAGGTTCGTTGGGCGCAGCAGATCGACACCGCAAGCAAGCACAAGAATGAGAGAAAACAAGAAGGGGAAGAGAGGGATTTGTGAGAAACATTGTCTCACATTGCACAAAAGAATCCCTTTGCCGTAAGACTATGGAAAACACGCTCACAAGTCCACAAGTAATAAAAAGGATAGAAAAAGCTCTAGATGATTCGAAATGATCTGACTTAAGCAATACAAAGACACCCCCCAGAATGCGGCAGTTTATAAAATAGTGCATTTACAAAACTGATAATCCCATCATCTAGAGTGCGAAAAAACATGCAACTTTGACTAAATAAGTGCTCAAAACCAAGCAACGAGTCAAAAGTTATAGCAAAAACAATTCCCACAACTGATGGAAAATTGCTAATAATCCTGCAAACAGATTAAAAAAGGGCCCTAAATGCATGCAAAGGGTGTTGTATGTATGCTCGTTGGAAACAAAATCAAATTTTAGATAGGGTTTGTTTTAATTACGAGGGGGGATTAGCCTCCTACCAACCCCGGACCTCACCCTTCATCTTCGACACTCAAAGGAAGGATAATAATACAACCAAAATATACCCAAATAAGGTTTATAATGCCAATGAAATAAAAGTTTACACCTTAAAACATTTTAAAAGGTGATTATTGATTTACCAATAATCAATTCTAAAGGAAGGAAAGTGTTGACGTGTCTCGAAAGCATGGAGCTGGCTGGACGCGGAATTACCGAGCCAGTCAGTCAAGGCGTGAACGGTTAAGCCAAAAAAATCATCGAGGTAGAGGTGGTGCAGGTCAAGCCACGTGCTAGTAATAATTACTGAAACCGTCAAGCTACACAAGTGGAGAGGTACTTGGTTGGTCCATTGAGGCAAGTATGCTAGAGATTGATGTTAAACAGATAACCTGGTAGCACGTTAAGCACAGAAATGAACCAGGGGCTTGTTCGAAGGTGGAGCCAAATAATTTGAACAAGGGGCTCTATACACTATAAAAAAACTTAAGCCAGGCCGAAGTGACTCGTACCGACAGTCAAGGTCACACAGGCTCACATGAACCCAAAACACAGGTTGTTTATGAGAGCAAAGACGAGTCAACGGAAGAAGGAAAAAACCAATAGCTTTGAACAACTTGATACAATGAACAAGTAGACTAGACGGAGCAAAAATTTGAATGCAATCATTCAACTCGAAGGATGAAGCGGTGTTTGTAGGCTCGAGTTGAAGGAGAGAAATGTGCAGCCAAGATTGGAGGATGAAGCTTGAGCAACATCGTAGGAAGATCTTGAGTGCTTGTGTAACGGCCCGAGTGAATAGATTAACTTTGAACTAGCTATGCTTTATGAAACCACTTAAGCCAAGCCGAGAAGGGACAATAAAAACCCACGTGATCTGGGAGAGTAGAGAATCCAATGCATGAGCCAATGCAAAACCATGAAAGAGGATCTAATGCAACGTTGAACCCAAAGTTATGCAAAAACACGGATCTGTAACCTCTGAAATGCAACCTCAAACTGTAATAGACCTGAAAAAAACACTCATGCAAAAGCGAAACACCCAAATAACTCAAACACATGAACCATGAACCAAGAATGAACCATAGGTCCACGCTAAAGCAAAAACTGAGCTCATGAGAATAGAAGTAATCACGAACTCAACAACCATGATAAAGAAAACCAACCAAATACTCTCAAACTTGCAACTGCTGAAACCTCAATACGAGGTGAGCAATACAATTCCAAAATAATTAAAAAAAAATTGCATGAGGAAATAAGAAGAAACTAGAAGTAATAAACAACTTGATAAACAAAGAGTGCACGTTTTACTGAAACCAGCTCTGATACCATGAAAGAGGGATTCACAAGAACCAATGTTGAAAACAATGCACCACAACGAATTTGCACTCCAATGGTAATGTCAAGCTCCAACGTAATAAGCAAGATTTGAACAATGGAAAGAATATGCAAATAAGAAAACAGGTCTACTCATTCTCATAGATCAAAAAAAGGAAGTACAAATAGGGGTGTTGTGTAACCCCCATGCCTAAACAAGGAAAGAACCTCAATGATGCCATTGACACATATGATGTGACTGACGCATATGACGCCACTAAAGAAGGAGTTACAATTCCAAATAAGGAATGTAACTCCTATGACGCACTAACGCAAATGACAATGACATATTCTATGACAGAATATTACACTTGTCATTTGAATTCCTAAGACCTATGACTCTCGCAAGGCGAGATGACTCACCAAGTGATGTGGATGATGACTAGGCATGTCACACACACCAACCACTTTGCGCCAATTCAAAATGGCCTCTAATGAATTTTGAGGAAATTTTCCGAATGATTTCCTCACCTTTGAACTCTTTACTAAAATATATTTTTGTAAGTTCAACTTTCTCTCGCTTGTGGAATAAAAACACAACCCAAAACAATGATCCAAGTGTCAAGGATACAACTAATGGTCTTGTATAATTGGTTAATATATACTTGATGATCTCTTGTAGTATTAGAGATTGAACCTCTAATTTATATAAGGGATTCCAAAGTATCTTCATTGAAAGAGAAGGGAACTCTTGCATTTTTCTTGACCAAATTTTGGAAAGACTTAAGGAGCTCTTACCCATACGAGTGTTAAGTAGAAGAGGTGACCCTAGATTCTGCACACTGTTACTAACACTTGCCAAGATCTCAAATGCATGTTATCCACAAGAATAAAGTTCAAAGATAACATCGTTTATCATATCACATATATCACTGATTGTGCGAGAGCATATGGGAGATAATTTGTTAGAGATAAAGATGAATACATTTTATCTCACGATGGAGTGAGAAACAAGACTTCTGCTTTTTAGAAAGCAATAAAAACACATTGTCCTAGTTAATTTTTTTCTCAATTTCCTCCTTAGTCATTTTCACTTTGGAAACAATAGCAAAATAAAAATAAAACAATGAGAGAACCTCAGGTTGCAACATCTTTTCCTTTTCCAAAATATTATCCACCAATTTTTCATTATCTCTCCCCTGCGCATGGAGTATTTTCTCTCTCTCTTGATTACTTGAGGATCAAAAATTCCAATGGGAGAGATGTTGTCCAATGGAGAAGATGGTACATCATTGGGTTCCATGAAGGATTGTACATGTGCAAAGGTGATAGTTATAACATACTCCTCTAATTGTTTTATAGTGTATTTGTACCCTTCATTCCTAGCAAGCAAGCGATCCATGAATTCCTTGAATATGTGGGCATCGACTATTTCATGTGTGGTTTTCCCCAAAGACATTCAAGTAAACTCATAGTTATCTTGAGTCATATCTTCCATAATATTTTTAACCTTTGGCCAAGAAACCTCCACATATTAGGATCTAGAAGCCCCAATGAAGAAACATGAGGCTATTTATGCTTTTATACTTTTTTGGTTTTCATGAATTTTGAGATGGACCAAAAATCACATGATGTGATTTGCTGCATCATTCTTGAGTCACTTCCAAGTATTTGGATCCACGAGAATGTTTCTACCAGAGTAGACATGAAATCGGCATAGGGGCACTTTCAGGTGCTTGGTAAGGGACCACAATCTTCTCACGCTAGCCTATGAAGGGGAATAAGGATAAACATAAGAAATGTGACTATTTTTATATATATGATACAACCATATAACATAGGATATTATCTTATGATAGTTCTATACACCATGCATCATCATGTCTAGGAATAAAAAATATTTAAAGTTAAAATTTGGAAAATCTTGACATAAAGCGTGATATGACTATCAACAACGAGACTAGTCTTATAGGTGTTTGAGAAACAATATAGAAAAATATGAAGTGTTTGGAATCCCAAAGATATAGTAAGATGATGTGTTCAATTTTTTTGCATGTAAGTTGTGAGTAAATAATATAAACATAATTACCCATTTTCAAATGACAAATTTAAATTTTTGGGCACATCTATAGTTTCCCCTCATTTAAGCTAATAAATGATAATTTGTAGCTTAAAGGAAATGCATACGAGAGTGTGTAGAAACACGTTTTCTTTTCTTGATTGTATGATTACTTTAATGCTTGAATACTTTATTTTATCAAATATATGCAAGATTACCTCAAGAAAACAACATATAACACAATAGTGTAATCAATTTCTATATAACGAAATCAAAACTTTAACTATGAATATATTGAAATAGAACTTCAACTTGCAATTGATTTTGAAACTTCTGAAATTTAAAAGGATAAGGAATGAGAACACCTCTAGGTGTAGGACCAACTTTTCAATGTAGATGCATAATATTATTCCTCTTAGTTGAGGCACATGGAGATGGATATTACATTAACAACCATGGATAATTAGGGATGATTGAATCATCGGTTTGAAGAACTATAATAGGGTTTTGGAAATAGTAAACACATTCATAAATAAAAGAGATCTGGGATGTTTAGACTCTAATGTAAAAATATATAAGAAAAATAATATAGTAAACTATGAGGTTGGGAAGTAGTAAGTCCAAATCTCAAACATAGATCAACAATAACTAACTAAGCTAGGAGGTTAGGGTGCAACAAGTCCAACACTTGAAGAAGGGTGTATCCGCAAGGTGTCACACATACTTATGCTAATGACATCGAGTGTTACTAGACCACACATTTCTACTCCAATGAACCAAATTGGTGTAGAACAATATAGGCTCTAATTTCTTGAACCTCTTAAACTCGAAAAATAGAAATAACATATATAAATAAAAAATCTATAAAATGTACTTGAAATTGTGTAACTATTTTAATAAACTTAGTAAATTTGTATTATAACCTAAGTTCTTATATATGATTTTTTATTTGAGGCACTGTAAAATATGTATTTTTATAAGAAATTATAGATTTGATGATAAAAATTGAGCAGGATGGAATTACAAATGTGTTGGACATTATCATATTATAGTTCTATCTAATCATATGGTGAATTCCATATATAAAATTTACATCCAATCATATTTGTAACACTATAAATTTGTTCCTTTAGCTTGTTTGTGTATTTGCGATTTTGTAATTCTTTTTGTGTTTTTTATTTTGATTTTATTTTTTCGTTATAACACCATGAAATTCAAACTCTTTTGATATGAGGGAGATATATTATAGATCACTTATCTTCAAAGAAGTTTTTCCACGTTAGATATAATAGATAATCAATGTTTGAAACATATAGGAGATCGATGTAGATAGTCAATTTGTAGAAATAGACCAAAAAGATAGAATTCATGATATGGATAATGGAATAATAAAGATGTAGAAAGAAAAAACATATAAACACACAATGTGACACATAAAGGTGTGCATATAAAGGCCATATGGCCTTATACAAGGGGCATAAAAGTGTTACACATAAAAAATTGGCCAAATTTCACACAAGAAAATACTACGAGATTGAAAACAAGGAACACAAAATTGTAACACAAACACAATAAGCTGATTTTTGCACATATAAGAAAAGAAATAATAAATCTAATGTGTAAATAGTAAGTAGATAATAGCCAATACGTGCATAGAAAAAGGTATACTAGTAAAGTATAATTCACATGTGTTAGTCCCTTATATCCTTATAATAACATATATTATAGTGTAAAATATGAAAATAACTAGAACATGTATAATAATAATGAAATAATGATGTCATAAATATAGCAATATCACCTAATAGTGTAGAATATGTATCAAGATTAACTAGTAAAGTATAATTCACATGTGTTAGTCCCTTATATCCTTATAATAACATATATTATAGTGTAAAATATGAAAATAACTAGAGCACGTATAGTAATAATGAAAATAATGATGTGATAAATATAACAATATCACCTAATAGTGTAAACTATGTATCAGGATTAACAAGGACACTGGGCGAATAACAAGGCCACTAGGTAAATAAAAAGTACAACATTTGAAAACATGTTGAGTCTTGTGTATCATACATCATGTTCATATACCTCATGAAACATGTGTGTATAAAAACTAGTACATTTTATTTGATAAATAACACTTATAAAAATTAGAATCCAGTGAACCATGTCATTCTTAGGTCCTATATTTGCATTTTAAAAATTTAATGTTTTTGGGATTTTTAGATATTTGACAGTTTAGAAAGGAGATAGAGTCTCATATATATATATATATATATATATACATTATATAGGGATGATATATATATATATATATATATATATATATATATATATATATATATATATATATATGCGATGGGAAGTTGTTGATGGTTGAATTTTTTATTTACTTTTGTTTCCATGTAGAGATATGAAATCGATATGGTTGTGGTGTATGTTTATTAGGTGTTTGGATATCTTTTTTGGAATTTTATGATGCTTGATATTCATTGGCCATATTTTTGGAAATTATTTCTACCTCTATTCAAGTGGTATACTTTTTAGATATATCCGATAGAATTAGAATACTTTCTTCCAAACCCTATCTCTCTTGAAATTTTATATAAAAAGAGGTTAGTTGTTTGTGAAGTGACACTCCTATGCTGCCTACCTTGCACTACTCTAAAGAGGCATAAAACTCATATAGTTCTCCACCTATCAGAATTGACAATATACTGATGCAGTTGTAAATTTGGCTCTTGAAAACTTGATATAAATAGCTTTGACTTGGCTTAAAATGAGATTAACTTGGATTACAATTATTTTGATTTTATTTAGAGAACTTTATAATTTTGTATGGCATTCTTATAATTTATGTTCTTAGGATATTGAATTTTAGGAAATATTTTATTAGGATTTAGAGATGAAGACAAAGTAGTGGCTTGCATTTTGGAAGTACGTTACGAGTAGTGACCAAGTAAGGACCAAGTGAGTACATGAGTGTGTTTAAATTTATTATATAATGTTCCATGTGATATAAATTAACACTAAGGGTAAATTAATAATGGAGATAAGGTTAAACATACAAAATTAGACAGTTTAAACACACTGGATATAAGTATAGAACATGAGACAATACCATGCGACTGATTTGTCTAGCTTGTACAATATTATCTAGGAGGATAGAATAATATAACTAAAAATATATAAAATCGTGATATAAAGTGTAATATATCTATGAGACATAATATCAGTCTCATATGTTTAGGAACAACAAAACAAGAAAATATAAAGTGTTTTCACTCCTTATGAGATAATAGAATAATGCATTTAATATATTTTTGTTTATCAAGTCATGACTAAGAGATATAAACCAAAATACCAATATCAAATAAATACTACCAATTTTGGGTGTCTACAACTAGGTATTATCCACTCTAAGGGCATGCATTGAATTTGGTAGCATATATACCTCAAGGTTGTAAGGTGTTGAATGTTGTCTAACATGTAGTATGTAGAAGAAAATATCATGTGTGTACCTACTCTATTATATGAATAAACTAAGAATCCCTTGAGATATCCCAAAACCCTACAAATATGTTAATTGTCAGAATTATATCATTTGGAAATAACCAATGATAATACCTTATGAAGGTGACATTATAAATAATCTTGACATGTAATAAAATGAATAAAATTAAAAGCAAAGTCAAACCCAAGTGAAGTATGGTCTAGAGTTAAGCCATCTTGACTAAATGTATAGGAAATTTAATCTTGTTTGTATCTTAATGGGATGGCTTATAGAAAGGAATAATTATATGGGATGAATCAATACATTGCGTAACCATGTAAATCTATTTGTAAAAAAACACTAGGTACCTCAATTATGAAACCTAGAATGCTGGTTTGAGGGGATAAATTAGTTAATTAGTATAATCTTATCGCTCATGGTTACCTAGTTTATGTTCAAATTTGTAATTTACTCTTTTAACATTTCCAATTGTGACAGTGGTCCTTTGTTAAGATAAATATCCACATTTTATCCCTCTATAGTACATCTTAATTTATCTCTCCCAACTTGTTTATCCCTACACAAAGATGTTTCATCACATTTTGAATAAAAATGCATAAAACTAGTATTCAACCTCTAGTTATCATGATACATATTTCATATTGCATTCACATTCTCACTAACCAAAATCTTATAGTATGGCTTGGATCTAAATTCTAGTCTTGACCGACTTGTATGGTCTTGGACCAACACATACTCCAACCTTGATTTTAATTTGATTATATTTTTTGGGTCATTTTATCCTCCTAGGTTATCTTTGTCATAAAAAATTACCTCCGTAACCCTAAATAAGTAATTTCATATCACCTTATTTAGTCACCTAACACTTTCATGAGCTCTCATTGTTAATAATAATACTAAAGGAACTCAATAATCCCTAAATCTCCCAAAAATGATGCACATTGATGTAGAAAATGTCACTAATACAATAATGAAGCACTCAACCAGGTCAAGGAGTTTATCTTCCCTCATTTCCAAACATCCAAATATCCCAATCTAATGACTTAACAAGAGTAAAATCATGTCAAACATTGTCAAAGTGGTGCATGTTTCCAATCTAGATGAATCCACACACACACACACACACACACACACACACACACACACACACACACACACACACACACACACACACACACACACACACACACACACACACATATCATATGCTAGGTGAAGAAATACATGTGGTTTTAGGCCTCTTAGAAGTAGTGCTAACATAGGCGGTGCACATATTGAACTTCTACCCAAACACTAACTTTCTTGTAGTGTCTCCACCCATGGTTAGGGTTTGAGTTCTATTCAAATAATTTTAGATTTTTTCTCAAATATATAACAATTAGGGTTTGGTAATGAAACACATTTATGGGGACTGAAGGGAACATATAGTTACATATCTAGGGGCCACACTAAGCAGGTCCAAGATTGTATAATGGACCCATGGCCAAAAACTAATCTTGAAAGGGTTTTATAGTTACATTCCTAGAAAATTTATAGTTAAATTGTAAAAATGAAACACCTTCTGGTTTAGTACTCCCAAATTTTCCAATATGCACACCAACATCTCTCATGTATCACCCTATATAGCTAAGAGCATCTCTCTTCTTATATTTCTTGAGCTTATAACATATATTTATCTTTTTTATTATAGGTAAAAGAGGGTTAAGGGATCCCTACCCCTTCCTAAAACAAAGCTATCTTATAGAGCGGATAAATAGTTATACAAAAATCAACATGAAAGGTAAAGCATATCTCGTATCTGGAAACAACAAAAAGACCATCTAACAATAAACTAATAAGAACATACAAGTAAAATAACAAAGAAAGTAGTAGTATTCCTAAATAATCCAAGGCAAAAAGGTCCACTTTCATGCAACATATTTTTCAATATTTTTCAATAAGGTTGACCATTCTTTAGCAATTTTTTAATAGAAATCCCTAGGTTATCTAGATTAGAATCGATCAATCCTCTCTTTCTTTTCTTGGAGGTATATTTTGTATCATTTTATCTATAGGAATTAATGAGATGATCCAACAAGTGGAGGTGTTGGATATTGGATTTTATTTGCAACATAATCCATTTCGTAACTTGTTTTAGTTGATCCTTAAGGAATTCCACTTCCTTCTCAAAAACTTGCACTTTTCATGCAACATCTCCACTGTCATTATTCAAAGGGTTGGGCCATGTTTTCGACCTTTCTTCTCATGGCGTGCACATAATTTAAAATGAACTGAATCATGCTTTTAGCGAGGTTGGTGTTTGTATGATGGAAAAGTGACAAGTGAACGTGGGAATCTACAAGTAACTTTTCCTTGCACCCGACCTCCCGAGGTCATGCCGAGACAGCCGATGGGGATTGAATATGCGTGGGATACGTAGACAAAATAGTTAGGCAATCTGATGTCTTCGACGTGCACTAGTGGAAATTGTGAATCTAAGGTAAAGAAGGCCCTCCTAACCTGAACTGGTGTGATAGATCGATCAGCAAGGATGACTGCTCGAAGGCTCCAATCAATATCGAGCTCTGGCGTGATTCGGTCTATGGGTTGTGGAATACGTGGAAAATGACTTGGGATAGTTTCGTGTATATTTCCAGATAAGGTCATAGGGTGGATGGTAAATATAACTGACTCTATGGGTGATTCTCTGGCCTAGTCCAAAATTCCTTAGCTTCGTTAGCTGCTATGTCTAACAAGGATAACTATTCAATAATGATAGGTGGAAGTGGAGTAGATCTGAATACTAGTGTGCGTAAGCCAGCGTCAATGTCAGATTGACCTGTAGATTCGTTGGGTTGAGGGATTTGTGGGTCACAACCGTAGATTTGTGGTTGTTGTGGACCTGCTATGGTCATGTGCAGAATCAGTCCCTAATCCCTAGTATCTAATAGTCATATGCTTTTCAGCCTCTATATTTAGAATTATCAATTGTGCGATCTTTTCAGAGTATCTCACAGGCGTTCGTGTAACCTGAATTCTTAAGCTGGTATCTATATCTATGAGAGTGTCTCCTGCATTTGGCTGTGGGACCAAAGGATCACAACCAAATGTCTGCTCTCTTTCAAACCCTTCCACAATCATGCGGATATGTATCTAGGGTAATCTATAGTTTGGTTGATTTGACCAAAACGTGTGTGCTTGGTCGTCTTCTATGTTTAACCCGTGTAATTGGGAACTGATTTGTTGTAAGTTTACCGTTGTTCGAAAGACTTGGATCCTAAGATTCTAATCTATATCAATTATTTCGTGATGAGATTGGGTTGGGGCACGATTGGCTTGAATATGTATTCCCTGGGCTCTCTAGGTCCCGTGATTTTCATACAAAAGCAACAATATAAACTAAGTGCAACAAAGTGAAATTAACTATGTGAAATATATCTATAACATATATAACTTCTATGTTTTTCTATTTTTATGATTAATTTATACGAAAGAAATTGAAGGAGCAGCTATTTTAATATATCTAGAATTTGACAATTAATCTAATTACGAACTTAAAACAAAAAAGTAATGAGTATAGCTACTTGCCTGTGTAGTTGTAAATCTATTCTAAATAATGAAATAACTGATCTAATCTATTTGAAAGACTCTCGATCCTACCTCAAAAGTGAGGAATGAATCATAGTTTCTCAGAAACTATCAATCCCCACAGCTTCCCTGACAATATAGAAAGTAAAATTGATCAAATAAAGTGATTGGCTACTTTATTTGATATGCTTCTAAATAGAACTTCGAAAGCTAGAACCTGGATTCTACATAACAGTGGCAAATCCGATGGTTTGTGTGGCTTTGTCCCCTCAGTGTGATCTCCTCGTTCCTTCGTGCTCATGTGGATCCAGAAAAGTGTGTAATGCTAGCATCAACAAAAGTAGATATTGGAGTAAAGGCAGCTTTAGGATACAAACTGAATACAATGCGAGTAGGAGAGGGATAACATAAGAGTACAGAGCTTGGCTTATGCAATTCCTAGTGGGATTTATTACGAGTCATGTGGCATAAAACATCCAAAACTTAAAACTATCTTGTTTGAAGAACAAAACCTGCAACTTTAATGGCTTCCTATTGAATTCAAACTATCTTATTCCAATTGATTTGGATGAAAAGATAACAGCATTTGCACAAGATGGATATATGGCTTTCTAACAGCAAAACAACACTAACTAGGCATGCAATGAATGAAACTAAGAATTCTAAGCAAAATGAAAGACTAATCTATTGCAATGAGAATTTCAGAGGCAGATTTGAGGAGCCATTTGATTGAGCACAAGCCAACTATTTATAGCATTTGCATTTACCCAAGGTAAAACCCAAATTGATCTCTTAAACTATAAACAATGGCAAAACACTATTCCAGGTAACCAGAATCATTAATGCAAGCTCAAGGTGGTGAAAAAAAGATTGTAAACGTTGAAATTTACGTGAGTCGTGTTAAAAGAGCATTCTGGAAAACACGTGAAGGACTCGCCGCCCGAGCGGGCGGCGCTTCTAAGATGCCGCCAGGCGGGCGGCGGTTTCATAACTAAAGTGCAAAAGGCAAAGAAAAGAGGGGAAAAGGGAAAAACAAAGCACGTGGGGGCTAAGTGGGGCATGCGGGATGATAACGCATACTTGGAGAGCTTTTTCCGGATCCCGAACACCTTACAAGGAGACCTGTATCATCATTGGGGCACGTGTTATGTTGTCCCGATAGTGCAGTACCCTACAATTTTGGGTACATACATATTGCCCCCTCGGAGAAGTGTTTTAGCCATGAAAAGGCATAAAATGGTGGGTCCAAGTATGGAGGTCCCGAAATGGAAAGTTAGAAGTTATACTGACACGTCCATGCATCGGAATGACGCCATCCGAAATTCCTGCTACCCGCAAAATGAAAAGAGATCTCAAGTGCGGATAGACACAATAGATTGGAAAATAAATACCTGAAATAATATGAAATGATAATGTACAATTTGCGCAGGGTAAGAACTAACCTCCGTCGGGCTCCAAACCTATGCAAAGGGAATTTAAGACAAGTCGGGTTATATATATGAAAAGTGGGCCCATTTTTCTATTCATTTCCGCGTGTTGATTTGATTGATTCGAGCTCGAGACCCACGGTGATGGTTTCTTACGAGTAGTAGTCAAAACATTTGTGACGAGATAGCGATCATGCCTCTGCGAGGAGATCATTGACCTACGAGATCACAGGTTAGTTTTCTTCAATTTATCATTTTTACCCCCAAAATTTTAAATTGTTAAAATCCTTTTCGTGGTGGGGGGGTATTTTTGAAAATGTTAGGTTCAAAAGGTCCATCTAGGGGGCACCTACTAGGTAGGCTTTCTTTTGAGTTAAAATGGTCTTTTTACGTGTTTTTTTGGCCTTTTTAAGTTATAAAACCCGCATGGGTTTTGGGACATGATCATGCCTCGCCTGTGGCGGCGGTTACAAGACCGCCACCCTTAAGGTGGTGGTTATGAAACCGCCGCCCGCTCAGTGGCGGGCAGCGGTTCTTCATGAAATGTCAAAAGAACACTTGTTTGAGATTGTTTTTGCTTTTTAGCATTTCTACGTGTTTTCATGATTTTCTAATGTCACTTGGATGCTAACTTGCTTTGTTTTGTGTGTTTTTGGGTGTATGCGGAAAGAGAGGAGTACATTCGGTGGAGCCGAGAGAGGAGTGTGGTGGCTCCCGCGAAAGTGCTAGATGCCCTTTCACGGGACGAGAAGGATACTCTTCGTGAGGGCTGGTATACTACGTATATCGTGGGTTCCACATGTTGCACCATCCAGTCACATACTCTGTCACTTATTTTCCTACTGGGATGCTGATCGGAACACCTTCGATTACCAGAGTCGAGGTGAGTGGACCATCACACTGCGGAGGATGTTTACTCAGTATCACGGGGGTCCTGATCATCAGGAGACGACTCACCCTTGAGACAACAGGTTCACGGGCCCAGATAGCACACAAAGGTTTCTTACATGGGAGATGCGAACATCTCCACCGGTTCGAAGAAGGGGGTCGAGTTCGATCTATTACTATTTTTCCCATCCCCTTGATTCGCTGAGCCATTAAGGGGAACTTTGCCTCGAGATTGATCGGGGACAAAGGAGGAGACACACTACTATACTGCTGGTCCCCCATCATTGCACAGATCGAGGGACATGGCTAGATTTATGCCTGGGGAGCAGATATACTTGGGACTACCTACCATGACTTGTACAGGGTAGTCCGTTTACAGGGGCAGTCTTTGAGCCACCCGACCCTGGTTATGAGTTGGGTTTACGAGTGCTTCATCCCTTATGGCGAGAGGTGTAAAGGTGACAGATCCCGGGCTATGAGGGCAGCCGAGATGAACAAATATGTCGGTGCTCGAGCACCTCATCACCTGCCAGATTGCTCTCGACCACCGATGACATGGAGGCCACACCATATCAAACCATGGTAGGCTTATGGGGTGAGGAGGCTCTTACTTTGATCTCCTACTCCACCACAGGGTAGCTCATTGATAGAGTAGGGCGAGTGGAGATACACCCCTTTGGCTGAGTTCCTCAGTAGTTTGGCCTACCTTACATGGGCATGCTTCTCCGGTAGTGCCAGTATATAGGTCAGTTTGAGAGGCCAGAGGGGGTCCTAGAGGCCGGGGTTGGACAATTGTTACCCCTGGCGTTCCTATTACAGATAGGCGGGTAGTACATGTTCGTGGGAGAGCCGGTGCCCCTACGGCACCCTTACTTCATATTGCCACCGGTCCCGCTCATAGCAATGATGACCCCATCAACATAGACTCTGAGTCCGAGGAGTTCATGGGGAGAGACAAAGGAGGAGACTAAGGAGGATAGTGATCCTGAGTGGCATGACACTCAGGATATCATGCAGGTAGAGAGGGCGAGAGCAGAGGCTGCAGAGAGAGTTACTCTGGTTTTAGAGGAGCCACTCTCCCAAGGCCATGGTGGGGAGGATGAGTCTTGTAGGAAGTTATGTCATGTCATCACCAATCCGGCACTATGATAATTCTTCACCGGGAACTCCTCGTGCTATGATTATTTACTAATGCACAACCTTTAGTTTGGTGGATGTAATCTGGAAACAAAACAACAACATAACACAAGAATACCATCGACTATGATAAGACAGAATGATGACAAATCTGAAATATCAAAATAAATTATAATATTAACATGAAACCTGTTACAATCTCACCCATGAGGTACTTCAAGTGTTATTGACTTCACTTGCCTTTCACAAGACTATGGGAGAAACTTTACAATTACACCTCTTAATGGCTTCTTCAACACACCTTTAAACTGATGGCTTCCTTCGCACACTTCCTACAATATTTCTCACTACTTCCTTCTATGCTAAATGAGGGGGTGGCCTCTCTATTTATAGAACTTCCAAGGCTTATCCATCTTATCTCTAAGATAGGATAAGAAATCCACTCTGACGAATCATATTCCATACCTTAACTCTTATCTATACATGTAAGCTTATCTTTTAAAATAAGATAAACCTTATCATTTTACATGGGTTCCACATTTTTAGACTTTTTACAAATAAAATACACAAAATATTTATGACCTCACTCCTTGTCCTTATTACCAATATAATATTTCTAATTCCTAATCATGTAGACCCTACTTCTCTAATTACCCAAACTTTGACATTTTAACATTACCGGACCACTTACGACAAATATTTACTTTTTACAACATTCCTATTGTACTTTGACTATTACCATACTCCACATTATTGGCGGCACCGTACTGATGGCGCCGTTATCTTCTATCAGACGCTACTACTAATTATACTTAACAACATCATATTCCTAATACATACATTAATGAAATAGAAATTACGGAGGAAAATTTTAGTGTCGACATCTTCCCCTTCCTAGCTTCTACTCCGTCCTCGGAGTAGACTATTCCAGTGCTTGGAAAATATTCAACTTGTCGTGGTTGACCCATTTTGTAATGGGAGTGCCATCCAATTCCTCCAGTCGGTATGTACCATTTTCATGCACAGCTACTATTTTGTAGGGCCCCATCCATTTTGGAAGAAATTTTCTCTATCTTCTTTTTTTGTATCTGGAATCATATACTAGAACCAAGTCATTCACATGAAATGGAGACCACCGGATCTTTTGATCAAAGTATTCCTTCTGCTTCATTTTCTTCTTATGGCTTGTATCCTTTGCTATTTCTCTCATTTCCTCCAGCAAATGAAGATGTACCAACCTTTCTTTTACTGAATCACTTTCATCCATCCTTTCATTTTTCATAACTCTCACAGTGGGAATATCAAACTCAATAGGAAGAACTGGATCAATGCCATAGGCCAACTGAAATGGGGAGTATCTTGTTGCTGACTTTGATGTTGCCCTATATGCCCACAATGCTGCATGAATCCTTTTATCCCATTTATGTACCTACAAGGCTGCATCTTTTGCTAGAATTTGACACAACACAAAATTTGTTCGTTCCACCTGTCCATTTGTGCTTGGCTTGTATGTTGTTGCCTTCCTATGCTTAATAGAAAACTTATTGACTAGGGCTTCTACCACCTCATTAATGAAGTGGCTTCCTTGATCTGTTACAATTTCTAATGGGCAACCAAATCTGGTGACAATGCGTTCATACATGAACCTTGCCACTTCATCCATGGAAGTTGTTTTCAATGGCCTAGCTTCAACCCACTTGGTTAAATAATCTGTGGCAACTACAATATACTTATTTTGGCGTGATGTAGTTGGAAGTGGACCTACAATGTCTATTCCCCACTTTTCAAAGGGACCAAGGGGAAGAATAGGACATAATGGAGCTGATGAAGTCTTACGGTTACCATGTGTTTGACAAATATCACATGTCTTACAATAATTATAACAATCTTTAAAAAGAGTGGGCCAGTGATAACCTGCATCTAAGATCCTTCTTGCTGTAAGTTGTCCAGAGAAGTGCCCTCCACATGTACCATTGTGGAATTCTTCTAGCAGTTCCTTCCCTTGATCACGTCCAACTGCCCTCTTGTACTGTCCATCAGGTCCTATTCGAAATAATACTCCATGCAAAATAGAATATGGACGACTGGCTTGAGTAATCTTTCTCTTAGTCTTTGCATTGGCACCATCGGAAACTTGAATTCATTCGGATAATTCCAAATATCTATGTATTCACTAGGGATTGTGTCAAGGGATAACAATCTTTGCATCGGGAAATCATCATCATCACAAGATGATCCTAAACCATCATAGGATCGAGAGAGTGCATTTGCATTGACATGCTTCTTTCCTGGCCTATCTATAATATCAAATTCAAATTCTTGTAGCAAAATTATCCATCTTGCTATCCTCCTTGATGGGTTAGGCTTATTTACAATATATTTTAGAGCCTGATGATCTGTTACAACTAGAAATTTTTGCCCTAGCAAGTAATTTCTAAAATTCTTTACAAAGAAAAAATGATAACCAGAGCCTCTTTTCGATTCTGATATAATTTACCTCAGCACTGCTCATTTGTCTACTCCCAAAGTAAATTGGATGTTCATTCCCATTTTCATCCTTTTGGCTCAAAGTACTTCCTAGTGCTACATCTGAGGCATCAGTGTACACAATGAATGGCTTGCTCCAATCTGGATTCTTCAAAACAGGTGAAGACACCAGGGCTTCCTTCAGTTGTCCAAAAGCTTCATGCGCCTTATTTCCTGGTTCATAAGTAACATCCTTCTTCAAGAACTGGGTTAGTGGCTATGTAATCTTTGAGAAATTCTTGATGAACCTTCTATAGTAACCCACATGGCCTAAAAATGATCTCAACTTACTTCTATTAAGAGGAAATGGTAAATCTTTGATTTTTGAAACTTTATCAGGATCAGTACCAATACCATCTTTGGATACAACATGCCCTAACAAAATGCCTTTAGAACATCCAAAGACACACTTTGTAGGGTTTAGTGAGGCTTGTGCTTCATCTAACCTTTGAAATTTTGTCTCCATTTGGTGCAGGTGGTCCAACTTGCTCCCATAGATGCAAAAATCATCCAGAAATACTCTGATGAAGGTCCCAATGTAGGGTTCGAACACCCTATTCATCAAACGCTGGAATGTTGCTGGAGCATTACACAACCCAAAAGGCATAACTCTATAAGCAAACGTTCCCCAAGGAGTGGTGAACGTGGTCTTCAGCTGATCTTTCTCTGCTATACGAACTTGGTTGTAGCCGCTATATCCATCAGCAAAACTATAGCACTCCTGGCCAGCTACTTCATCCAAGATCTGATCTGAAAATGGAAGAGGGTAATGATCCTTCTTTGTTGCCTTATTGAGCTTCCTGTAATCAACACAAATGCGTAGCTTCCCATTCTTTTTTATTGAGATCACAATGGGAGAAACCCATTTTGAATTCTCCACAACAAATATGAATCCTGCATCAAGCAACTTATCTATTTCTTCTTTTACAGTCTTGGAAAAATTAGGATTCATTCTATATGGCATTTGCTTTATGGGCTTAGCACCATCTACCAGCTCAATAGAATGTTCTACCCAACTTACTTGACGGAGTTCCTTGTAATCAAAATTGAATAGGTGTATGTACCTTTGAAAGAGCTGGAGGTAAGATTCCTTCTCACTCTCCATCACAGCATCACCAATGTTTATTTGTTGGAGACGATCATCAACTTCTTCTTCAGATAATTTTATGGGGTCATGAGTTGGTGTGACTAGAAGGATATCCATGACTAAAACATGAACCTCACTTTCTTCATCTTCAGTGTCCACTTCACTGGTACTAGAGTAATCAGAGGATGTCCAATCATCAGTTTCATCACTTGAATCCACAGGTTCTGCCTTATGATGTCGAGGGATCACATTTATCTTCACCCTCTCTCTACCACGTCCAAGTGTCATGAAACCTTCATTCCAGTAGTTTCTTGCATGAACTCTCCTTAGCCATGGTCTTCCTAACAACATTGGGTACGCAATAGTACCATTTTCATCACCTGAAAGTCTACCACACATACCACACCCATAACAGATATTGCCACATTTGAAACTACACCTTCTGGTTTAGTTTTTCCTTTATTTAATGACCTTAACATAAGTGTTGAAGGGCGATCAATTTTTAAACCCAACATATTCATTACAGACTCGGTCATTACATTAACTGCAGCACCTCCATCAACTAAGACATCATGAATTGAAATACCATTACATAATACCTCAGCTTGTGGAGCATAGGGATCTGCCTCTGCCTCCAAAATAGGGACCTCAACCTCCTTCCTTCTTCGAGCATTGAGTCCACCTCGCAACTCCCGCCTCTTCTCAGAAGACATAGCCAAGAGTTGACCATATGTAATATTTGCAGGCCTTTTGGACAGATCTTCCAAGATGGAGTATGGTCCTTGCCCTGTGAAATCGAAAAAATCCTGCACACCCAACTTTCTTCTCCTATATTTCTTACTAGTTTCTTCTTTCATCTTCTTAGGATCATTTCCATCTTGATTATCTTTTTCTTTCTTTCTTTTTGTTACAAACACATCTACTTCATTATTTCTGCTCTTATCTACTACATCAAAAGAATTCACAGTGCTTTTCCTTTATCATTATCTCCTTTACTAGATGTAGAAGTTCTATTTGGACAATTATACTTATAATGACCCTTTTATAACAACCATAACAAATAACTTCGAGAAATATTTCTTTTTGGACCTCTATCTCCTCCCTGAGAACTAAATTCCTTTCCTTGAAGAAGATTAATAGTTAACTGACCCATCTTTTTGATCAGATCTTCATACTCAGTAGATGTACTAGGAGAAATATTTGTGCTCACCGGGAGTGGTTGTGGATTCTGGACCAAAGGTGCTGGTGTAGGCTCTACTTTAGCAACAATTTCTTTGGGCTCCTCTTCCATGCTTTCTTCTTGCCTTCTTGCAATCTCCTTTGCTTGTTCAATGGTAGCTGGGCGGTCATACTTCACTCGTTGTCTGATCTCCGGCTTCATCCCAAGAATGAAGTGCTTACAGAGGAGATTATCCACGCCATTCATCAACCCATCCGCTAGTCCTTCCTTCCGGATCTGGGCATCGAGCTTCCTCCTTAGCTCTAGAACACGAGCATGATAATCCCTTATCTTCTCCTTCTCTCCTTGGGATAGCTTTGTGATCTCGATCATGAGATCTGCATATTTCTGTTGTTCACCAAATTCTTCAAGAAAACTTTCAGTTAATAAATCCCATGAATTTTTCACATTATCACCTAGTGTTTCAAACCACCTAAGTGCTGAACCATCCAAAAAGGTAGGAAAAAATTCAGTCCATTGTTCCCTTCTTATAAGGCCATTACAAATACAAGATCGCTTAAACTCTTGAATGAAAGAAGAAGCATCTTCATTAGATTGAGCTGAAAAAATAGGAATCTTTCCCATTTTCAAAAGTAACCACCGTGAAATACCAACTCACAAGTACAATCAACAAGACTTATGTGTACAAATAATTGGAATCACTATACTAGAAAGTGACTTTACACCTTTCTACAGTAAAATAGAAATGACCACGGTAAACTATGGTAAAACTTGACTTACTGCGGTAAAAACTGACTTTACTGTGGTAAACACTATTCACGGTAAAAAGTGAAGTTACTGCGGTAAATACTATTCACGGTAAAAAGTGAAGTTACTGCGGTAAATACTATTCACGGTAAAAAGTGACTTTACTGATGGTAAATACTATTCCAGCAAAAATGACTTTACCATGGTAACTACTATTCATGGCAAAAATGACTTTACCATGGTAACTACTATGCACAGTAAAAACAAGGTTACCCTCTAATTGATTTTTGACTAAGTGGGAATATCTCTCCAAAAAATCCACCAACGAGGAATGGTCCCGGCAACGGAACCAAAATGTCATCACCAATCCGGCACTATGATAATTCTTCACCGGGAACTCCTCGTGCTATGATTATTTACTAATGCACAACCTTTAGTTTGGTGGATGTAATATGAAACAAAACAACAACATAACACAAGAATACCATCGACTATGATAAGACAGAATGATGACCAATCTGAAATATCAAAATAAATTATAATATTAACATGAAATCATGTTATAATCTCACCCATGAGGTACTTCAAGTGTTATTGACTTCACTTGCCTTTCACCAAGACTATGGGAGAAACTTTACAATTACACCTCTTAATGGCTTCTTCAACACCTTTAAGCGATGGCTTCCTTCGCACACTTCCTACAATATTTCTTACTACTTCCTTCTATGCTAAATGAGGGGGTGGCCTCTCTATTTATAGAACTTCCGGCTTATCCATCTTATCTCTAAGATAGGATAAGAAATCCACTCTGACGAATCATATTCCATACCTTAACTCTTATCTATACATGTAAGCTTATCTTTTAAAATAAGATAAACCTTATCATTTTACATGGGTTCCACATTTTTAGACTTTTTACAAATAAAATACACAAGATATTTATGACCTCACTCCTTGTCCTTATTACCAATATAATATTTCTAATTCCTAATCATGTAGACCCTACTTCTCTAATTACCCAAACTTGACATTTTAACATTACCGGACCACTTACGACAAATATTTACTTTTTACAACATTCCTATTGTACTTTGACTTACCATACTCCACATTATTGGCACACCGTTATCTTATCTTCATCGACGCTACTACTAATTATACTTAACAACATCATATTCCTAATACATACATTGATGAAATAGAAATTACGGAGGAAAATTTTAGTGTCGATAAGTCACCTCGACCATGGGGAGCACCTCGGTCCACGTTGGCATGCAGATGTGGCGGTCTGCGGCCGACCTAGAGATCCATCCTGGAGGCCCGGTGATCCGAGTAAGTTATCTTCTCTTTGCTTTGAGTTAGGATTGCTTTAATTTCCATCTCTCCTTTTGTTTACACTTGTGTTTATCTCTTGTTTTATTTCTAATTCATTTTCTCCTTTGTTTGCAGAGACCGCCGATGAGTGGCGAGACTTGATTCGCAGGGTATGCACCAATACCCTGATGATCCCCATGGAGAGGACCCGTGCAAAGCTATTTGTGGATGCAGGGGAGCCCTCAGCAGCTGCAGACATACTGACATCTTTTCCCCTATCTGGCATGTGGCCAGGATGGTATCGACTCTCCGTACGGAGCTAGCGGGGTATAGGACAGCCGAGCACCTGATGAGGAGTCATTCTTGTGGTGAGACTGGCTGCCCCCTAGGATCCGAGCCCTCTGTGCACTCGAGTGCCGCGTAGCCGGAGTCCTAGGCGTGGGCAACCTTCAGAGGGGTCTCATAGGGATTGAGAAGCCACTTGGCTCTCCTAGATTTTTTTATGATATATTTGTATACTTCCCGGGCTCTTTGAGCGTTTTGACCATGCTTAGCACATTATGGCATTGTACAGGAATTTTGATCATTTATATATATGTATTCCTTTTGGATCGACTCTTGGAATTCATGACTTTTCTTTCATTTCTATTTCCTCATGTGAACTAATGATGTTATGCTTATATTCTTTTAGAATGTATGCAACGGAGAACAAAAGATACAAATGTTTACTTTCTTTTTGTATTTCATGATGCTGATATATGATAATGTAGATACAATGTGATTTTGAATCTTAGTTTCTGTAAGCAATTTTGGATACTTCATATTTGTTTTGGAAAAGTGGTGAAGATAAGCCGGTATGATGAGCAGATAAACCTGCCCCACTCCCAACCCCACGCAACTAGTAAGATGCGAGGGCTCATCACCGAGAGCTGGAAAGGGCACAAGTTATGAAATGTGTTGAAATGATAGTGATGAAAGATAGACAAAGCTTTGGTGGAACCAAATTAGGATGCTACAAGCCTACTCCACTTGAGTGACTCCATAGTTTGGGATGCAACTTGCTTTGCGGTTTATCTAGACTTAGATTCGTAAATGGCCACATGGTAGACAAAATCTGGGTTTTTAGGATTTTTAATTCTCTTAGAATTTTGAACATCCGATTCATTTGTTTTTGACTCAAGACTTTAAGATTTGAATTGTTTGTTTATGACCTTTCACGTTTGTTTGTCAAGAGGACCCCCTACACTTTGCCCCATGCTACTAGTAAGAAGCGTGGGTTTATCACCATGGGCAAGGCATAGGCGAGTAAGGGCATTTCCATCCTTTCCCAACCCTACGTCACTAGTAAGAGACGCAAGCTCATCACCGAAGGTTGGTGGGGCAAGGAAATGTGTAAATTTAAAATATTCTATTTGATTTATACTTGACTTGTTTGTTTAAGTAAAATGTCAGCATGCTCTTACTTCCAAAGAGATATTCATACGGGATAGATGTGACACGGTGAAGCTTTTTTAAACAGACCATAGGCAAGACACTTATCCTTAAGAAGAAACCAAAAGTGAGAACAAACGCATGCAGATCTTGGTATGGTTACCATTAAGACTTTATCATATCTACTTTGTTTGATGAAATGATTCCAAAATAGTTGATGATATCATGGAAATAGAGAAGTATGATTAGAATGTTTATGCCAACAACATCATGAGTTTGTAATGAATTTCTTTGAGAATAAATTCCTTTATCACAAAATTGTATGGAACAAGTGGACAAAATGATTCTAACTATATGAAGATGCAATGTAGATATAACTATACAAGTAGTACTAGTTGCTTATGCATAGAATCATTTGAGGTGTAGGGAATTGACTGTTTCACCAAATTCCTCACCTTCTAACATACATAGGAGATATGCACCATTTCCATAGTCCTTCATGACTCGGTATGGGCCCAACCATTTGGGCCGGAACTTCCTTCCTTTGCCGGTCTTTTTATCGATCCATTGTCTAGCCTTAGAACTAGATCACCTTCATATATGTCGCGTTCATAGAATTTCTTGTTATACTGCTGGCACATCCAGTCAGCATAGACTTTGTGCCACTGTTCAGCATCTAACCTAGCTTCATCTAGGATTTCTAGTTGGGAGAGACGTGCTTCTCTGTATAAGCGTCTTCATCTAGAATCCCTTGTAATGAAATACGGAGACTGGGTATTTCAACCTCAAGCGGGAGAACTGCTTCTACCCCGAATACTAGCGAGAAAGGAGTGGCTCCTGTTGGTGTTCTTATTGAGGTTCGGTGGGCCCATAAGGCCGGATATAACTTCAAATGCCAATCTCGTTTGTTTTCTTTCACCGTTTTAAGAGAATGGCTTTTAATGTTTTGTTTGTCGCCTCAGCTTATCCATTGGCTTGAGGGTAATACAAGGAGGCCGTATGATGGCTTATTTTAAATTTATTACACAATTCACGAACTTCATCATTCTTAAAAGAAGTCCCATTATCTGAGATAATGATTTGCGGGACACCGTACCTGTAAATGATTTGGTTCAAAATGAACTTGGCGATTATAGAACCTCGAGTACAGTAGTAAGAGGCATAGCCTCTACCCACTTGGTAAAATATTCGGTGGCCGTGATTATGAAATTATGGCCATCTGTAGATGAGGGAGAGAATTTCCCTATCAAATCTAGGCCCCACGTAGAAAAGGGCCATGGAGTAGCGATTGGTTGTAGAGCTTGTGCCGGCATGTGAATCTCATGGGAGAATTCTTGGCACTTATGACACCTTCGTACAAACTCTACTTGCATCGTGTTCTAGAGTAGGCCAGAAATAGCCCATCCGATGTATTTTACGAGTGGTGGCATGGCCACCGAAGTGGCCTCCACACATTCCACTATGAGATTCGTGGAGAATCTTCTTGGATTCTTCTGTGTCGACACATCTTAGAAGCATTCCATCGAATGCTTTTCGATAGAGCACTTGCTCTATAATGACGTATTTAGCTACGATAATGCATAAACACCTTATTTGTTGTGGTGTAACACCTTCTGGATATGTATGGTCCATGATATAATTAATAATATCAATATACCAAGGACACTCAGAGATAGAAGGTCGGGTTTCGATGTAGTATACGCATTCATCGGAAAGTCCAGATCTACTAGATTACCTCCGTCTAGTGGGTTATCAGCTAACCAATCCATGATGATTTGTCCTTTAACGGACTTTTGATTTACAAATGTTAGTTTGAACTCCCCCATTAAGGTTATAAAGCGTCCAACCTTTTTAGATAAGGACCCTTGCGTGAGGAAAGTTCGTAAATGCTCTGTCTTTACAATGACCTTTGTTTCTTGATTTAACATGTAATGTCTTAAGCGTTTGGTTGCAAAGACTATGGCGAGGCATTCTCGTTCTCTTGCTAGTCGAGCAATGTCCAAAATGAAATAGATCACACGTTCTCTCTTGTCATCGTCTTCTTGAGCCAACATACAGGCTAGCGAGACATTGGTAGCTCACGAATATAAAATTAACAAGCGATCCGGCTTAGGTGGCATTAGCGTAGGTGGTGATAACAAGAAATGCTTAACTGCGTTGAAAGCTTCATTGTAGTCTTCGGTCCAATCAATGCTATAATCTTTCTTGAGTAGATTGTTGATTGGATGAATGGCGAAACTTAAGTCCGGGATGAATCTCCGATTGCACCAAGTTTTCCGAGAAATGACCTGATTCCAGATTCATCCGAAGGTGGGACCATTTCGAGAACAACCTTAATTTTGGTTGGGTCAACATCGATCCTGCGTGATGATATAATGTAACCTAGGAGCTTCCCTCCTGTTACACCAAAGACGCATTTTTCTAGATTTAGCGTGACTCCGTATTCTATCAGACGTGAAAGAATGACGCGAAGCACTTCCGATGGTCACAATGCTTCTTGGCCTTGGCCAACAAGTCATCTACGTAGGATTCCACAATTTTATGAATAAGATCATGAAATATATACGTCATAGCCCGCTGGTATGTAGCGCCAACGTTCTTGAGTCCGAATGGCATAACAACATAGCAATAGGTTCCCCAAGGAGTTATAAACGTGGTTTTAGCTTGATCTTGTTCGGATATTCTGATTTGATTGTATCCCGAGAATCCATCCATGAGAGACAAAATCTCAAATCCAACTGTTGCATCAACAATGACGTCTATGGATGGTAATGGGAAGTCATCTTTAGGACATGCCTTGTTAATGTCTCGGAAGTCTATGCAGATGCGTATCTTTCCCATTCTTTTTGAGAACCGAATGATATTAGATACCCACTGAGAGTAATCGACTGGTTTGATGAATCCTACTTGGAGGAGTTTTATTACCTCCTCTTTTACCATGAGAGCTACCTTGGGTTTCATTGGTCTTGATTTTTGTTTAATCGGTTTTGCATCTGATTTAGTGATGAGGTTGTGTACCGCAATGTGTGGTGCAACCCCTGTCATTTCTTTATAATTAAATGCAAAAGCCTTCTGATGTTCCTTGAGGATTTGAGTGTGTATTTCTACTTCCGATGGAGTTAACGAGGATCCTAACTTCAATATCCTTGGTTCATCTTCCGTTCCGATATTAATATCAATTGTTTCTTCGATTAGAGAAGCGTTACCTTCTTCAAACTCAGGCAGGGCTGGAGGTAATTCCAGATCGTCTCTATTTTCGACTGTGTATATGCTAAGTTCCTTTTGTGGGGGAAGCTCTATCATGGGATTTCCAAGTAGGAGGATGAATGCGGGATTAAGGATAAATCTACCACGTGATGGGTGAGATGTAACGCCGCATAGGCGTTTAAGAAATCAAGAGTGGTTGTATCACTATCAATGTGGTTTAGGATAGTAGATTTGTTCTCATCTCTGTTTGTTAGAAGAAGGTTTGACATTGTTTTCACGAATGGTTCTGTATGAAGGGATACCATGAAACGGTGTCCTCTAACTTACTGTTTGGAGTAAAGCGTGATGCTGAGGTTGCTATTGAATCGGCGAGAAGATTTTGTTCTCGTGGGATTGCTTCAATTGATATGAAGTCAAACTCCTTGCTTAAATTCAGTACAACTATTTTGTAGAGTCTGTAAGTGCTCGACTCTGGTTTCATACACCTCAGAGACTTGGTTTGCTACCAATTGCGAGTCTCCTAACACTCTGATGTTATCAACACCGATTCTCTTAGCTAAGATGAGGCCAAGGAGGAGGGCTTCATACTCAACGGCACGTTGTTTGTGCATTCAAAATTTAGTTTAAAGGAAAATGGTAGGACTTTTCCCTCGGGAGAAGTAAGGATTACACCTGCCCCAGCTCCGTAATGACATCTAGCTCCATCAAAATGGAGAGTCCAATACTTAGCTAGGGAATATGGGCGCTGGGATATTTGTTGTGTTAACATCCTCTACCTCTACCATGCAGAGATCCACTATTGGAAGAGAACCAACACCTAGGGTAGATCCCATGCCTACAAAATCAAATGGTAGGAACATTGGTAGATCTTGTTCTAGCAATTCAACAATTTTTTAGTAGTTCCTAATGATATTGTTTCTACAATGTTAGCCTCATCTTTGAGGGATGGGATCGTCTTGACTAGGCTCATAGTTTCAAGATCTGTCAGGGTACCAACTTTTCTTCTGGTTTTGCATCGGTGGGTTTATTAAGTTGGTTTGTTGGGAGTTCAAACTCCGAGTGCATGCCTGGTCTTCTTCTTTAAGTCAGCCTAGGTGTATATCGAATGGTTTTGGATCACCTTTGGCTACGAACACCTTTCCTAAATGCAAGAATCTTACTTCTTGAAATAACGTAGAAGGGATTGCCTTCATACGGTGTATCCATGGTCGTGAGGATCATATTATAGTTAGTTTCCCGATCTATAATATAAAACTCAGTCAGGATTGTTTTGGGTCCTAAGGTGACCGGTAGTATTATAGTTCCAATTGAAGTGGCTTTAAGGCTGTCATAGCCTCTTAGTGTATTTCGAGTCGTGGAACAATTTGTTTCTCCATACCCTAGCTTTTGAAGGAAAGAAAAGGGGACTATATTAACTGCTGCCCCATCATCAACCATCGCACGTTTCACATAATTGTTATAAACCCATACTTGCAAGTGTAAGGCCGGATCACCTCGGCGTGTGATCTCAGCATCTGTTGGCATTTTGTTTATTTTGAATATGAATTCGACATCCCTATCCGGCTGTCCCGGAGGATGGATATCAAAGTCTACATGGTTTACCTTGTGTTTCGGGAGGTGGAGTGATGTTAATTAAATGACCTAAGCCTAATGCCTCTAAAAGAGCAGCCCTGTGAGTAGGGGAGTTCTTTAATAAATCCAAAAAGGAGATGTGCGAGAAGGTTTTTGTTAGATCATTAATTAAATCAGTAAGCACCTACGGGCTTTATTAATACTTGTTGGATATTGTCTATTTCTAGTGGGTAGCTTGGACTTAGCTGAGAGGAATACTCTCGTGTCCTTGTTATAGCTTCTACGGGTAGTTCGGCATCTAACTCCACTAAACCGACTATCTTGGTCGTGGCTGACTTCCTAATATGGCGCAACTAATGGATTCAGTGAAGTTGAGGCTTCATGATCATTGTTTCCTGTAATTACACCCTTGTTTGTCCCATTTGGATTTAACTTGTTATTGTTGTGATTTGGGAGTGGATCATTGAAGATCTTGAGGGGTGCATTTTGAGGGGAAACTACCCTGTAAAAGTATTTGGTGCTGGTGATGTAGGATCTGCCAAGAACATATCTATAAAAAGTTGTCTTTGTTCCTCTGGCAAACGTTGCATGAATTTATTGTAGTCACGACACGTTCTAGTGTCATGGCCTCGAATTTTGTGGAAACCACAATATGAGTTAGGATTGTAATTCCTAGTTTGTTGGCTTGGTGTATATTGTGGCCTAAAACTCTGATCAAACCATTGCCTATTAGGATTAAAATTTTGCATTTGTTGTTTTGGTTTGAATTCTGGTTTTGATACCCAGTTGAATTTTGGTTTGGACCTCGTGTAGGGTTTCACGCCATTGTTGTTGTTGTTGTTGTTGTTGTGGATGATTAAAATCCACTGTATTGATTGTTGGGGTAAATTTGTTGTTTCGTTGGTTGTTCATTAGTGGTGGAGTATTCACAACATTTACCTTTTAACCTCGATCAAGCTACTCCATCTGTCATTATCACTCCACATTTTTATTAAGGATTTTAGGTCCTTGATTGATATTGTGGTAGTAGGATAAGTTGTAGTGTTCTCGTTAGAGGTGATTAACCTCCCATTTGTCTCCATATGTCTTACGACCACTATCTATTGCCACTTGATCTATTCGAGAGCGCTCTCAAGTACTTCATCGTAAGTTCTTAGTGGGAACTTTTGGACTTCTTCCTTCACTTCTCTAGCTGAGAGAATGAAGGAATAAATCACATAGTTCCATCTGATCCATATTTGGAGCACTTACCGAAGAATAAAGAACTGTACACCACCTCTGGATGAAATGGGCGACAGATTCATTGTGTTCTTGCTTAATGTGCAAGAATTCCCTGATTCCTGTTCTTAATAGTTTGTTCATGTCAAATGCCTTGATGAACTCTGAAACGAGTTGCTTGAATGAATGGATGGAAGCCTCAGGTATTCTATAATACCAATCGAGAGCGATGCCTTCCAAGGTTTTGGGAATATTTTAGCAACAACCCCATCCCAAGGGAGTAATTCTCGAATGGCTATAGCGTAAGCCTTGATATGTGCATTCGGATCTCCCTCACCTTTGTATTTGGGCAAATCGGGAAGAGGTCTTGGAAGCATGATGCTTCGTATGGTGAAATCTAAGGGCTCTTTCAAATATTCTGAGTAAGTCCCTATCGCATATGTTTCACCATTGATGGTGCCTGCTGAGGGAGTGGCGGTGGAATGGGTTGTTGACATGGCATTGCATATGCGTTGGTAGGAGCATAAGGAAACCCCTGTGGTTGAGTAAAATGCTACCAGAGAGGAGAACATATCCCCTTGTGGTGATTTGGAATACATGTTTAAGTATGAAGGGGTATTGTCCAAGAATGGATTATTTTGTACTAGACCGGGAGGTGTCAGAATGGTGTTAGAAATGGTGGTTCTTGTTGGGGTTTGTTGTGAATACTGAGGGGTCATGCCTAACGTGCCTATTCCTGTGAGGAGGTCTATTTGGCTAGGATTAGAATTTCCTGCCTGCATGAGTTGAGAATGGTGATTTTCCTGAGCAAGTTCTAACCCCCTCACTTTTCTACTAATGTTGAAATGACTTCATTTGGTGAAGTCACGGTATTTTTCCTTAGCGGTGTTTGTTGTATATCATGGTGTTGTATAGGCATGTGATATCCTGCTATGAATTGATCACTTCCTACAAGTTTCCCCGAGGGAATTTCCTATATGTAGTGGCATGGAGGTATTTTCTTGAAAAGAGACCTCAGGTTGTGTTTGTAAACCTCCTATAGGTGGGTACATACTTTGAGAACGTTGTTCATTCCTAGCATAACGTACCGAATGTTCATCATCTAAACCTAGGTATGGGTCTGATTGTCTACTAATTTGTGGTCTAAGTAGTATCTGAGGAGATGAACCAGATTCTCCTATGAACGTCATATTGTTCGAGCCTGAAGGCTCTGTTTGTTGTGTTTGAGTGAGCTGATCCAACTCCTCTGTTTGGAAAGATGAGCTATATCTGACCCTTGGAGTTTGTGTTGATAATTGGTTATTTGAATAGTTGTCACCCCATACCGAGAGTGAGGGTGATGATTGTCTATTCAGTTGAGCATAGTATGCCTCAAGACCTAAGAGAGGTCTACCATATGCATCGAATCCCGACATATTCGGGGGGTATATGAATACCCGTAGAATAATGGGAAGGAGCGAAGGTGATGGTGAAAGCTGATGAGGTAGTAAAGATGAAAAAGTTGTTTAATTTCAAAAAAACCAATGAGGTAGAAATATGACTAATGACTGTTGTAGAAAGTTCACATCGGTTCACCAATTTTGTACGATGGAAAAGTGACAAGCGAGCGTGGGAATCTACAAGTAACTTTTCCTCACACCCGACCTCCCGAGGTCGTGCCGAGACAGCCGGTGGGGATTGAATATGCATGGGATGCAGACAAACTAGTTAGGCAATCTGATGTCTTCGACGCACACTAGTGGAAATTGTGAATCTAAGGCAAAGAAGGCCCTCCTAACCTGAACTGGTGTGATAGATCGATCGCAAGGATGACTGCTCGAAGGCTCCAATCAATATCGAGCTCTGGCGTGATTCGGTCTATGGGTTGTGGAATACGTGGAAAATGACCTAGGATAGTTTCGTGTATGTTTCTCCGATAAGGTCATAGGGTGGATGGTAAATATAATTGACTCTATGGGTGATTCTCTGGCCTAGTCCAGAACTCCTTAGCTTTGTTAGCTGCTATGTCTAACAAGGATAACTGTTCAATGATGATAGGTGGAAGTGGAGTAGATCTGAATACTAATGTACGTAGGCCAACATCTATGTCTGATTCACCTATGGATTCGTTGGGTTGTGGGATTTGTGGGTCACAACCATAGATTCATGGTTGTTGTGGTCCTGCTATGGTCATGTGTGAATCAATCCCTAATCCCTAGTATCCAATAGTCATATGCTTTTTCAGCCTCTATATTTAGAATTATCAATTGTGTGATCTTTTTAGAGTATCTCACAGGCATTCGTGTAACCTGAATTCTTAAGCTGGTATCTATATCTGTGAGAGTGTCTCCTATGTCTGGCATGGGACCAAAGGATCACAACCGAATGTTTTCTCTCTTTCAAACCCTTCCACAGTCATGTGGATATATATCTAGGGTAATCTATAGTTTGGTTGATTTGACCAAAACGTGTGTGCTTGGTCGTCTTCTATGTTTAACCCGTGTAATCGGGGCTGATTTGTTGTAAGTTTACCGTTGTTCGAAAGACTTGGATCCTAAGATTCTGATCTATATCAGTTATTTCTGTGATGAGATTGGGTTGGGGCACGATTGGCTCGAATATGTATTCTCTGGGCTCTCTAGGTCCCGTGATTGTCATACAAAAGCAACAACGTAAACTAAATGCAGAAAAGTGAAATTAACTATGTAAAGTGTATCTATAGCATATATGACTTCTCTATTTTTTGTATTTTTCTGATGAATTTATATGAATGAAATTGAAGGAGCAACTATTTTAATATATCTAGAAATTGACAATTAATCTAATGACAAATTTAAAACAAACAAAGCAACCGAGTATAGCTACTTTCCTGTGCAGTTGTAAATCTATTCTAAATAATGAAATAACTGATCTAATCTATTTGAAAGACTCTCGATCCTACCTCAGAAGTGAGGAATGAATCATAGTTCTCAGAAACTATCAATCCCCACAACTTCCCTAGCAATATCAAAAGTAAAATTGACTGAAATAAAGTGATTGGCTACTCTATTTGATATGCTTCTAATTAGAACTTTGAAAGCTAGAACCTGGATTCTGCAGAACAATGGCAAATCCGATGGTGTGTGTGATTTTGTCCCCTCAGTGTGATCTCCTCGCTCCTTCGTGCTCACGTGGATCCAGAAAAGCGTGTAATGCTAGCATCAACAGAAGTAGATATTGGGACAAAGGCAGCTTAGGATACAGACTGAATACAATGCGAGTAGGAGAGAGATAGCGCAAGAGTACAGAGCTTGGCTTATGCAATTCCTAGCGGGATTTATTATGAGTCATGCAACATAAAACATCCGAACTCTGAAACTATCCTGTTTGAAGAACAAAACCTGTAACTTTAATGGCTTCCTATTGAAAACAAACTATCCTATTCCAATTGATTTGGATGAAGATATAACAACATTTTCACACAAGATGGATATGTGGCTTCCTAACAACAAAACAACACTAACTAGGCATGCAATGAATGAAACTAAGAATTCTAAGAAAAAATGAAAGACTAATCTATTGCAATGAGAAATTCAGAGGCAAATTTGAGGGGCCATTTGCTTGAGCACAAGCCAACTATTTATAGCATTTGCATTTACCCAAGGTAAAAACCAAATTGATCTCTTAAACTATAAACAATGGCAAAACACTATTCCAGGGAACCAAAATCATTAATGCAAGCCCAAGGTGGTGAAAAAAGTTGGTAAACGTTGAAATTTACGTGAGTCATGTTAAAAGAGCATTATGGAAAATGCGTGAAGGACCGCCACCCTGCAGGGCGGCGGTTACAGGACCGCCGCCGCCCTGTCTAGCGGCGGCGCCACGGCAGGGTGGCGGTTTCAGAATCAAGAGCAAAAGGCAAAGAAAAGAGGGGAAAAGGGAAAAAAAAAGCACGCAGGGGCTAAGCGGGGCATGCGGGATGATAACGCATACTTGAGAGCTTTTCCGGATCCCGAACACCTTGCGAGGAGACCTGTATCATCATTGGGGCACGTGTTACGTTGTTCCCGATAGTGCAAGACTACCTAAATTTTGGGTACATACATATTACCCCCTCGAGAAGCATTTTAGCCATGAAGAGGCGTAAAATGGTGGGTCCGAGTATGGCGGTCCCGAAATGGGAAGTTAGAAGTTATACCTGACACGTCCATGTGTCGAATGACGCCATCCAAAATTCCCGCCACCTGCAAAATGAAAAGAGAACTCAAGTGCAGATAGACAAAATAGATTGGAAAATAAATACTAAAATAATATGAAATGAGGAATGTACCATTTGTGCGGGGGTAAGAACTTACCTCCGTCGGTGCTCCAAACCTATGAAAAGGGAATTTAAGACAAGTCAGTTGCTATATATATGAAAGTGGGCCCATTTTCCTATTCATTTGCGCGTGTTGATTTGATTGATTCTTGAGCTCTGGGACCCACGGTGACGGTTTCTTACGAGAGTAGAGTCAAAACGTTCGTGACGAGATAGCGATCATGCCTCCGCGAGCAGATCATCGACCCATGAGATCACAAGTTAGTTTTCTTCAATTTATCATTTTTACCCCAAAATTTTAAATGCTAAAATCTTTGTCATGGGGGTTATTTTTGAAAATGTTAGGTTCAAAAGGTCCATCTAGGGGGGGCACCTACTGGGTAGGCTTTGTTTTTAGTTAAAATGGTCCTTTTTCATGTTTTTGGCCTTTTTAAGTTATAAACCCATGGGTTTTCGGGACATGATCACCACCCCGAACAGGGGCGGCGGTTATGTGACGACCGCCCTGTTCAGGCGGCGGCGGTTACAAGACCACCACCTTTAAGGCGGCGGTTGCATGAAACCGCCACCCTGCTCAGGGCGGTGGTTCTTCACAGAATGTCAAAAGAACACTTGTTTGAGATTGTTTTTGCATTTTTAGCATTTCTATGTGTTTTCATGATTTTTCTAATGTCATTTGGATGCTAACTTGCTTTGTTTTGTGTGTTTTTGGGTGTATGCAGGTGAGAGAGGAGTACATTCTGGTGGAGCCGAGAGAGGGAGTGTGACTGGCTCCCAGCAGTGCTAGATGCCCTTTCACAGGACGAGCAGGATACTCTTCAGAGGGCTGGTATACTACGTATATCACGGGTTCCACATGTTGCACCATCCAGTCACATACTCTGTGACTTATTTTCCTACTGGGATGCTGATCGAACACCTTCCGATTACCAGGGGTCCGAGGTGAGTGGACCATCACTTTGGAGGATGTTTACCATATCCTGGGGGTCCCGATCATCGGAGACGACTCACCCTTGAGACAACAGGTTCACGGGCCCAGATAGCACAATGGGCTTCTTACATGGGAGATGCAGTCATCTCCACGGGTTCAAAGAAGGGGGTCAGAGTTCGGTCTATTCCTAGTTTTCCCATCCCCTTGATTCGCTAGGCCATTATGGGGATCCTTGCCTCGAGATTGATCGGGGACAAGGGAGGAGACACACTACTATATTGTTGGTCCCCATCATTGCACAGATCGAGGGACATGGCCGGATTTACCTGGGGGAGCAGATATACTTGGGACTACCTACCATGACTTATACAGGGTAGTCCACTTACAGGGGCAGTCTTTGAGCCACCCGACCCTGGTTATGAGTTGGGTTTACGAGCGCTTCATCCCTTATGGCAGAGGTGTAGAGGTGACAGATCCCGGAGCTGTGAGGGCAGCCAGATGGATAGATATGTCGGTGCTCAGAGCACCTCATCAGCCAGTTGCTTCTCTGACCACCGATGACATGGAGGCCACACCATATCAGGCCATGGCAGGCTTATGGGGCGAGGAGGCTCTTACTTTGATCTCCTACTCCACCACAGGGTAGCTCATTGACAGAGTAGGGCGAGTGGAGATACACCCCTTTGGCCGAGTTCCTCAGCAGTTTGGCCTACCTTACATGGGCATGCTTCCCCCGGTAGTGCCAGTATATAGGTCAGTTCGAGAGGCCAGAGGGGGTCCTAGAGGCCGGGGTTGGATAGTTGTTACCCCTAGCATTCCTATTACAGCTAGGCGGGTAGTACGTGCCCGAGGGAGAGCCAGGTGCTCCTCAGGCACCCTTACTTCAGATTGCCACCGGTCTTGCTCCCATAGCGATGACCCCATCGACATAGACTCTGAGTCCGAGGAGTTCACAGGGGGAGAGACAAAGGAGGAGACTAAGGAGGATAGTGATCCTAAGTGGCATGACACTCAGGATATCATGCAGGCAGAGAGGGCAGAGCAGAGTGCAGAGAGAGTGACTCTGGTTTCAGAGGAGCCACTCTCCCAGGGCCATGGTGGGGAGGATGAGTCCATTGTAGGATGCTATGTCACTCCAGCCACGGGGGGAGCACCTCAGTCAGCGGCATCCGTGGCGGGTGCTGACCCTAGAGATCCATCCTAGAGGCCCGGTGATCCGAGTAAGTTATCTTCTTTTGCTTTGAATTAGGATTGATTTAATTGCCATCTCTCCTTTTTTACACTTTTGTTTATCTCTTGTTTTATTTCTAATTCATTTTCTCCTTTGTTTCAAGAGACCGCCGATGAGTGGCGAGACTTGATTCATAGGGTATGCACCAATACCCTGATGATCCCCATGGAGAGGACCCGTGTAGAGCTGTTCGTGGATGCAGGGGAGCCCTCAAGAGCCTGTGCAGACATGCGACATCTTTTCCCCTGTCTGGCATGTGGCCAGGATGGTATCGACTCTCCGTACGGAGCTAGCAGGGTATAGGATAGCCGAGCGCCTGATGAGGAGTCATTCTCATGGCGAGACTGCGGCTGCCCCTTGGGATCCTGAGCCCTCCATGCACTCAGAGTGCCGGCATAGCCGAGTCCTAGGCGTGGGCGTGCACCTTCAGAGGGGTCTCATAGGGATTGAGAAGCCACTTGGCTCTCCTAGATTTTTGTATGATATTTTTGTATACTTCCCGGCTCTTTGAGCATTTTGACCATGCTTAGCGCATGATGGCATTGTACAGAATTTTGATCATTTATATATATATATTCCTTTTGGATCAGACTCTTGGCATTTATGGTTTTGCTTTCATTTCCGTTTCCTCATGTGAACTATGATGTTATGCTTATATGCTTTTTAGAATGTATGCAATGGAGAACAAATGATACAAATGTTTACTTTCTTTTTGTATTTCATGATGTTGATATATGATAATGTAGATACAATGTGATTTTGAATCTTAGTTTTTTAAGCAATTTTGATACTTCATATTTGTTTTGGCAAAGTGGTGAAGATAAGCTGGTATGATGAGCAGATAAACTTGCCCCTACTCCTAACCCCACGCAACTAGTAAGATGCGAGGGCTCATCACCGAGAGCTAGAAAGGGCACAAGTTATGAAATGTGTTGAAATGATAGTGATGAAAGATAGACAAAGCTTTGGTGGAACCAAATTAGGATGCTACAAGCCTACTCTACTTGAGTGACTCCATAGTTTGGGATGCAACTTGCTTTGTGGTTTATCTAGACTTAGATCCGTAGATGGCCACATGGTAGACAAAATCTGGGTTTTAGGATTTTTAATTCTCTTGGAATTTTGGACATCCGATTCATTTGTTTTTGACTCAAGACTTCAAGATTTGAATTGTTTGTTTATGACCTTTCACGTTTGTTTGTCAAGAGGACCCCCTACACCTTGCCCCATGCTACTAGTAAGAAGCGTGGGTTTATCACCATGGGCAAGGCATAGGTGAGTAAGGGCATTTCCATCCTTTCCCAACCCTACATCACTAGTAAGAGACGCAAGCTCATCACCAAAGGTTGGTGGGGCAAGGAAATGTGTAAATTTAAAATTTTTGTTTGATTTATACTTGACTTGTTTGTTTGAGTAAAATTTCAGCATGCTCTTACTTCCAAAGAGATATTCATACGGGATAGATGTGACACAATGAAGCTTCTAGAATAGACCATAGGCAAGACACCTATCCTAAGAAGAAACCAAAAGTGAGAACAAGCATGCAGATCTTGGTATGGTTACCATTAAGACTTTGTCATATCTAGCTTTGTTTGATGAAATGATTCCAAAATAGTTGATGATATCATGGAAATAGAGAAGTATGATTAGAGTGTTTATGCCAACAACATCATGAGTTTGTAATGAATTGCTTTGAGAATAAATTCCTTGATCACAAAATTGTACAAAACAAGTGGACAAAATGATCCTAACTATATGAAGATGCAATGTAGATATAACTATACAAGTAGTACTAGTTTCTTACACGTAGAATCGTTTGAGGTGTAGGGAATTGACTATTTCACCAAATTCCTCACCTTCTAGTGTGCATAGGAGATATGCACCATTTCCATAGTCCTTCATGACTCGGTATGGGCCCAACCATTTGGGCCGGAACTTCCTTCCTTCGCCGGTCTTTTTGTCGATCCGGTTGTCTAGCCTTAGAACTAGATCACCTTCATATATGTCTCATTCATAGAATTTCTTGTTATACTACTGGCACATCCAGTTAGCATAGACTCTGTGCCGCTGTTCAGCATCTAACCTAGCTTCATCTAGGCTTTCTAGTTGGGAGAGACGTGCTTCTCTGTAAGCGTCTTCATCTAGAATCCCTTGTAATGAGATATAGAGACTGGGTATTTCAACCTCGAGCGGAGAACTGCTTCTGCCCCGAATACCAGCGAGAAAGGAGTGGCTCTGTTGGTGTTCTTATTGAGGTTCGGTGGGCCCATAAGGCCGGATATAACTTCAAATGCCAATCTCATTTGTTTTCTTTCACCATTTTAAGGAGAATGGCTTTTAATGTTTTGTTTGTTGCCTCAGCTTGTCCATTGGCTTGAGGGTAATACAAGAGGCCGTATGATGGCTTATTTTAAATTTATTACATAATTCATGAACTTCATCATTCTTAAAAGAAGTCCCATTATCTGAGATAATGATTTGCAAGACACCGTACTTACAAATGATTTGGTTCAAAATGAACTTGGCGATTACAGAACCCGACACAGTAGTAAGAGGCATGGCCTCTACCCACTTGGTAAAATATTCGGTGGCCATGATTATGAAATTATGGCCATCTCAGAGATGAGGGAGAGAATTTCCTATCAAATCTAGGCCCCACGTAGAAAAGGGCCATGGAGTAAAGATTTGTTGTAGAGCTTGTGCCGGCATGTGAATCTCATGGGAGAATTCTTGGCACTTATGACACCTTCGTACAAACTCTACTGCGTCGTGTTCTAGAGTAGGCCAGAAATAGCCCATCCGATGTATTTTACGAGTGGTGGCATGGCCACCAAAGTGGCCTCCACACATTCCACTGTGAGATTAGTGGAGAATCTTCTTGGATTCTTCTGTGTTGACACATCTTAGAAGCATTCCATCGAATGCTTTTTGATAGAGAACTTTCTATATGATGACGTATTTAGCTACATAATGCGTAAATGCCTTTTTGTTGTAGATGTAGCACCTTCTGGATATGTATGGTCCATGATATAATTAATAATATCAGTGTACCAAGGACACTCGAGAGATAGAAGGTCTCAATTTCGATGTAGTATATGTACTCATCGGGAAAGTCCAGATTTACTAGATCACCTCCGTCTAATGGATTATCAGCAAACCAATCCATGATGATTTGTCCTTTAAAGACTTTTGATTTACAAACGTTAGTTTGAACTCCCCCATTAAGGTTATAAAGCGTCCAGCCTTTTTAGATAAGGACCCTTGTGTGAGGAAAGTTCGTAAATGCTCTGTCTTTACAATGACCTTTGTTTCTTGATTTAACATGTAATGTCTTAAGCATTTTGTTGTAAAGACTATGGCGAGGCATTCTCATTCTGCCTATGTATAACATGTTTCATAGTCGAGCAATGTCGGCTAATGAAATAGATCACACGTTCTCTCATGTCATCATCTTATTGAGCCAACATACAAGCTAGCGAGACATTGGTAGCTCGCGAATATAAAATTAACGAGCGATCCGACTAATGTGGCATTAGCATAGGTGGTGATAACAAGAAATGCTTAACTGCGTTGAAAGCTTCATTGTAGTATTTCGGTCCAATCAATGCTATAATCTTTCTTGAGTAGATTGTTGATTGGATGAATGGCAAAACTTAAGTCTGGGATGAATCTCTGGATTGCACCAAGTTTTCCGAGAAATGACCTGATTCTAGATTCATCCGAAGGTGGGACCATTTCGAGAACAACCTTAATTTTGGTTGGGTCAACATCGATCCCTCATGACGATATAATGTAACCTAGGAGCTTTCCTCCTATTACACCAAAGACGCATTTTTCTGGATTTAGGTGACTCCGTATTCTATCAGACGTGAAAGAATGACGCTGAAGCACTTCCGGATGGTCACAACGCTTCTTGGCCTTGGCAACAAGTCATCTACATAGGATTCCACAATTTTATGAATAAGATCATGAAATATATACGTCATAGCCTCACTGTATGTAGCGCCAGCGTTCTTGAGTCCGAATGGCATAACAACATAGCAATAGGTTCCCCAAGGAGTTATAAACGTGGTTTTAGCTTGATCTTGTTTGGATATTCTGATTTGATTGTATCCCGAGAATCCATCCATGAGAGATAAAAGCTCAAATCTAGTTGTTGCATCAACAATGACGTCTATGGATGGTAATGGGAAGTAGTCTTAGGACATGCCTTGTTAATGTCTCGGAAGTCTATGCAGATGCGTATATTTCCATTCTTTTTGAGAACTGAACGATATTAGATACCCACTGAGAGTAATCGACTGGTTTGATGAATCCTACTTGGAGGAGTTTTATTACCTCCTCTTTTACCATGAGAGCTACCTTGGGTTTCATTGGTCTTGATTTTTGTTTAATCGGTTTTGCATCTGATTTAGTGACGAGGTTATGCACCGTAATGTGTGGTGCAACCCTGTCATTTCCTTATAATTAAATGCAAAATCCTTCTGATGTTCCTTGAGGATCCAAGTGTGTATTTCTACTTCTAATGGAGTTAACGAGGATCCTAACTTCAATATCCTTGGTTCATCTTCCGTTCCGATATTAATATTGATTGTTTTTTGAATTAGAGAAGCGTTACCTTCTTCAAACTCAAAGTGGGGCTAGAGGTAATTCCAGATTGTCTCTATTTTATGCTATATGTTTCCTTTTGTGGGGAAGCTCTGTCATGGGATTTCCGAAGTAGTAGGATGAATGCGGGATTAAGTATAAATCTACCACGTGATGGGTGAGATGTAACGCCGCATAGGCGTTTAAGAAATCAAAAGTGGTTTATCACTATCAATGTGGTTTAGGATATTAGATTTGTTCTCATCTCTATTCGTTAAAGAGAGGTTTGACATTGTTTTCATGAACGGTTCTATACGAAGGGATACCATGAAACGGTGTCCTCCAACTTATTGTTTGGAGTAAAGCGTGACGCTAAGGTTGCTATTGAATCGGAGAAATATTTTGTTCTCATGGGATTGCTTCAATTGATATGAAGTCAAAATCCTTTCTTAAATTCAATATAACTGTTTTTTGTAGAGTTGTAAGTGCTCGGCTTTGGTTTCATACATCTCAGCAACTTGGTTTGCTACCAATTGTGAGTCTCCTAACACTCTGATGTTATCAACACCGATTCTCTTAGCTAAGATGAGGCCAAGGAGGAGGGCTTCATACTCAGCGCCATTGTTTGTGCATTCGAAATTTAGTTTAAAGGAAAATGGTAGGACTTTTCCTCGGGAGAAGTAAGGATTACACCTGCCCCAGCTCCGTAACGACATTTAGCTCCATCAAAATGGAGAGTCCAATACTTAGCTAGGAATATGGGCGCTGGGATATTTGTTGTGTTAACATCTCTACCTCTATCATGTAGAGATCCACTATTGGAAGAGAGCCAACACCTAGGGTAGATCCCATGCCTACAGAATCAAATGGTAGGAACATTGGTAGATCCTGTTCTAGCAATTCAACAATTTTTGCAGTAGTTCCTAATGATACTATTTCTACAATGTTAGCCTCATCCTTGAGGGCTGGGATCATCTTGACTAGGCTCATAGTTTCAAGATCTGTCGTAGGTACCAACTTTTCTTCTGGTTTTGCGTCAGTGGGTTTATTAAGTTGGTTTGTTGGGAGTTCAAACTCCGAGTGCATGCCTGGTCTTCTCTTTAAGTCAGCCAGGTGTATATCGAATGGTTTTGGATCACCTTTGGCCATGAACACCTTTCCTAAATGTAAGAATCTTACTTCTTGAAATAACGTAGAAGGGATAGCCTTCATACGGTGTATCCATGGTCGGCCGAGAATCATATTATAATTAGTTTCCCAATCTATAATATAAAACTCAGTCAGGATTGTTTTGGGTCCTAAGGTGACCGGTAGTATTATAGTTCCAATTGAAGTGGCTTTAAGGCTGTCATAGCCTCTTAGTGTATTTCAGTCGTGGAACAATTGGTTTCTCCATACCCTAGCTTTTGAAGGAAAGAAAAGGGGACTATATTAACTGCTGCCCCATCACACACCATCGCGCGTTTCACATAATTATTATAAACCCATACTTGCAAGTGTAAGGATGGATCACTCGCATGTGACCTCAAAGATCTCGTTGGCATTTTGTTTATTTCAAATATGAATTCGACATCCCTATCCGGCTGTCCCAGAGGATGGATATCAAAGTCTACATGGTTTACCTGTGTTTCGGGAGGTGGAGTGATGTTAATTAAATGACCTAAGCCTAATGCCTCTAAAAGAGTAGCCTATGAGCAGGGGAGTTCTTCAATAAATCCAAAAAGGAGATGTGCGAGAAGGTTTTTGTTAGATCATTAATTAAATCGTAAGCACCCACGGGCTTTATTAATACTTGTTGGATATTGTCTATTTCTAGCGGGTAGCTTGGACTTAGCTAAGAGGAATATTCTCGTGTCCTTGTTACAGCTTCTACGGGTAGTTCAACGTCTAACTCCACTAAACCAACTATCTTGGGTCGTGGTTGACTTCCTAATTGTGACGCAACTAATGGATTTAGTGAAGTTGAGGCTTCATGATCATTGTTTCCTGTAATTACACCCTTGTTTGCCCCATTTGGGTTTAACTTGTTATTGTTGTGATTTGGGAGCGGATCATTGAAGATCTTGAGGGGTGCATTTTGAGGGAAACTACCCCTGAAAAGTATTTGTGCTTTGTGATGTAGGATCTGCCAAGAACATATCTATGAAAAGTTGTCTTTGTTCCTCTAGCAAACGTTGCATGAATTTATTGTAGTCACGGCACGTTCTAGTGTCATGGCCCTAAATTTTGTGGAAACCACAATACGAGTTAGGATTGTAATTCCTAGTTTGTTGGCTTGGTGTATATTGTGGCCCAAAACTCTGATCAAACCGTTGCCTATTAGGATTAAAATTTTGCATTTGTTGTCTTTGGTTTGAATTTTGGTTTTGATACCCAGTTGAGTTTTGGTTTGGACCCTATATAGGGATTCACCATTGTTGTTTTTGTTGTTGTTGTCATTGTTGTTGTTGTTGTGGATGATTAAAATCCACTGTATTGATTGTTGGAGTAAAGTTGTTGTTTCGTTGGTTGTTTATTTGTGGTGGAGTATTCACAACATTTACCTTTCTAACCTGATCAGTTACTCCATCTGTTGTCACTCCACAATTTTTATTAAGGATTTTAGGTCCTTGATTGACATTCGTGGTAGTAGGATAAGTTGTAGTGTTCTGGTTGGAGGTGATTAACCTCCCATTTGTTCCATATGTTTTGCGACCACTATCTATTGCCACTTGATCTATTCGGAGAGTGCTCTCAAGTACTTCATCGTAAGTTCTTAGTGGGAACTTCTGGACTTCTTCCTTCACTTCTCTACTGAGAGAATGAAGGAATAAATCACATAGTTCCATCTGATCCATATTTGGAGCACTTGCTGAAGAATAAAGAATTGTACACCACCTCTGGATGAAATGGGTGACAGATTCATTGTGTTCTTGCTTAATATGCAAGAATTCCTTGATTCCTGTTCTTAATAGTTTGTTCATGTCAAATGCCTTGATGAACTTTGAAATGAGTTACTTGAACGAATGGATAGAAGCCTCAGGTATTCTATAATACCAATCGAGAGCAATGCCTTCCAAGTTTTTTGGGAATATTTTGGCAACAACACCATCCCAAGGGAGTAATTCTTGAATGGCTATAACGTAAGCCTTGATATGTGCGTTCAGATCTCCCTCACCTTTGTACTTGGGAAAGTATGACGCTTGGAAGCATGTATGGTGAAATCTAAGGGCTCTTTCAAATATTCCTGAGTAAGTCCCTATCACATATGTTTAGACCATTGATGGTTCCTACCGAGGGAGCAAGGGTGAAATGGGTTGTTGACATGGCATTGCATATGTGTTGGTAGGAGCATAAGGAATCCCTTGTGGTTGAATAAAATACCGGGAGAGGAGAACATATCCCCTTGTGGTGATTTGGAATACATGTTTAAGTATGAAGGGGTATTGTTATCCAAAATTCCCCCAGGGTCATTTGATAACATGCATCGATCACTCGATCTCGAGTAAGTAGAATGATTCAAGGCCTCGAAATCATGTTTTGAGGGTCCCCTCGGTTTCTCTCTAACCCTTCTCGTCTAAGAAGAAAACCCAACATTTTAAAAGTATGTGAAAAAAGTTGCAAAGAGCCGTGCTTGAGGCCGAAATACAGAGAAAATTGACTAAGGCAAAGATCGGGACAATTGGGACGTCGGGGCCCGAATCGGTCGAAAACCACCGATGGTCCGCACAGTAGCAAAGGGACATCCGGGCCGTGGGACGCGCAGATGGGAAAGGGTGAACCGGCCGAAGGTGAAAAAAATTGACTAATCACAGTGCGAGATAAGGCTGGGACATCCGGCCATGAGGACGCGAAGGACATGGAAAGGTGAAGCAGCCGAGAGCAAAGGCAGCCCATTTCGGGTGGTTCGGAAGAATTTGTCCTGCATAAATCAGGACAGTTGGAAAAAATGTACGCTAAGGACGTGAACCGCCGGATCGGTTGAAACAGGGAACTTCATCCGGACAATTGGGACAAAGGGATGCGTGGGACGCGAAAAGCCGAAGGAGCCGAGAGCCAATGAAATCATGCCACGTCTTCGCCGCAAATAGAAACAAGGAAGCCCAAATCAAAGCGGTTCGAGAGCTTTTGTCCTAGACAGCTTTGGGACATCTAGGACAAAAGGACGCAGAGGATGTGAAAAGCCGGGAGACCATGGCGAATCGTAAACAGACACGTGTCCTAATGCGGGGAAGAATGGAAAATTTTCCAAAGTTATAAAACATCAAAATTTCAAAGGAAACTCCATTAGGGTAGAGGAGAGAGAATTTCTCGTCCAATCAGCGCCTGACACGTGTCATCCAAGTGGCAGAGTGCGGGAAAAATTCAAATATCTGTTTTGGCCTGTTTTGTGCCCTAAATCTTCAGACCGCCATAACTTTCGATCCAGAGCTCGGATTTTAACGTTCTTTATATCAATGGAAAGCTGGAGAGTTTCTCTACATGATTCTGGGGTCAATATTGAATTTTGGTTCAGTTTGGAGTGAGAAAATCAAGAAAATGTCTCTGGCACGTAATAATAGACAGAAGTGACGTTTCAACAACCAGCTTTAATGCAATAGACAATTCACCGTTTCTGCTAGACAGTCCACCGTTTTTCCAGGATTCACCATTTCTGCCATGATGAGATGAACTAAATGTGACCTAGAAGTGGTTGGGGTAGATCTGACTTTCCTCTCTCTTCCCTCTCTCATTCTTCCTATATATTGTAAAGAGGGGCTTCTTTCTAAAGGTCGAACATTTCCTGTTTTGCTCCTCCCTTCTTCTCTTTATCAGTGAATTTGTGGAGTTCGAACCTCCCATTTAAAACTGTAATGCGACTCTGCCTTTTGGCATTCTGTAGTGTATTGTATCAATCTTTGGAGCAAGTAATGCATATCTGTGGATGATTCTCAACCCTCTCTGTGTTTATTTGCATCCTCCTGGTCTTTCACTGCAAGTTTTGTTATCTGTGCATGATCTTGCATCACATTTGAATGGTCTGTGTTTATTAGCAAGACAGGTGTTCTTCATTCCTTGGTGCATCACCTCTATTAGCTTAGGTTTATTTTTATGCATCTCTCTCTCCCTGTCTCCTTGGCAAGTTAGATTAGGTTTTGAGTAAACCCTCTGCATTTTTTTTGTGTGCATCTGAACAGAAGAATAGGAACCAGCCTTCTCTGGTCTGGAGATTCCTTTCTCATTTCTACAAGTCCCATGCTTGGAGAAAGGATTCAATGTTATGTAATCACACCGGATGCTGGTATGATCAACCTAGAAATCGATCAACATCCGTGGTGCTTTGTGATTTTGCATCAACAGGTATTGTTCAAGAATGGATTATTTTGTACTAGACCGGGAGGTGTCGACAAAGTGTTAGAAATGACGGTTCTTCATTCGGCGTTTGTTGTGAATACTGAGGGGTCACGCCTAACGTACCTATTCCTGTGAGGAGGTCTATTTGGCTAGGATTAGAATTTCCTGCCTACATGAGTTGAGAATAGTGATTTGCCTAAGCAAGTTCTAACCCCCTCACTTTTTCTACTAAAGTTAAAACGACTTCATTTGAGGAATTCACGGTATTTTCCCTTAGAAGCGTTTGTTATATATCATGTTGTTGTATAGGTATGTGATATCCTGCTATGAATTGATCACTGCTCTACCAAGTTTCCTAAGGGCATTTCCTGTATGTAGTGGCATGAAGGTATTTCATTGAAAAGAAACCTCGGGTTGTGTTTGTAAATTCCCTATAGGTGGGTACATACTCGAGAGCATTGTTCATCCCTGACAAAACATACTGAATGTTCATCATCTAAACCTAGGTATGGGTCTGATTGTCTGCTAATTTTTGGTCTAAGTAGTATCTGAGGAGACGAACTAGATTCTCCTGTGAATGTCATATTGTTCGAGCCTGAAGTCTCTATTTGTTGTGTTTGAGCGAGCTGATCTAGCTCCTCTGTTTGAAAAGATGAGCTATATCTGACCTTTGGAGTTTGTGTTGACAACTGGTTAGTTGAGTAGTTGTCACCCCATACCGAGAGTGAGGGCGATGACTATCCATTCAGCTTGAGCGTAGTATGCACCAAGACCTAGGAGAGGTCTACCATATGCATCGAATCTTGACATATTCAGGGGGTATATGAATACCCATAGAATAATGGGAAGGAGCGAAGGTGATGGTGAAATATGATTAGGTAGTAAAGATGAAAAAGTCGTTTAGTTTCAAAAAACAACTAGTAGAAATCTGACTCCAGACTAGAAAGTAGAAAGTTCATGTCGGGTTCACCAATTTTGTACGATGGAAAAGTGACAAGCGAGTGTGGGAATCTACAAGTAAATTTTCCTCACACCCGACCTCCCGAGGTTGTGCCGAGACAGCCGGTGGGGATTGAATATGCGTGGGATGCAGACAAACTAGTTAGGCAATCTGATGTCTTCGACGCGCACTAGTGGAAATTACAAATCTAAGGCAAAGAAGGCCCTTCTAACCTGAACTGGTGTGATAGATCGATCAGCAAGGATGACTACTCGAAGGCTCCAATCAATATCGAGCTCTGGCGTGATTCGGTCTATGGGTTGTGGAATACGTGGAAAATGACCTAGGATAGTTTCGTGTATATTTCCAGATAAGGTCATAGGGTGGATGGTAAATATAATTGACTCTATGGGTGATTCTCTGGCCTAGTCTAGAATTCCTTAGCTTCGTTAGTTGCTATGTCTAACAAGGATAACTGTTCAATAATGATAGGTGGAAGTGGAGTAGATCTGAATACTAGTGTGCGTAAGCCAGTGTCAATGTCAGATTGACTTGTAGATTCGTTGGGTTAAGGGATTTTTGGGTCACAACCGTAGATTTGTGGTTGTTGTGGACCTTATGGTCATGTGTGGAATCAGTCCCTAATCCCTAGTATCCAATAGTCATATGCTTTTTCAGCCTCTATATTTAGAATTATCAATTGTGTGATCTTTTCAGAGTATCTCACAGGCGTTCGTGCAACCTGAATTCTTAAGCCGGTGTCTATATCTATGAGAGTGTCTCCTGCGTCTGGCTGTGGGACCAAAGGATCATAGCCAAATGTCTCCTCTCTTTCAAACCCTTCCATAGTCATGCAGATATGTATCTAGGGTAATCTATAGTTTGGTTGATTTGACCAAAACGTGTGTGCTTGGTCGTCTTCTATGTTTAACCCGTGTAATTGGGAACTAATTTGTTGTAAGTTTACATTGTTCGAAGACTTCGATCCTAAGATTCTGATCTATATCAATTATTGCTTTGTGAGACCTGGTTGGGGCACGATTGGCTCGAATATGTACTCCCCGGGCTCTCTAGGTCCCGTGATTTTCATACAAAAGCAACAATATAAATTAAGTGCAGCAAAGTGAAATTAACTATGTGAAATATATCTATAACATATATAACTTCTATATTTTTGTATTTTTCTAATTAATTTATATGAATGAAATTGAAGGAGCAACTATTTTAATATATCTAGAATTTGACAATTAATCTAATTACGAACTTAAAACAAACAAAGTAACCGAGTATATCTACTTGCCTGTGTAGTTATAAATCTATTCTAAATAATGAAATAACTGATCTAATATATTTGAAAGACTCTCGATCCTACCTTAGAAGTGAGGAATGAATCATAGTCTCTCAGAAACTATCAATCCCCACAACTTCCCTGGCAATATAGAAAGTAAAATTGACTGAAATAAAGTGATTGGCTACTCTATTTGATATGCTTCTAACTAGAACTTTGAAAGATAGAACCTGGATTCTATAGAACAGTGGCGAATCCGATGGTGTGTGTGGCTTTGTCCCCTCAGTGTGATCTCCTTGTTCATTCGTGCTCACGTGGATCCAGAAAAGTGTGTAATGCTGGCATCAACAAAAGTAGATATTGGAGTAAAGGTAGCTTTAGGATACAGACTGAATACAATGCAAGTAGGAGAGGGATAGCGCAAGAGTACAGAGCTTGGCTTATGTAATTCCTAGCAGGATTTATTGCAAGTCATGTGGCATAAAATGTCCAGAACCTTGAACTATCTTGTTTGAAGAACAAAACCTGCAACTTTAATGGCTTCCTATTGAATTCAAACTATCTTATTCCAATTGATTTGGATGAAAATATAACAACATTTGCACAAGATGGATATGTGGCTTTCTAACAAAAAACAACACTAACTAGGCATGCAATGAATGAAACTAAGAATTATAAGCAAAATGAAAGACTAATCTATTGCAATGATAAATTCAGAGGCAGATTTGAGGGCCATTTTCTTGAGCACAAGCCAACTATTTATAGCATTTGCATTTAGCCAAGGTAAAACCCAAATTGATCTCTTAAATTATAAACAATGGTAAAAACTATTCCAAAGAACCGAATCATTAATGCAAGCTCAAGGTGGTGAAAAAAGATTGTAAACATTGAAATTTATGTGAGTCGTGTTAAAAGAGCATTCTAGAAAACGTCAATGACCACCGCTCTGAGCAGGCGGCGGTTATAGGACTGCCACCCCGATTAGGAAGCGGTCATGAGACCACCGCCTGTGCAGGGTGGCAGCTTTCATAATCAAGAGTGAAAGGAAAAGAAAAGAGGGGAAAAGGGAAAACAAAGCACGCGGGGCTAAGCGGGGCATGCGGATGATAACACATACTTGGAGAGCTTTTTCCAGATCTCGAACACCTTGCAAGGAGACCTGTATTATCGTTGGGGCACGTGTTACGTTGTCCTGACAGTGCAGTACCCTACAATTTTAGGTACATACGTGTGTCAGTCCTTAGGCTCATTAGAATCTCCTAATCCCTAGCCATATCGTTCTAGGGATTACCCTGCATCTACTCACTTTCCTCCATGACTGCTCAATTTTCCTTCCCCTTCCCTCTTTCCTCAGTGATGGGTTCAGAGCCATTCTTCTAATATTTTAGTTCATGGAGGCCATTCACGATGTCCTCAGCTTCCTTAGGTTCATCACTCTCCTCCATGACTGCTTAATATTAATAAATTTATCACTAGTTACAAATATTAATGATTTATTTCAATACTATATAATTAATGTTGGAAGTTAATTAATCAAAAAACCCTGTAACAAACTATAGACACTCATATTGGAAATATACCCTTTGACACTACTAACTACTAATGGTGATTGTGCTTATTAGATAAGATAAACATCCACATATTATACCCATGTATTGCATATTGTTATTACTTTCTTAATTTGATTATTCCCACAAACTTATGTGTACATAAATTTTGAATATAAGTAAATAAGTTTAGTGATTAAACCCTCCTTTCCATTGTGAAACTTTTAGATATAATCTACCTCTTCCTTTTTCAAAACCACATATATTGGTCATGTTCCTAAATCTGGTCTTGATCGAATCTGTATGATTATGCACTCGCCATATTTTCCAACTCTACTTTTGATGCAATAATATATTTTTTGTGTTTTCATCTTCATGGTTTTGTATTATCATGATAATTTACTTTTGAAATCATATATAAGCAAGCTAAGATCACCTCATTTACTCATCTAAAAATAATATCAACACTCTATCTACACACTCATTTTTAACACTCACAAAAGGAACTTAAGGCTAAATAAACCTTCCTAAAGTTGATACACATACATAAGGGAATACTTTAGTACATTTATTAAACACTAAACTATGTTAAGGGATATAACTTCCCTCACTTTCAAGCACAACAAGTTCCATATTTCAAATTCTTGGAACGAGAACAATCCTCTCAAGAATGTTTAAATTGGTTCAAGCTTCCAACTAGCTATATTCATATACATAGTACATGCTAGATGGAGAACTATGTGTGGTTTGGGGCCTCTAAGGAAGTAGTGCTCATGTAGGTGGTGAATAGATTACACTTCAACCCAAAAACTAACCTTCTTTCGGGGTCTTCCACTCAAAGGTTAGGATTTTGGTGTGATTTTATCTAATTATAGATGGTTTTGGGATTGTGTGACAACAAGGGTTTGATACCAAAACACATTTATAGACCATTTAATTAACTATAAATTTATATATATCCATTCCAAGAGGGTCCAAAACCGTATCATAATGGCACAACCAAATTATCAATCCTAAACAATTTGTGCAAATTCCTACACCGTAAAGATTTCAAGTAAAACTATCAACATCTAAGAATCTTCGATCTCTACACTCCCATATTTGTGAATATGTGCATTGATATCTCCTATGTAAAATCATGTGTAGATAATTTTATCTCCCTTGTATTTTAAATCTTGTATGATATTGTAATCATTAATTGTAAGAACCAATATGTTATTATGATATTGTATGATTAATGTTAGAAGTTAATTAATTAGAATAGCTCCTAGTTTCCAAATATTACATTATTTTTAGTGTTATGTATGTCCATAACATTAATCTACTAAGGTTAAAAATGGTGTAAAAATATAGTGAATCTGACTCTTGAATAATTTTTGTTTTCTTTTGTTATTTCGATGTATGATTCTTTTCATGTTCTCTTTAGTTCTTTTCTCATACATTTGGGCATACTAATGGATTCTTGTAGTGATTCCCAATATATTTACTTGAGTTAGTGCAACTTGATCTTGAATGTAATGATATCATCTATGAGGCCTTTCGAAATTATTTGATTAATCCTTGCAAATATATTCATCGTCTAAAGTCAATTTGCTAGTTAAATTTATCTTTTTATGAGGATAGTGGCTCTCCTGTCACTCCTCATAATGTTATATATAGAAATTATCTACTAGATGATGCAATTTATAATTTTTTAAATACTAATGACACTTTGTTTAGTTTTTCTGAATGTTATTCCACCTCTATAGATGATGCACCTACTTATCATATTATTTTCATGTTATAATAATATTACTAGTTTTTGTGATGCTTCTATTCATAAAAATGTTACTACTTGTGTCCCTACTCTCTCTATTGAGTGAAAAATGATCTTCTTATGCCTCTTATCAATGACAATGTGGATAATTATAGCATGTCTTCAAGACTTAGTATAAATATAGAACATGTTAATATAGATCCTCCTATTGCTCATTGTGATGAAATCAAAGTTGTTTAAACAAAAATTCATATGCCTACTATTGATACAACTTCACATTCACCGTCTAACAATGATATATTTTCCAATTATTTTTGTACTATAATCGCTGACTATGTACAAGGTGAAGGGTGTAATGTTAAATGTGATAGTAATTCCCATTCCCATCCCAAGGATAAGGACTAACATGTTGTACATTTCTTACAAGAGAGTCTTTCCCATATTAACATCATTGTATATTATTCTCAAGATAAATTTAAGCATACTTATCTAGTTCATGATGATAAAATTGATAAAACTACTTCTAAAGTGCACAATTCTCATCATGTGATACCACATCCATATTCTTATGATCACCCAATGGTTATAATTATTGGCACTATCCACCATTTTCCACCTTCTACATTAGTTATTACTTTTGATGAATATGATATAGATGATACTCTCATCTCGATATTCTATACATTTGTGTGTCTACTAATCAATTCCCTATACACAATATTTTGGTTGATCCACACAATAAGGATAATCTATATAATCTCAATCTACTTCTTTCTCTTAGTTATTCTTAAATTAACATTAGATGTGTTTATAATTGTACCTATGGACATGTTATTCTATCTATCATGGTCCAATTTGTTATTACACAGGTTCCATTTCTAGTGGCCTCCACTCTTAGTTTAGGTGACATGTTTTTATGTATCCCTTGGTTATATTCTCTTAGGTCTATCTCATCTATAATACACCAATATGTTAATCTTATTAACCAACAACATGTTATCACAATTTTGATAGCAAGAGCAGGAGATTCTATTCAACACATGTTTAACAAAACAACAAGCCCAAATATATATAGGTCGTGGGAGGAAAGAACAGTTATAACCGCATAACTATTTACAAAAAAAAATGTATTAATTACTAACTAATGCACTAACATTCCCCCTTAATACATTGCTCTTACAAATGTACCCCCTAAAAAAATCAAACTTCACTTTTCCAAGAGGCTTGGTGAGAATATCAACAACCTGAAAATCAATAGGGCAGTACTGGAGCTGAATTTGGTGGTTCAAGACCTGTTCATGAATGTAGTGACATTCAACCTCAATATGCTTTGTTCATTCATGAAAAACAGGATTCTTCACAAGCTTCAACACACCTTGATTGTCACAGTGAATGATGGGAGGTTTCTCTTCAGGAATCCCTATATCTGCAAGAATGCGACGTAACCAAATCACTTCGCAAATAGCTCCTCATGCGTAGACGACATTCACCTAAGTGAATGTGAGAGCAACAATAGTTTGCTTCTTGCTAATCCACAAGATAGGTATGTTTTTCATCTCGGATCTCGGTGTGGTGATTTGTGAATATGATTCTTAATTATGGAATCATATTTAGTATCCATATCTTGTTTCCACTATGGTTGGTCTAATGCCTCACGAATAGTGTCAGTTCGGTTAAGCTATCAATAATCGAAATCATGAGTGTAAAATTTACCTCATGTCTGGCTCGACTTCATGTTCTGACTATTGTAGAAGTACCTAGAAGTGAGTTCAAGTGAGCATCCCTAATAGTATTCTGAACCCATTTCAGATGTTGGTGTTGCTATTGCTGATGTGAAGATGTGTTTTCCAGTGTGCCTAGATCAACGAAAAGTCTCCACTTAGCTCTTCTCTCTGAGAAGAATCATCTTTCCCATCATCTGGATGTGTGAGCAATCTATGTGATGAGGTCGTTACTGGATCTCCATTGTGTGGTAGAGAGTCAAAGGATGAATCATCGCACACCACATATCGAATCTCGTAGATCTTCTTCATCTCAAAATCTGTGAGACGATATGCCTTTGAGGTAGTAATATACCCCAAGAAAAGACATGGCAGTGTCTTTGGATCGATCTTCTTCCTTTTCTCATCTGGAACATGCATATATGTAGTACAACCAAAAACTCTCAAATGATGAATAGAAGGTTTATGACCAGTCCATACCTCTTCCTGTCCTGTTCTACAAGATCTTCGTGGGTGCTCGGTTGAGTAGATACACTACTATTTGGACTACTTCTGCCCAAAACTGATCCTCCAACTTGGCGGTGGAGAGCATACAATGAGCCATCTCCATGACAGTCTTGTTGTGTCACTTGGAAATCCCATTCTATTGGGGAGTGTAGGGTGCAGTCAGATGTTGCTGAATGCCATGCTACTTCAGGTATGATAAAACAATTCTTTGATACAAATTCCCCAACTGGAGTGGAGGAGAAGGAGAGGCTTCCCAGACTGCCTAGTGGCGTGCTGGTAAAAGGTTTGGAAATTAGAAAATGCCTCACTCTTCTTTCGGAGAAAATATACCCACATTTTCTATGAGTAATCATCAATGATGAGCTGGAAGTACTCAAAACCTTGGAAGCTAGCTTGGCGAGGGTCCACATAGATCGGTGTGTACGACTTGAAGATGCTCGTAGAATGATAAGAGCTTTGTTTGAATGGACCTCTCTGTGTTGTTTTCCCATAAGACATCTCAAGCAAACATGTAAGGAATGGGAGAGTGGAGGAAGCCCTCTTACCATTTCCTTAGCTTTGAGTTGATGCAGAGCCCCAGAAAAGATGACCATATCGAAATTAGCATAGTGCAGTGGACTCCACTTTGTTGAAGCAGAGAGAGCAATGCTAGATGAGGTGACGGCATCCAAAGGTGTAAATAGATGGCCCTTCGAAATGCTCAAGCAATTCACTCGAGTCTCCTTGGGAAATGATGCAGACTTTGACCCCTTTCTCAACAAAGAATTCAACTTGCATTCAATGGTTAAGAAGTTGACTCATAGATAAGAGATTTGAGGTCAAACCTAGAACATATAGCACCTTCGTGAGTGTACATCTTTGTGTCCCAAGAGGAATGATGACATCACCAATCCCTACTACAATATACTCCTGACTATCTAGGATGGTGATCCGATCTCCATTGGGCCGAAGCACTCAGGGTATGGAACAACTTCTTATTGCTAGTCATGTGTTTGTTGGCACCCAAATCAATCAACCAAACACTTTCTGATGGATCCAAAGTCTGCGAGACTAGGACAATGTCTAGATGAGTTGTGTCTAGAACCTCTTCATTGGAGGAGGCATCCTGTTGAGCAGAAATATGACCCTTTTGCCTCTGATTACGAGCACACCATCGGGATTTCTTGGAATATTCTTGGCCAGAAGTGCTCTTTTCACCAGAGTTGCCATACTTGCGACCGTTGTAATAACAATTCGTAGTCATGTGCATATCCATGGAGAAAATGTGGCACCATCGATCCGCCTTGTTGTTCTATTGCTTCTGGGGTGGCCACTGTGGTGGCCGCTAAGAAGGTTGCTGCTATGGATGCTACTTCTGATTATGGGGGTTGACTACCCTTTCCAAGGCTTATGCTTTTGCCTCGTGATGAGATCCTTGTCTTTGAAGGATTCTTGAACATTCTACATGGCTTCTTCCTGCTGGAGATAATTCACTAGTGTGGAAAAAATCACCTCTTGTTGAGTGATGGTCAACGTGGTGATCAATGTCTGAAAACGGGAAGGAAGAGCTCGCAAGGTGAGTGGGACTAGCAACTTATCGTCCACCGAGTTCACCGAGAGCGAAAGTTCAAGGCGTAACTCACCCGCATGCCACAAGAAGGCTTCTACTAATTCGCCATCATGCATACTCATCATGTGAAGCTTTGTCTAAAGATGCAACTTCGTCATTAGATTCTTGGCTTCATAGATGGTACACAATGCGGTCCATGCCTGAGAGGAAGTGGTTGCTTCCTGAATGTAAGGTTGAACCTCATCAGAAAGGCTCAGGGTGATAAGCATTAGTGTTTTTGCATCATCCTTTTCATGCTTAGCCAATAGATCAACATCTGTGGGAGGGCGTCTTTGCCAAAAAACGATCCCCCAAAGATCTTCAAACTAAAGAATCATCCGCATCTTGGTTTTCCATGCGGTGAAATTTGGCCCTTTCAAGAGTTGGGCATCGGATAGCAATATTTTTGGAGCAAACATTATGCCAGATAAATAATAGGTATGAAAAATTCTTACTTTCTTACACACACAGGGCTCGTATTTGTGCACGGATGTTTCCAAATGCCAAGGATGTTAACCACCATGCCCTGGTCACTTGATTTAGCATATATTTCTTATGCACATGCCAATGTTAGAATACAGCTCTAGTGTTCCTCTAGATTGCGTTGACATATCATATCATTGAAGATGGTTTTCTTCCAATGCACAGGCTGCATTAGTCTCCTCACGCCAAACTAAAAAATTTGCAGGAACTCTTCCCAAATAGGTGTCAATTACCACTCTCACTTCACGAAAAACAAAGGAATGGAAAAATGCACTTCAATATTCTTCTCCTTCTTCACTCAATGGTCATTGCGGTCTTAATATTGTTCGTTGGTCGCTTCTCACCACACCATCCAGTCTGCAGATCCTCACGTGCTTAGAAAAAGACAAGTCATATATTTTCCTGATAAACAAAATGATACGGGAGATGTCTTAAAGGAAGGTCGCTGGTCAGGTCTCCTTACTCTACTTCCACGCAGATGTAGACAGTTGTTCCTCCACCATGCAGCTTCCAATCTCCTTTAAATAGACACCACTCTGATACCGGTGATAGCAAGAGTAGGAGATTCTATTCAATGCATGTTTAACAAAACAACAAGCCCAAATATATATAGGCTACGTGGGAGGAAAGAAAAGTTATAACCGCATAACTGTTTACAAATAAACAATGTATTAATTACTAACTAATGCGCTAACAAATTTGAGGTATTAATTTTGATACTCCTCTTCCTATATTTCCTCATCATTCTTCTGTAATTTCTACATCTATGTCTCTTCATACTCATCCTAGCACAAATTTTATCTATAGTGGATTTAGCCCTTCTAGGTCTTTTGATAGGTATTGTAGAACACATGTAACATTTAGTGGCTCTCACCCTCTTAGGATTCCTCATAATTCCTATAGTGCACATCTTATCTCTAGTGTATCTCCCTCTAATAATCCTCCTCATATGTCTATTCCATCACACACTACCTCTTATGGATCTAGTCCACATTTCTCTTCTCCAAAGGTTTATATGGAAAATTTTACTACTTTTGTACCACTCACATTTGAGCATCCTTATTTGGCACAACTGAGGTCCACACATCTTATTTATTTTGGATCAAACTTTCCTCCCCACGAGGCTCTTATTGGGTATCCCTTATGTTACCCTCTCCTTTTACATAAATATATCAAATAATACCAAAAATTCATGTATTTGAACAAATACAAAAGTAGGACCTATACATATAGCTTGCATTTTGATAACTTTACATTACATATATTTTTTATCACTACAGTTTTATTGATATCCTATACATTATAATCTTTACACACATGCATTTACGCAGATATTGAGCTTGGTATGGGACACACAAATTGTTACATGCTAGTAGGATCTATCTTTCTTCCTTACATTAGTTATCTTGGGGGAATACCTCCACACTATAAAAGTGATATTATTTCATTATAGTTTCATTCTAATTTCTCATTATACTTTGTTGCATATATTGTGTACAAGATATATTTAGAACTAACGATCCTAAAACATGTGTTTAGTGTAAGCACCGACATATCTTGCTTTGTGTGATTTATTACTACTTATGTTGATCTTATCACTATTTGAAATTATTGTGTGCTACACTATATTTACTATTATCTTGAGTTATTACGTGTTTGTTTCATTTTATGCATCCTAAGTTCCTTTCTTATCTTTTGACATTATACTTGTCCAATATTTGTTCCTCTTATCCTTTCTTGCATGACATTTCTTCTCTTGGATATGGCCAAAGTGTCTTGATTTTCTTATGACATCATGTGTGTCCCATGTTTTCAGCTCTAAGCCTTGATGTGACTCTTCTCTACATGTTATTGCTTTTGTTTTCTCACCTAGTTGTTGTTATGTCTCTATCCTAGCTCTATTACTATGTCATTTCTACTATTTTTCCTTATTGTTATCGATTCTATTATTGATTTTTAATGTGATTTTTGTCTCTTTGCATGCCATTATTGCCACCATGTACAACCTCTTTTGTAGGTATAGGTTCTTAATGGTTGTCACAACTTCAACATTTTACATTCTCTTAGAAATTCTTAGACATGCAATGCATGGGGACATATCTAATATTTTGTGCCATATACTCAAAATATTTATCACACACATCTCAAAAGAGGGGGAGTTAATTAGGATATATTTTACTCTTAAACATGCAAAATGATAGGTTTAGAAACATGTTTTCACAATGTAAAAATCCTCATAAACATCTTGAGATATAAAAATTGGTATAAAAATAGGTATAAGACCATATATAAAGGTCATGACCATATAAACATTTTTGACCCTACCATACATTTCCTCCCTGGGGGTGATTCAATTTATTTTCTACAATTTCATATTACATGTCATGGATACAAGTTTTTTGCATAATTTTAGACTTATTTGACACAAATCTCAGTAGTTTATAGGGGCTTGAATATTTCACTCCTCCACTTCATTACTCATTTCTGTTATAAAATACATGTGTTTTGGGTGTTAAAATGTAATATTAAGTGCCTACAAACCTTTATTTATAATTAAATAATCAAGAATATTTATATTATTTATTATTTAATATAAACTAAGTCTTTTTATGTGAATTTATCATTATTAATTAATATATTAAATCGAGGCACCTTTTTATAAGATCACATCATGTCACTTAATTGGTTTGTGACTCGTGGGGTCAAATAAATATTATATTGGATCATTGTGATTATATTATCGTATGTGGATTTGTGGAGAGAAGTGAGGAGGGATATTTGTACTAGAGTGTAATGTTTATCGCATAAATAAAATATCTCTTTTCACCGTGGTTTTTACCCATCGAAGGTTTTCCACATAAATTTGTGTCACTATTATTTATTTTATTTATTACATAGTTTAAATGTTATTTACTAATGTTTATTGTAATATATTGATTGGTAATTAATCCTCATCTAGACATGGTACCAGAGTTGAGTTAATTCATTTATTTAACTAATCCAGTGTGTCGGTTGGGTTGGTTAGTTAGTTGGGTAGTTTGATAATTCATGTTAAATACCACCCTTCCTCCTTCCCTCACAAAATTACACGTAGGTTAAAATATTTCAAAGCATTCCAAGTTTTCACATGCATTGATTGGTGAGAGCTTTCTTAGGACCTGCAAATAAAAGGTAAGGGTTAAGTTTGTCTTTGAAATATTTTATTATTTTCCTATAGTTTCTAAAGTGTGCATGTGAAATTAAATACAAGAAGTTAAAATGTAGGTTAATATCAAGGAACACAAGGGAGACACATTCCATAGTTATAGGAAATATTTTTTTCCTATTGGCTCAAGATTCACCCTTATCCCCCCGGTGTCTTGGTGTGACCCTGGTAAAATTCTAATTGGTATTTCATCTATGTGATTTGAAAAAAAATTAATGTCCTAAGAACCCTTTAATTAATAAGGGTTGCATTCAAATTTTAAACTATAGTATAAAATATTTATATTAATGTTTAAATTAAAACTATTTAAACTAGATTAAAAACCTAGAACTATACTATAGCCTAAAAACTATAGTATATATTAAACTATAGCCGAGAAACTATAGTTTAAATCCTAAAAAAACTATCATAGTGGCCTATTAAAGTGGCCCCCTTCAAAACACCTCCACATCTCTATGTATGCCAAGTGACACTTGTTCTTATCCGAATCCGGATCCTCTCTCGATCAATGACATGGCCCTCTCTACCCCCTCCCCATGGGATAACCACCCAATGTCCCTAATTGTCACTCAAAAAAGTGGCTATGGATAGTTTTATAGTGGGACATTAGTCCCACATTGGCTATGGGTGTAAGGGAGAACGGGATTTTAACCCATGGGCATAGAAGGTTAAAATGTGACTTCGGTCACAGTGCTATATTTTGTTTGAGCATAATCAGCTAGGAATCTCCCAACTTGTTGTGTTTTTCACCCTACGGCTCGGCCATGACTTGCCTTTGTGCCTCACTCTATGGCTTGGTTGTGTTACTTGTGAGTTTATTAGTGTGTGCTCGATCGTGTGATTTACATAACATGTTGATTAGATGGTTACAAGGTTAGTTAGAAAAATAAATAGGAGATTAGAACCGAAATCGGTATGTTTCTCACCAATATTAAACCCAACTCGGCCCCTAGCTCATCCTCTTTTAAACCCCTCAATAGTAGCTAGGACTCAATTTTTATATATATGCATTTTATATTTTTTCAGCTTATTAAATTAATTAATTTTTGTTCCTATCTAATATTGAAAAATGTTCATTTTTCTTGTATTAGATAAGGATTTTTTTAAGAATGAAAAATAATACATTTTTAACGACACGACAAGTATGTTGTTTTTTCTTGAAAAACTAAAAACATTTACTTACATTTCAACAAATTTGCCTTATAGTCAAACTAATATATTGTATGTATAGAGTACTTATGTGGAAGGTCTATTTTCGACGTGAATCTATCAAAATATGATTGGTGTAGTTTGAACAACGACATTGGGATTCTTTATACCGTTATTACTAAAAACCTCATTGTTCTCATTTGTTAAAATTGTTTAAGTAAAAATGGGATCTAATAATTTTACGATTGAAAAATCGTAGATGTTGAATGAAACTAATTATATAATATGGAAGATAATATTAAAGGAGGAATTCATGGATTGCAAGATTTGGATGGTCGTGAATGGTACAGATAAAGCTATGAATGGTAGACAAGCAAAAAGGACAATGTAGCTGCATATCAATAAGGTGTAGGAGGTAATGCCCATTATATTGCGAGCATGCATGATGATTTCCTTATTCATATTAGGAATCAAGAAAGTCTGAGTGAGGCTTAAACATAAATATAATCAATTCATTAAGATACATGGTAATCAACAAATATAAAATTGATTTTAGAATTTATGATCACTCCCATGAAGTGAGATGAAAAGGTAATCAAATTTTTAAAAAAATAAAAATCTTAAATCTTAGTTGGATGGGTGTAACTATAATTTAATTCAAGATAAATTATTGTATTTCATTATTCAATTTAATATACATGAAATATTTAGGAATTTGATTTCAATATTGAATTCTAAATACCAATTTGAGAAAGTTATTTTTGATCTGTAAACTCTTAATGCTATCCTAATTCGGAAGAGAAAGATATTACTAATTTCGATTCAAAAGAGAATGCAAGTCAGGTACTTATCGCTCATAAATATAAGAACAATGCATCTAGATTCAACAAGAATCTAAAATGATATTTTAAACCTCCTAATAGAGATAAGAAACTGGTGTTGGTACTCAATCTTACACCCCCTTGAGGCCTGACAACATTATCAGGGAATTTAAATGCTTGGAGAATGATAGACTTTTTGTTACGTGTCGTTTACATCCAAGGATATGTTTAACAATATCTTTGGGACCAAGATTTGGGGTAATTAAGTGGCGACATAAAGGGGATGGCCTATCCATGCTAATTTTGGTCCATCCAAAAACTAGGGTGAGAGAACCCTTTGGGTAACCTAAATGGAGAGGGTGATATCAAATCTTAGTTCCTTAATTTATTCAAATGATGAATCAATCTAGGATTAAAATGGCCATGGACACAACACTTCACTCTCACGAGTTGTCACACAAAATGATGCATATGTTTTCTTTACCATACATAGATTACTATAGAAAATAGAATTCTATTTCTCTTGTATATTTTTGATAAGGTAAGTGAAATTGAAGGGTCCTTTCACCGGTATTTATAGATAAAACAACAGAGTAAGAAATAGAGACTAGTATGCTAGGACAAGACTCGTAGTAGGTTTGTGTTTATGAAGATAGGGGATTAGATGATGACAGTATTCTTATAACATATCATTCAACACTCACTAAGATAATGTGCCATTCTAGAAAATAAAGTACACTTGATAAAGTAGATACAATCTCTATAAAGAAAGATTTGCATTCATTGATACTTAACATATGAAAAATTTCCACACAATTTCTAAAATAATCAACACATATGCTCATGAAAGTATCCTAATAAAGTATCTATTGCTTCGATATCATATTTCTAATATTCACTCAAAGACATACATAAATATCTCGACAAATGGTTACTTGTATGGATATTATAATTGCATCTAATATTGCAAAGTAAATTCGACACCAAAATATTAAATTAATGACCAAAGCATGACCATTAAGTACATATATAGTGTAATTCAGAGAAGCAATGAACAAAAAAACGTAGAAGAAAATATAACTCATTAATCAAAATCCAAACATACGAAAAAACAAAATGCATAATTTAAACTCATAATCATAAATATTTCTTTAATATCTTCTATATATTGATAAAAGAGCATAAAACAAATGATCTCAATGTCTATCAAGGTTTGTACATTGTAACCAACTTGACACACGATCTTGATAAACAAAAACTCATATATAATTCATCTAAGGAAATATTGTAGTATTACAAAGAACACCTTTCAACATCTTCAAAAATATAAGAACTAACCCCCTTTCAATATGAGGACAAGCCCCCATATTTATAAAAAGAATAGTAACTAAATTTCCCCATATTTGTAATCAAATATCTTTGAAACAAAGTGGGAATTTACATTTTCTAACTAAAAAAGACAAATTTTTATTACTATTATTAAATTGATTCCATGCCTTCACTTTCACATACACAAAAACAATTAGTTGATGCTGCTCATGTTCCTATTTCTTTTTATTTTCTAATTTTATCTTGAAAAATTGCATCAATTCCTAAATCAAATAATCCCAACTTAAAGGGCTTGAGGATACCTTTCCAACAAGACTGATTTTTCTTGATTTGGAGCTCTAGATAGAAAGTTATGGCCATTTTAAGTTTTTCATGTCGGATGAATAGGAGCGCAACATGTGATTGCTTTTGATTGGCTTTATCTTTTGTCCATGTGTGCATTAATTTTCCTTTTTTATGTGTGAGATAATAAGAAAATGCCACATATTTTTTCCTTCTCAAATTTTTCTCATACTTGACTACCCGTTGTGAAATGCGAGCCAATGAGAAAGATCCATGCACATCTGTGTTGTCATCCTTGTCGATTATGAAGCATAAACCAATCAGAAGGTTCCACGATACTTCAAAATTTTATTTTATTTATAGGAACCTTGTGTAAGTGTGAAATATGATCTAACGAGAAATTTCCATGCTTCTTGCAATTCAAACTTATTTAGGGTATGATGAATAGACAAATGAGAAAGTTGTACACGTATCTTTACGGTTTCACAGCTGATTCGAACCTGAAGCATTATGAAACTCGGTTCATTCCATGGACTTGAAGTCCATAGAACCCAAATGGCTTCAACAATGTCAAAATGCCAACATGTGTCTATTTGATACCTTTGATTTGCATTTTGTATCCCATGCAGCTTTCTTCCATGTGTACCATTGACCTTTCAACTCTTCCTTGGACACAACGTCTTTATGAAAATTGATTTATTTCACATACTTGAGGTCCGTGTAGTTTTTGGCTATGGAAGATGTCGAATGGTTCCATGTGTCCTTCGGTTATTTTGAATTACTCGGAAGTGTAGATATTTGATGTGTAACTTTATACTTTGTAGTTGGGTTGAATGCTCTTGATCTTTCAAAGCTTCAATTTTAGAGAAAATGAAACATTTGGTGTTTATTACAGTTTTTCTTGAAATATCAAGATGTATCTTGATCACCCGTAAGCCCAAATATTTAATACTTTGATTAACATTTCCATTATACTAGTCCCCCAACATTTTTCTAAATCCTTTCATTTATCTTGCTAAATTACATGATTTATTACAAATTGAGGCTTCTCCTTGACTTAGACTTATCTTTGAATCAAGAGGAACAATATGAAGTAGACATAATATTTACATTTTCAAAGAAACAAGGAAAAATACAAGCTTAATCAAGGGGCTTGGATTAAGCACCAACACCGGCTCCTACTGGGGATGGGCACCATAAGAAAAATACCATATTCATAATCCATTGGGTAAGGAGTCATGGGGATAAAATACATAGGGTTTTATGAAAAGATATAATATATTCATACTGAATATTGTTGTGTCTCAAAAACTGGTCACTATAGATGAGAGCACAAAGAGGGTGTTGGCATGGTGTCCTAATAGGTGTTGCAATTGATGAAAAAAACACACTAATGACATAGTGATTGTTGTAGGATGATGTCATGATTATTTATGTGGTGTTAACATGATGGTTCATATGTTTATCAATTTTTACATTGGGATTCAAAGTGATGCTTGTTTGCTCTAGAAATCCCATACGAGTTCCTAAGAGGTGTTGCTTGAAAGTGTGAGCTTATTGGTTTCTTGAAATCATGTTGACATGGTGTACAAAATATTTTTTAGGGTTCTTGGGCACTCACAATAGTAAAATAGTGTAGATACAATTGGTTCACTCGATTTACAAGTGCTCATTGAGAGCGGTATGGCAACTTGGAGGTGTGATATAGTGTATTGGAGTCATTTGAGCTCATGGATGAATGCTATCAGTAATATCATGAAATATGAGGTATTTACGGGTCATTTGAAGGGGTTTCTTGTTCAATTATTGCATTATTTCAGTTGGCCCTACTTGTTAATATGAGGATCTAACATGGAAGCATAGATAAGTCTTAATATATGGAAATATTGGGATATTTTATTGGTGCTATGATGATTTGATATGTTATAGGGATGAGTGATGATTCTCTCAAGAAAAATTCAGGTTCCCATGATGTGAATTTTGTAATATATGATTTTTGTGTGAGATAAGGTGAAAAATAATGCAAAATCGATCTCGAAGTGCAACTTCATATGCTCGTTGTGAATGGTGTAATTTTCATGGGAAATTGTGGATTTCATTGATTCTTATAAGGTGATTTTAACATATTTTACAAAAATAATCAGGTTATTTTATCGTCATTTTTTTATGAACAAATGTTAAGAAGCTAAAGAGGTATAAAACCCTAACTAGGAGTATTAACACAAAGTGAAGACTTTTGGCCCAGTTTGATTGGTTCATAAAAATTGATGATTGCATGTTGTAGAAGACTCCTATATATTTCCAGAAATGTATGGTTGAGGTCATGGTGATATGTGGGCCCCACCTAAAAATAGCATTTTCTAGGAGAAGAAGGTTTTAGGATAAGATGGTCCAAAGGAGTAGCATGAAAAATTGATGTTGCATGATGTATGGGAGTTTTTATTTATGTAAATGGTATTTTCAGGTCATGATTATTCATTTTATTTATGTTTGAGGACCAAACAATTTGACTCATCAAAGGGCGCTTTTGGGGTCTCAAATTCTAGGGTTCGGTGTTTTAACCATAACTTGAGCTACGGGTGGCGTTTTGAGATGATTAATTTTTTTGGAAAGAAGATTCATATATATTTCCATTGATATATGTATTTTATCATGATGAGTTTATTTTTCATGGTTTCTAGTGCATTATTTCATAAAGAATGTTATTTGGTAGTTTAAGACAACATTTGTTTTGGTGAAAGTTTGATGTTATTTGAAGCATGAGATGGATTGGGTGATGATTCCTATCACCTAGAATGTGAATAGGGATGAATTGGGAATACAATTAATCCATTTTGAGGTCTTGAATGCTTTTATAATTTATTTTATGAGCTAACCTTTGGAAACAATTTTTTGGCAGGTTGATCTAGTGAAGGCAAAAGTTGTTGTGGTTTGAAGTGAAGGATGTTTCATTACTTATAACTTTATTAGAATTGTTATATAGGTTCTAAAATTTATTTTTTATTTTTCACATGACATGCTTTGGTTCAGTATAAGTTATTTTTGATCGGATGAAATTTCTAGGGTCTTAAAGGGTGTAAGAAATAAGCTTTTTAAAGTTTGTAAAGGGAACCAGAGCCCATTAAATGAAATAATTTGATTGGTTAAAAAAAATGTGACCATGGTAAATTTTTAAATGATGTATTAATCATGTTTTATGAATATGGGATCTTTAATAATAATGGTTTTGGAATGAGGAGAATTTTGGCATCCCAATGCATGTGTTTTAGTGATTTTTGGATCATGAAATGAAGGGTTTTTTTCTAGGCTGACCTACTTGGGTCACTTGCAGATATTATGGAAAATTTATGAGATGTTTTTAATTATTAATGGGTCGAATTTATCATGAGGGACTGACCTCCTTTGGGTTAGAAAGAAGAAATACATATAAAAGTGATGTTTTGGCTCATTTGGTGAGCTAGTCTTGCATGGGGGTTAAAACAACCTAGAGGAGAGTTTATTCCAGTATAAATGCATGTGTTAAATTAATATAAAGTGTGTTTCAGAATAAGTAAGACATGGAAGCATGAGAGAAAGATATTGGAAGCAAGACAAGTGAAGAAAGAAGGAGAAATGACAAGTTTGATTGCTAGCGTATGAGCTGAATTAGTGATATCCATCAGTTGTGGTAGAAAAATTTGTAGAGATAAAACATATTTAAGTGGATGATTTGGTTCTTGGTCATCCTTAGGGTGTTTTACCCTCCTTGTGGAGTGGTTGATTCACTAGATTAGGTGTTGGTGCTCCTTGTAGGGTTGGTGCTCTACTAAAATAAGGGTTGGTGCCTCACTAAATTTGAAGCATGACAATATAATGTTTATGTTTCAGTGGTTTTCTTCCCATGATGGTTTCCCACTTAAATATTGTGTCTATGAGCTCTCTTGCATGTGTTGTGGTTCATTGTTGATATTGTACACATTTATTATGCTATGGTTGAATGTATGTGAATGGATAAATGATGTTACTTGCTGATTCTAATGGTAAATGAAGTAAGAAATTTTTAGGAATGATTCACCTCCCCCTCTCAGTCCCTTGTGCTTCTAACAATTGGTATCAGAGCTGGTCCTTCTTGCAAAAGTTTGACAACTTGAAGGAGATTCTCTGAAGCACAAATGGGTAATTCTATATATATTTGGAGAAGAAAATATGAGATTTATGAGTCTTTGGTTTATGGATTGCAAGAAACAATGGAAGAAATAGAGAAAGATCATGATCTAGCTATCAAAGACTTGAAATCTCAAGTGGAAAGTTTGTCTAATGCTCTAAAGGAGAAAGAAGATTCTTGTTCTAGGTATGAAGACAAGTTGAAGGCCCTTGAATTTGATTTGAAGGATGTAACTAGTGAGTTGTAGATGCATGAAATATTTGAAAATAGCTCTAAGGATCTTAATGAAATTTTGGAGAGTCAAAGAGGCACAAATGACAAATTTGTCCTAGGGTTTGAAGGATAACAAAAGAAGGATGATCATGAAGCTGTTCCAATAACTAAACCAGATGAGAAGGTGACTAAGAAAGCTGATCCAAGAAGGTATAACTCAGTTAGAAAACCTAATTCTATGAGGTATATCTCTTTATTCAATGGATATTGTTTTTTTACCATGGTTTTGTCCTAGAGCTAAAGATTACAAGAAAAGGCCTTTTGAGAATTGTGTAGGTGTTTTCAAGGTGAATACTACTCATGTTGTGATTATGGGAATAGAACTAAGGATTATGGAGGAACTAAGATTATTTGAACCAAGAAGAAACAAGGATGATGTTTTATGTCATAAGTGTCACAAACAAGGGCATATTGCAAGATATTGTCATCAAATGGGATCATCAAGGTACTCTAGCACATTTCAAGCTCCAAATGGAATTGTTTTCAAGAAGAAGACACTCATGAATGAGTCTAAGGATGTTTTGATAGATCTTAAGGATAAGAAGGTGGTTGTTCAAGCAATAAAATCCAAGGAATCAGTCTCTCAAGTAAAATTTGCTGCCTAAAATAGTGAAGTTTGTTAAAATAAGTACTTGTAGCATTAAGGAAGGATCTAAATCAGCTCAAAGGGGCATGTTTACACTTTGGTTGAAGAAAAACATATGTGCTTAAATGGATTTCAAGTTCTTGTGCAAGACAAATTGAAGAATTCGGGTCTATGGGACACCATAAAAGTAATAAGGTATGGAAAATTATTCTCTTGTGTTTACATGAGTTCTTGAACTTGCTATGTGTCTAAGTTTGTCCTCCATTGTGTGTTTGTGCATGTTCTTAGTGGTCCTTTTTCATTTCTTATGATTATTCATATATTTTTTAAGTCCTTGCTATGTCTTGAAATGTTCATGAGTTTATGTTTGGTTGTCATGGTTGTCTATGAGTACAAAATGAAATCAAAGAAAGTTTATGGTATGTCATAAGAGTATGAAAGTATAAGGGTCTATATTATACAGCTTGTCTTGTGAAGATGATTCATCACAAAGTAAAGTCTGAGATTCTGTGATCTCGTGATCAGTCTGACAATAAAGGACTAAGTCTATTATAAAGGATTTCATGAGCTCATGGGTGATGTGTTGCGTCAAGTTTTCATTTGTCAAAATTTGTTTTATTTTCAAGGTCTTTCATGAAGTTAGGTGTCATGGTATGATTGATTAGTCAATTCCATTAATGATCTACAATGGTTTGAATTTTTTTTGAAAGTACTGAAGTCGTATGGTGCTTGAGTCTAAGTTCTCATAGTCCATGTCTTGAATTGTCGAGAGAAAAGTTGTGTGTCGATATGTTCTTTGTATGAAAATGTATCTATGTCATTATGTATTATGACTTGGTCATTATACTTAAATTTCTATCAAAAAATCTAGAGCCTCTATCGAGTGTAAAGTCTTATACAAGTATGAGAATTTCATACTAAGGAAATGTTCATCAAAGATAATTTATTATAAGATGTGAAGGGTGCCTACTCATAGTGCAAGTTAAGAAGCATTATCAAAGCAATCTACGAGTTGGTATGCAGTTATGAAATTTGGAGGTACATGAATGAAGGTCCAAAGGTGTGTCTTTCATGCAATATGTCTATGAAATTGAATTATAAGGGTCATGTTAATATCGGTCCACTTTTTATGATATGTAAAACATTTAGAGAGTTTTACAGGTAGAAATGTTCAAGATGTTGCAATGAAGCTCTATCATATAAGTTGATAAGCCAAACTTGAGAAGGTCACAAGTGTGTAAGTACTATTCATACCTCATTGTGTCATGAAATGGAATCTAAAGATATAAAAGCTTCAAATAGTGAGGTCATGTGTCACCCATCATTTTTAGGTGAATTTATGCTATGTCATGGTGAGAGAAGATTATCATAGTGTTTTGATCCATTAAATGGAGGTCTAAAATAATGAGATATCAGTTTGAGTGGTCTCTTCAATGAATCAAAGTGAAAATTCTGTCATAATGATGTGAGAAGGTGTGTAAGGTGTTCAACTCCATTAGAGTCAACTATGATTAACTTGGAGTCAGTATAAAGACTATTATCGGTTGGTTGACGAGTCATGATTACTTGTGGTGTGTTTTGATGAGAAAATTCAAGAAGAGTGTGTCACAATTTTTGAGTTATAGAATTTCTAAAGTCATCGAGTCTAAAATAGAGGTATGATTCCTTCCACAGTGGACAAAGTTTCTCTTGAAGACACTAAATGAATGGAGAGTTATGATTGGTGCGAGAAATGCAAGAATAGAAGATTCTTACAATGCTACTTTTTTACAAGGATAAAACAAGTAGAAGGAAATTGCAATTACTTGTAGAAGGCTATTCAAAGTTAGTGGTTGAGGGTTTGGACATTAAAACCCTCACGAGTGAATATATGACTCCATATGATAAAAATTTGAGAAGAGGTGGAACGTGTTCATGGGTTCTAATGTTAGAGGTACGTGAAGAAGTTTTCTTAGTTACTAATATGGTAAAATGAACTCCTTGCATCAAAATATGTTGTTACTGATGGTAAGACAGAGTTATTCAATTTAAGAAATTTGGAGTTATTTGAAGACTTGAGTAAGTATATGCTAACATTTCGATGATTAAGATCATTAAACATGAATAGGATAGATTATTTACCATACAAATGCACCTCCTGGTGAAAAAAAGAGGGGTAAAAAAAGATGATATTTTACAAATTATTCAAAAGCTAAAAGAACCATGTGTGCACATAAGGACTATGATGCAGTTTTTCATGGAAAATGACTTGTGGATAGTCTAATGATGGGGTTAAGAGCCAAAATTTAGAACATATCATCTTGACCACAATAAGCAAAGGATACAAGTGTTTTCAAGTCTTAACAATGAGTACATCTTCTAATATCTCACGGCGAGTTTGAAAGTTATCTATGGAAACAAAGGAGTCATAATCTGTGTTGGCTAATTGGTGTTCTAGTCTTGGTCAAAATGCATCTTGAAGATAATTATATAAAAGTTGCAAGTGATTTTCAGTTTAGACTGGGATAAAAGGCTATGGATAAACAAGTTTGAGTCAAATATGGTGTTGTTAGGCCTAATAAATGAGATTATATACTCTAATGTTGTAAATAATGTGACTTGATTTAAGACTCGGCCTGTAGGTCTCTAACTATGAATTTTATGAGTTAAGTTAACCTAATGAATGTTTGTCAAGGTGGAAAGATCTATGTCATGACTATGAAAGTCTATGTGTTGGTTCAATTGTTAGAAAGGGGCATCAAATTTTGTTTAAGAATGTAGGATACATTATAGTTAATGATGATTGATTGATATTTATGATATGAATAAGATATTTGTTGTAAGACCAAAAGGATTTGTATACTTTCATTATGACCCTGAAGTGTTATAGACCTCAAAAGAGAGGTGGATCATGGTACAATGAGCCCAGGGTTTCTTTAAGGTCTTTAATTGTTGAAAACAATGCTACAGTGACCTATGTTGAAGTGAATCTTGAAACCGAGGCTACAAGAGGTATAGTCAAGTTGTTTTAGAAGTATGAAATGATCCTTAAGTCTCCCACTCATCTGAAAAGGTATGTTTATTCAATTATCAATAGTTTACAAAGTGATGGTGAAAAGAGAGAGGTCTAGGTGTTTATCAAGACTTGAAAACTATGCGTTTTCTCCAAAATGACACTATTCGGGCCTTTAAAAGCATGGTTTTGCATGGTAACAGTGGTAATGAAGTCAAGTGATGTTTTATTAGTTATTTGTTACATCCTTCATGATAGATATGTATGGAGTAGTGACTTCATCAATAAAATGATCAAGTTTTAGGATTTTTAGTTGAACCTTGAGCTTCATGTGAATATTGAGTCACATCTATAGTGTTTTGAGGTAGTCGATGACTGGAAAAATGTTGTATTTTTCTTCTATTAAAGTCATGGGAGCACTTGGTTTTCTCCTTTTGAAGTTGAAATGAGGTTTTCAATATATTTATAGGAAAGGAAATTGTGTTTACTTCTTTCTCATCTCAGCTTCAAATAGATCAAGGTGACTGAAAAAGTTATTTAGGGACAACAAAAAGTTGTAAGAGTGTTTCCAAAGTATGATTTCAAGGATAGATGATAATTTTGTTCATCCGAAGCTAGAGATAAGTGCCTTAAAACCATGGGGAGTAGTGTTTGGTGGTCATGTTAGAGGATGCCTAAGTTGACCTAAGTTGCACTAAAGGGTTTCTTTTAGTCTCACTCCATTTACATGGTATGTAGAAGAATGAATATGCTTTGATTTGCATATTTAGGCCCTAGAAATGATGGTTCTCAATCTAGAATGATGGAGTAATGAGGTTACATGGTTTTTCATATCATTATTGACATGTAAATGGTAATTTCGCCACTTTCCCATGACTATTATAGTACTCTTGAAAAGGCGATTTCAGATTTTGGGAAAAAAACAAGAAAATGGAGCTAATTGAAATATTTGGTTGATGTTTCTAGCCAAATAAAAGAGGTATGAAGTTGAGGTAGGTGAATAAGGTATGTTCAAGGTAGGCCTTTGTCATAAATGTAAAAATGGGGAGAAGTTCAGGGTTTTTCCATCAAATATAAAGGGGGAAATTGCTGGGATGGTGTCCTAATAGGTGTTTTCATTGATGCAAACACATTAATGAAAAGTGAATGTTGTAGGATGATGTATGTGGTGCTAACTAGATGGTTCATATGTTTATTAGCTGTTACATTGGGATTTAGTGATGCATGCTTGCTCTATAAAGCCCATACAAGTTCCTATGAGGTGTTTCTTGGCAGTGTGAGCTTCTTTGTCACTTGGGAAGTAGGTTGAAATGGTTGATAGTAGGCTTTTAGGGTTCTTGGGAACTCACAATAGTAAATAGTGTAGATACATGTGGTTCACCATGATGTAGGTGCTCATTGGGAGTAGATATGATAGCTTGGAGGTATGATAGAGTTTATTGGAGTCCTTTGAGCTCATGCATGCCTACTATTAGGTGTATCATGGAATATGAGTTATGTTTGGGTCATTTGCAGAGGTTTCTTGTTTAATTTACTATGAGGATATAACATGCAAACATAGGCAAGTATTAATGGCAGGAAATATTGGGATATGGAATTGATGTTATAATTATTATAGATGTTATATAAATGAGCGATGATGCTCTCATGAAAACTTTAGGTGCCTGGATGTGAATTTTTATAGATATGACTGTTTTGGTGAGACACGGTGAAAAACAATGCAAAATCTAGCTCAAAGTGTAACTTCAGATGCTCATTGTGAATGGTGTGTTTTGCATGGGAACTTATGGATGTTAGGGATGCTTATAAGGTGAGTCTATAATATTTCAAAAAAATAATCAGGTTGTTTTAACATCAGGTTTTTATAAACGAATCTTAAGAAGGTAAAGAGGTCGAAAATCCTAGTTAAACCCTAGCAAGGAGCAGTTTATAGAAAGTGAAGAGTTGTGACCCATTTTTGTTTGGTTAATAAAAATTGATGATTGTATGTTCTAGAATTTATTTCCATAAATGTATGGTTGAGGTCATTGTGATATGTGGGCCCCACCTAAAAATAGCAGTTTTTAGAGAAGAAGGTTTTAGGACAAGATGGTCCAAAAGAGTAGCATGAAAAATTGATGATGCATGATGTATGGGAGTTTTTAATTTATGTACATGGTAGTTTCAGTTGATGATTATGTAGTTTCATGATTTTTTGAGGTCCAAATAGGTTGGTAGTGAAAGGGCAATTTTGGGGTCTCAAAAGTAGGGTTCAATGTTTTCCCATAACTTGAGCTACAGGTGGAGTTTTGAGATGATTAAAGTTGTATTGAAATTAAATTCAAATATATTACAAATAATATATGGATTTCCTCATGATGAGGTTATTTTATAGTGTTTACAGGGCATTATTTGAGCAATAAGGTTTTGGCAGTTCAAGACAACATTTATTTTGGTGCAAGTTTGATGTTATTTGAAGCATGAGATGGATTGGGTGATGCTTCCTATCACCTGGAATGTGAATAGGGATGACTTGGGAATCCAAATAATCCATTTGGATTTCTTTACTATTTGTATAATTGATTTTATGAGATAACATTTGGAAAAATCTTTTTGTCACATTGATATGGTTAAGGAAAAAGTTGTAGTTTGAAGTGAAGGATGTTTCATGACTTATAACTTGATTATAAGTATTCTAAAGCTTCTACCATTACATTTGAGTGGTCAGATAACATGATTTGGTTTAGTAAAATTTCTTTGGTGATAATGTAGTGCCCACTCTGTTTGACACATATTACACATTGATTTTGATTTATCATGGATTATAGACATAGACCATATTGTGTTATTTTGGACTAGCATGATGTTAGATGGTAGAGATATAATGACTATCAATATGTTTTGATTCATATTATGGCTTCTATGGATTCTAGAGGCATGATAGACATTCTGTGTTGATGATGATGATGATGTGTTGTTAGCTTATATATATATAGATATAGATATAGATATACATATACATATACATATACATATACATATACATATACATATACATATACATATACATATACACACACATACATACGTATATACTTGACATTTTGAATTCTCGTCATATTGACCATGTTGTAGTGTTCAAACTAAGCTTGTGATCTTACTGATATTGATGTAATGGTAGAATTGAAATGTTTATGAAATTATAAACAAATGATAGCATTGCTTAGCTTTGATAATTATTTTGTGATATGATGTTCTTGATGGATGTACATATATTTTATTATTGATAAATTTAATGTAGCCACGAGGCCGAAGGAGGTATTTTTGATTTTTCAGGTGATTGTATCAAAACAAACAAAGGGGGTAGGAGATCAAACGTAACAAAATATCTTAAGGTTACAAATGAGGATCACCATAGAAACTTTGTGTTATGTTATTTTTGTTTGTGGTCTCGGGGTTTATTAGCTAGAAATATCCTAGCATGTGAATTCATATTGAAGTAATTAAAATTAATAAAATTACATACAATATACCGATAGACATGAGGGGGTGAAAGGGTTTAATTTATTAATATTTTGAATCGGTATTGTGGGTAGGTTAGAGAGGTGGGCCAAAGGAAAGGGAGGTTTAATTTTAATATAAATATATAAAATTTGAACCCTAGTTTTTAAATATAAATACCTTTAAATTGAAATTTAAGGAGTGTGGTCATAAATTTAAACTATAATGTCTTTAAAAAAATTCAATTAAGACATTCTTAACCAAGAAATAATAAGATGATAGAAAACTACAATTGAGTATGCTTTTCAACACAAGTGATGTTATTTCACCATTTGAATTATTTGACTAACTATTGATAAATGATTAAATCTTAACATTTATAAGGAAATTGGTAATGGGTCTTGAATGGCTTCAAACTATATTTTCGAGAAAATGCTTCATAAAAAAATGAGTGAGAAATATGATATATTTTTGTTTAATATATTAGGGTAGAAATAAAAAGGGTAAATAAAATTGTCTTGGGAAAATGGGTAAGTAAGGTACATGGAAAAAATAGGGGTATTTTGAGTCTAATAATATAATGGGAGGGGTTATTATCAATTGAAAAATTAGATGTAAAAACTAGAATTAAGGGTATTCTATAAACGAAGGTCTTTATAACATACTTTTACGAAGTGAACCCCTCGTGTTTGTGGTTAAGATGTTAGGAGGTCCCCATGGGTGGAAATAACCTCAAATAGTGACCATGGAATATGCATCGTTATTGTCACTTTTATTTTTATTAATTTATGTGTATGTATTTTATTATTGCATTGTATTTCAATTTTGTATTGTTAATTAAATGTGCCTTTTTAGTAATTAAGTATGATAGAATTAATTTGATTTTTAGATGTGATCATAAGCGGTGTGCGCGACGGGATTTCAGTTGTATGGCATCTCTGTTAGTGACAAATCATAGGATGAGACTCATAGACCATCACTTAATGATCATCATACTTTGAGGGAGTTTTCAGATGTCTTTTCCAATGATTTTCTAGGTTTACCTCCCCAAGTATGATAGACTTTCATATTGATTTGGTTCTGGGTAGATCCTATCTCATGTGCACCATATAGGATGACCACCCCTAAGCTATTTGAGCTCAAGCTGTAGTTAGAGGGCCTTCTTGAGAAAGGCAATAATCCATCATCATGTATCTCCTTGGGGTGCAATAGTGATTTTTGTGATGAAGAAGGACGGATCATTGTTTGTGTGGACTACAGAAACCTGAACAAAGTAACGATCAAGAATCGTTACCCCCTTCCATGCATAGATGATTTTTTTGATAAGATGAAAGGGGTGAAAATTGTTTCCAAGATAGATATTAAGTCTGGTTATAATCAATTGAGGATTGTGGAGGTGGATATCCACAAGATAGCCTTTCACACTCGATATGGCCACTACGAGTTCATTGTTGTGCCATTTGTCTTGATGAATTCCCACACAGTGTTCATGAGTTTGATGAACTAGGTGTTCAGGTATTTCCTAGACTATTTTTCCTTGTGTCCCTAGATGATATTTTGATTTACTCATGTACACATGAGGAGCACCTTCACCAGGTTTTACAGTGTCTTCGAGAGTAAAAACTTTATGGGAACCTAGAGAAGTGTGCATTCTTCTAGACATAGGTTCAGTAGTTAGGTCACATTATTTCTGGGGAAGCTATCACACTTGATCCTTCCAAGATTAGAGCCATCATGGATTTCCAAGTGCCAGCCAATGTGACGGAGGTGCACATTTTCCTGGGATTGGAAGGTTCTAATAGGATGTTTTTTCAGATTTCTCTCGTATTGCACATCCCATCACTTCCCTTTAACGGAAAGGGAAGAAGTTTGTTTGTTTAGATAGATGTGAGCAAGCCTTCAAGAAACTAAAGGAATTCCTTATGAAAACACCTATTCTAGTAGTACCAAATCCATAGAGGTATTGCTTCATATGCACATATGCTTTACTGGCAGGGATAAGAGGTGTATTGATACAGGATGGTCGTGTAGTGGCTTTTGAGTCTCAAACTCAAGGATTATGAGATCAACTATCTGACTCATGACCTTGAGCTTACATCAGTTGTGCATGCCTTGGTTTGATGGAGACATTCCCTTTTAGGCAAGATGTTTATTCTAAGGACAGATCGCTTGAGTCTTCGACATCTTTTCACACATGACCTAATCTCAATGCCCAAAAACAAGTGTTGGATGGAGCTTCTTTTTGAGTATGATATGGAGATAGAGCATGTGAAGGAGAAGGAGAATGTGGTTATGGACACCTTGATTTGTTAGAGGAATTTGGTTATGGATACAGTGGTTAGTACAGACTTGAGGACCAAGATCTTGCGGCATCTTCCACATCATAGCTTCTACCTTTCGAGATAGAGTAGATATCGAGTTGCGAGACCCCTTGAGGGAAGTATGATGGATTTACTATAGAGTCAAATGGGATTTTTAGGCATAAATTTCAGATTTATGTACCCATAGATGGAGGATTGAGACAATATATTTTTATAGAGGCTCAATGTGCACCCTATTCATCCCATCCAAGGGTGAAGAAGATGAAATAATGTTTGATACGATTATATAATTAGAGAGGGCTTGAGAGAGATGTAGCTCATTTTATGTCTTGTTGTTTAGAGTGTCAGAAGGTGAAGTCGAGCATCAACATCCATCGGCCTTATATATCCGCATGTCATACTAGAGTGGAAATGGGACACCATTTCCATGGATTTTATTATAGGGCTACCTACGTTGAGATACCACCATGACACCATCATAATCATGGTGGATATATTAACGAAAGTGGCTCATTTTTCTATGGTGAAGACCACATATACAACTAGTGTAGTGGAAAAAGTATTTTTGGATGAGATTCTCAGGTTGTACAAGATTCTGCGGAAGATCATTTGTGGCCGTGATACCTTTTACACCTATCATTTTTGTACTACCATGCATCATGCTCTTGGTACGAGAATTAACTTCATCACATCCTATCACCCCTAGATATATGGTCAAACTGAGCAGGTGAATAAGATTTTAGAGGACATGCTTCATATGTATGTCATGGATCATCAGTCAATATGGGAGGAGTATTTTTACTTGGTTGAGTTTGCATATAAAAACAACTTTCAGAGTTCTATTGGTATGGCTCCATTTCAGGCACTACATGGTAGGGATTCTAGGACACCACTGAGTTGGGATAGATTAGAGGATAAGGTATCTCTTGGGCCAGCTTTTCTACAGGACATAAAGTAGCGGTGGTCATGATTAGACATAAATTATAGGAGGCTCAAGATAGATAGAATAAGTATGTATAGGCGAGGAGGATAGACCTATGAGTTTGAGGTTGGCACGAAGGTGTTTCTTCATGTCGAGCCTCTTCTTGTATTTTTGGAGAAACATTCTTGTAAACTTATTTTGTTCAAATGTGAAAAGGAGGAACTACTTTTTGTAAAATAATGAAATAATATTCATAAGAAAATAATGTATTATTATCTAGCTATAATTGTAAATATTGTGATGGTTGAAAAGAAGGAATTGAAGGTTGTATTTAAATGGAAAATGTATTTCTTTCAAAACTCAAAATGGAACCATAGTTTCTTATGTTTTTGTTTGGTGAAATGGTTGTGTTAGTATTAGGAGAATGTTTGTAAGTCATACTTGATTTTCTTGTTGAAGTAGATATCATTCTTGTTGTGAAAAGAAAATAGACACATTCTCATTTTGTTAGTAAAAGTTAGCATATTGAAATGTTGGAATTTTAGTCAAAATTCAAACAAAGTATAGGGGAAGTTATGTATTTAGTGTTTAAATCAATAAAAAAATTCAAATCAATCACATTTATGAATTATATGTATATTATATATTATATATTATATATATTATAAAAGTTAATATAGAAAAAAATAATATAAGCCGAATGGCTTAAACCTAAGTTTGAGTTTTACACACACACACACACACACATAATTTACTTGGGCCAAATGGC